>PVIA01002237.1:11884-152754 GCA_004024845.1 Tonatia bakeri
CCTCCCACCCTCGATCTTACCCCCCTTTGGCTTTGTCCATGTGTCCCTTATACATGTTCTTTGACGGCCCTTCCCCCTTTGCCCCCCATTATCCCTTCCCACTCCCCTCTGGTCACTGTCAGTTTGTTCTTAATTTCAGAGTCTCTGGTTATATTTTGCTTGCTTGTTTGTTTTGTTAATTAGGTTCCACTTACAGGTGAGATCATATGGTGTTTGTCTTTCACAGCCTGGCTTACTTCACTGCTCACCAGATCCATCCATGCTGTTGCGAAGGGTAGGAGCTCCTTCTTTCTTTCTGCTGCGTAGTGTTCCATATACATTTTAAAGGAGATTCTTACTTGAGGATGTGTTTATTGCCTTTAGAGAGAGGAAAGGAGAGAGACAGAGACAGAGAGAGAAAATCATTAGTTGGTTGCCTCCCACACTCGCCCCCACTGGGGATCTAACCTGCAACCTAGGTGTGTGCTTGACCAGGAACTGAACCCACAACCTTTTGGTGTATGGGATGATGCTTCAAGTAACCGAGCCACATCAGCCAGGGCTTATTCTTACCACTCTGTTATTTATGGTCTCCTGCAAACATTGAAAGTTTGTATCTCCTTTTTGTTTCCACTTCAAGATGAGCATTTATATTACATTGCTAATACTCAGACCTTCGAAAACACTGAAGCTAATAATGGAAAACTTTCATTTTTAAGAAAGCAAAGATTTTTAATCCATCCGTTACTAGTACCAATCCAACCATTTGCATTATACCTACATAATTCCAGACCCCTGAGAGCCTAGTACCGACAGTGGCGGCAGCAAATGATGGGAGTAGTGCAGTGTGTCAGAAAAGCCAGGCGAATGAAGATGGCAGCCTTGATATGATTTTAAGTAGAACCTCTAAAGCAGGCCACCCAGTGCGCAATCAAAGGGGGCCAGCCTCCTGCTTGGGGTGGAAGATAATTGCCATCTGAGGTCAAAAAGAAATGATGATCTTGATATAGAATTGCACCATTAGGTGTATTATTAGATTTGGGCTGGCGAGAGTAGAGCTCTCCCCCGAAACATCTGTCCACTGTCAGGGCAGCACTGCAAAAGGGATGGACCAGTGATCTGTTTCGACATGGCAATTCCTACATAGCATATGGAAACATCGATGCCTTCGCAGGCCATTATGAGTTAGGGTGCTGTGTATGAAATCTAAAAACCATTGTTTTTGCTAATGCGTCACATTACAAGCTCATTTGCTCCTCTCTGTTGCCATAATACCTTTACAGTATTATACTTTTTAAACCTTTCTTTTTTATTGATATTTGTAGTTTGGATTATTTTCCTCCAAATCTGTTGATTGTGATTTTTCTCTCTCTTTTTTTAAAGTTTTTATTTGTTTATTTTTAGAAAGAGGGGAATGGAGGGAAAAAGAGAGGGAGAGAAACATCAGTGTGTGGTTACCTCTCACGCACCCCCTGCTGGGGACCTGGCCCGCAACCCAGGCCTGTGCCCTGACTGGGACTCAAACCGGCAACCCTTTGGTTCCGGCAACCCTTTGGTTCACAGCCAGCACTCAATCCACTGAGCTACACTAGTCAGGGCTGATTGCAATTTTTTCTTGATTAAATTCCGTTTTGTTTTATTCCTGAAGTACTTCAGATTCTATTTCCACTCTACCATTTTTGCAGACTTCTATGTCTGTTTTTGCAGACTTCTATGATACCTTCTAGGTTAGTGTCTCGTGAGAGCTTAATATTTGTTCTGGTTTTGATCATTAATAGACATAAAATACACAAGCATCCTGAGAACCCCAATTAGAGTCATATTTGAATTGTTATAATATAATTATTATATTATATAGCTTAAGAGGAGAGTATTTTAAGACATAGGAAGGTATATGTCCTATAATTATATAGTACATATAATTATGGTAATTACAACAATTCAAATAAAAATAGACCTGAAGAAGTTATTTATTTCAGTTCCTTTAATTTATAGGTAATACTAATATGCAGAACTGTTAAGTCATTTGTTTATTACCATTTGTTTTCAAGTTTTATCTAATTTTTGGTATATGAAAATTATTTGTGTTCAAGTATATTTGAGTTTCTTTCTAAAGGAGATTTTTATGTATATTTCATAAGTTCAGACTATTGGTCTAAGTACAGAATTATAGTTTGCTTAGTCCAAAGCTTTGAGCAGTTTCATTTTATCATCCTTAAAATTATTCCTATCATATCATTGAATGCTCAACTCTTTCAATGCAACATATATATTAGGCATTATTATTTTGTGTCATATGTGTGATATTTCTACTCCTGTCTGGGAATGGACCTCTGAAAAAATAAATGAAGTTCATGCAGTAACTTAAGTTTAGTAAGCAGAAGACATTGAAATAAAGAACAACCTGACTGTAACCAGAGGGGAGGAGGGAGGACGGTAACAGGGGAAAGAGGGGAAAGGGGTTCTCAAGGAACATGTGTAAAGGACCCATGGACAAAGGACCCATGGACAAAGCCAAAGGGGGGAAGGATGGAGGGTGGGAAGCGGGGGTGGGTGGGGCAGAGGAAAGTGGTGGCAGGGAAATGGAGACAACTATATCGAACAACAACAAAAATAATTAAAAATAAAATTTAGTCTCTATTTGTGTCCATCATTATTTTATCAACCTTGAGATAGTGTTTTCCTCCATTATCATACAAGGAATAGGTGATTTTTCATAGACTCATTTCCAGTGTGAGTCTCTGTTCTTCATTCAGCCTTGTCAACAGATGAATGCCCGTGAGCATCCATCCATCCGACTGCAGAGTCAAGGATCGTCCTTCAGGGTGGCTCCAAGGGGCTGGCACCCTCCACTCCTGCATGAGCAACTGAACGTCAGTTTGTCATGGCAAGATGTGACTGTCAGCTCCACCCACAGTCCAGAGGTGGGCACCTGCTCCATGTTGGATGTGGCAAAGGATTAGACAGAGGATTAGATTTGGACTTTTTCCACAAAGGCTACTAGCGAGAGAACATCTATATGCAAATAAGCATGGTATTGTACAAAAGTAGCAGGTATGATAAGAAAGATATGTTTTAGTGTTAGGGAAGTTGGAAACAGCACTGATTTTTAGCTGATAGTCCATCCAGGTGTGGTGGCTTCTGTTATGTGTTCACTCTTTTGAGGTTCATTTTCAAATGAACAGCAGTGGAATGTCTGTTTGCCTTATTATTTCTCATTCATTCATCATTGAGTACCTACTGTGTGCTAGACCTCTGACTAGGTTGTTGAGGATGCAGAGATGAAACTGACAAAATCCCTAGCCAAGTGGAACTTACATTTTATCGGAGGAGGTGTATGGTGCAGTGCCAGGCCTTAGCGAACACTCTGAAACAAGCCAAAACAAAAGAGGCCTGGAGGACACAGAGAGAAAACGACTAAAAAGGGGTGGCAGTGGGACTCTGAGACAGAGTGCACAGCGGAGGCCTCTGAGCAGAGACCTGAATGAAGTGAGAGCTCAAGCCCTGCAGCCATCGGAAGTAGGAGCATGCCAGGCAGAAGGAGCAGCAGATGCAAAGTCCTGGAGGTAGAAACCAGAGAGTTCAAGGAACAGTTAAAAGCCAGTGTGGCTAGAGCTGAATGAGCAAGGCAGAATGAGGGAATGAGGTTGAGGAGGCAGAAAGGACTAAATCCGGGAGGGCTTGGTGAGCCATAGGAAGGTATTTGGGTTTTATTTTGCATATCATGGCAACTAGTAAATTTTGACAAGAGATTGGCATGATATAACTTATATTTCTAAATGGTGTCTCTAGTTAGCCTTTGTAGAATTGATTATAAGAGGTACAGGAGTGGAGGAGGGGAAAGACCAGAGTGAGGCCCACTGAGATGATGCACAACAAATGGGAAGAAAATACTAGAATGTGTGTGTGTAAAATTAGGCATTTCTAATATTAATGGATTAGTGGTAGTTTATGCATATACTTTATTTTTAATTTAATATTTACTGTATTTTTTCCATTACCAATTAGTCCCCTTATGCCCTCCTCCCTGCAGCAGTCACCACACTGGGGTCCACGTCCATCCACCCCCCAACCTCCCTGCCCTCCCCAAGCTATCATCTGCTCCCCTCCCTAGTCTGTGTCTGCTTTGCTTGTTCATTTAGTTTGTTCATTAGATTCCACATATGGGTGAAATCATATGGTATTTGTCTTTCTCTGCCTGGCTTATTTCACTCAGCATAATGTTCTCCAGGTCCATCCATACTGTCACAAAGGGTAAAATTTTCTTCTTTTTTAGAGCCGAGTAGTATTCCATTGTGTAAATAAATGTCCCATAGTGTTTTATCCTCTCAACTATTGATGGACACTCGGGCTAATTCCATACCTGGGTGATTGTAAATAGTGCTGCAAGGAACATAGGGGTGCTTATGTTCTTTTGAATTAGTGTTTTGGGTTTCTTTGGATATATTCCCAGAAGTGGGATTGATGGGTCAAAAGGCAGATCCAATTTTAATTTTTTGAGGTATCTCCATACTGTTTTCCACAGTGGCCACACCAGTCTGCATTCCCACCAACAGTGCTGTATATAGTTTATAAATTAACATATATATATACTTGTGTCTAATAAAAATTTACAACTGGGGCAATCAGTTTTTAAAAGTTTGAAAACCACTGTTCCAGTGAGAGATGATGGTGGCTGTGAGTTGGCTTCTAACATCTTTCCTTTGGAAATTGTAATAGTCATTTTTTGTGTGCTTTTATTCATTTTCTTATCACTGTGTAGCAGTGGTTCTTTTTGCCATAAAAATGAGCGTGCACAGGCGGGCACACATGCACGTTTGCATATGATTTCAGGGTGCTCACAGACACCACATTAAGAGTCTCGACTGTAGAGGTTCATTTGACAACACCCCCTCCCCATTTGTCCTTTTTTCCAGAACGCTCTACTCTCGTGTTCCTACCCCTGTTGGTGTCAGCCCTAAAATTATTGTATGAGCACAGATTTTTAATTTACTTTTCAAGCCTAGAATTCTGACCTTCAAATGAGCACAGTTTCAGTTATAGTTTGCTATCCATCTGCTCTGACATTGAACTATCTTGAGGTTCAGAATAATGCCAAACCCATGATTTCTGTAACAGAATGGGTACCCTGTTTTTCTCTGTTTTCTGGAGTGTTGCCTGGGATACCAACGTTAATATATATTGGTAAAGGTCCTTATGATAGCCAAACAAAATTTGGAAGCAATGTTTTTATAAATAAATGATGTCATTTTAACATGGATCCCAGCCATCTGGCTATAACATTGCATTCATCTGAGAAGTTTTGTGACTCTCTTCTGCGTTTCCTTGGTTATGCCTGAGGCCCTTGGGCAGAAGTGGGAGTGGAAATCAGGCATTTTTTTTTTTCAAGAATTCTTCAGAGTTCTTTATAATTTGTACTCTTATAAGTGAAGGAAGGTAGCAGACTTGACCCCCCCACCCTTAGAAAATACCTAATGGCCCAGCATCGTGGGAACCTTTCAGCCTATTTTGTAATGTCTGTTCAACCCTGGCTACACTTGACATCATAAAATGTTAATCTTTTAAAGATTTGCCTCAGTGCACACTGTAATAATTTCCTACTTAGAAAGTTTGCCCACATACCTTTTTTTTTTCTTTTCCTGTTTGCTTAGGCCTTTGGTTTCAAAGTGTAATTAAAACATAGCTGAGAATAAAACTCAGGATGTTGGTCCGCCATGGTGATCAGATGAAGGATTACTTTTGTATTATTTAATTTTTGGAAGAGAGGGCCCACGTAGCTCCACAAGAAAAGAACAAGTGGTTTGACTTCATAGGTGTGTTTTTTCCCAAGCCTCTCGTCCCCTTCCACCTGTAATGCCTGTTAATGTTTGGAGTGACATGATGCAAACATGACATAAAGGAAAAGTGTCATTTCATTTCTAAGAGAACACGATGCCTCTGAATATAAACTCTGACATAAAGAGGTGAAAACAACCTCTTCTTTGTTTATTCTTTGCTATTTAACTTTTTACAATTCATCTTTATTTTTCGATTGTCTAAGACAAGATACTAAAAACTCTGTGGTTTTGGTTTATTCCTTTTAAAAATGTAATTTGTAGTAGAGAAAAATACAAATTCATTTTTAGAGTAAATTTAAATAGTTTCTATCAACTCTAGTTTTGCTTAGTACATATTTAATTTTTAAGAATGTGTTTCTTGGTTTAACCTTCGCAGTTAAAGTCTGGGATTTGTTGCAGTAAAACTAGCAGATGCCTCCCCCTCCCACACACGTACACGCATTCCCTTTAAAAAAGACAGTTCCCCCATAGTTTAAGTTGATTATACGAACTCTATTGACATTGCCTGTGTCTGCCCTGTAACCTGAAGTTTGTAAATTATTGGGAGAGAGTCTGAATCATAATAGATTGATGCTAAGAAGTCATATAATTTCAGAACCTTGTGGGAACTTTCTAGTTTCCACTCTTTTATCTCCTCAGAAGACTTTTTCATGAAAGACAGGGATTAGTGACGACTTTCTAATGCAGAGTCAGTCTTTAGCTTTTTTGTTTAAAAATGACACTTTGAACATGTAGTGCATAATGCATTCGAAGATCTGTTGCCAAGCAGCTTGAAACCTAGGGGGCATTGTTGAACTTGAAGGAATAGAGGGTTCAGGGAAGGGGCCAAAAGAAAACTTGAGAAAAATAGAGTAAGACTGAAAGTGTTTTATGATAATTAGAATAAAAATTGGATATCAGGACTTCACGGGTCAGCTTCTGTTCACACATTTCACTTTCACCTTGCAAAGAAAGGGATGTATCAGGTAATTAGGTCAAATCAATGATTATATATCTTTAACTCAAGTGGAAGGGACTGTAATTGTGATGAAATTTGTCTGAAGGGGAACGCATGGGGAATCTTGTCAAAGGTCACAAGTTCAAAGGGGAAATTAAGTTCAAGGTTCGGTTCCTGTTCACACCCCACCACCACCACCACCACCACCACCAAGACTGCATATCAAGAAACCAAGCTAATGCTCTTTCTATAAACAAGTTATTTTTGAAATAAGCAGAACCTTTCTCATTCATATCCCTTTAGGGATCTAGAATTAAAGCAGTTACACTTCCTTAATGGAGTATTTTCTCCTGGCATGGACCAAAAGAATACCTCTGGTCTTAGATGTCCTGCTTGTTGGTTTCTTCTGCTTTGGTGCTGGTCGCATACAAGACACTCAGCTGCATGGAATGCACATAAACAGCCCATCTCCAAGGGATCGCAGGGACACGTTCCCCTCATGCAAATTTTTTACTTGTTTACAAGATAACAAAATATTTTAAGAGTAGAGGCAATGGGGAGACAGCTGAGAAAGTTGTTTAGGTCTCTCTCGCTCTCGCTCTCTCTCTCTCTCTTATCCTGAATTTAGTTTCCCCTTAAACTTGACAAAGTGGAACCAGAATTCGCCCCTTTCTTCGTCATTCTTCTGAAACAAAGGGTCTATTCTCCCTTTTAATGTATGTAGAACTTCCATTAAGGTTGACCGTAAACTCTTGCATGGGATGAAAAAAGAAAAAGCCCTCAAATCTTTTCTTTGCACTGGTATTATTTTTAAAGGACAAAGAATAAGAACACAGTTTCACATAGTGGTGAAGAAACCGTGGCTGCAGAGACCCAGCCTTTGCAGCCCCGTGGCCTTTAAACCTTCTGGGTCCCATGTGTCACCTCAATACATTAGATTCTATAAGATTGTTTTAATGAGTACTTTAAGAAAGAGAAATATATGCAAGAAAAAGCACATAATTGCTTAGAGCAAATCAAGAAAGTGCTTTCAGACATTTAAAAATATTTGTTTACCCAATCATGTATTGTATTTGCAATTCATAAAGTGACACCATCACTGACTGGAAACCAGGAAGCATCACTGGTCGAGGAAAAACCAGCCGACCTGTGTTCTCTGCGGTGGGGCTGTGTGCGTGGACCTGCAGCCACGCGGGCACTGGGGCTCAGACAAACTGAGCTACTGACGGAAACAGAATTGTAATATTAAACGTGATTCATGTAACAGAAGACAGACATATCTCAAATATAAATGCAAGTAACCAAACCACAGATGTTTGTGTCTTCCTTAGAAAAAATTTCATAGAAGGAGATTCCTGCCATTAAACAGGACAAGAAGGCATTTGATGAAAGCCTACCCATATTTTTGCTAATAAAACCCTTGTATTTATCATGTGCAATGCTTAGACAGGCTTATTATCATGGGGTTACTTCCTGAACAACTCTATCTTTTTGTGTCAGGATGTATGGGATTCCTGTCTGTAAACTCGAAGATACTTGCCAGATTTTAACAACAACAAAAAAATCTCTGACACAGATCATGATTGATAAACTATTTTGGAATAAACAAGCCTGTGAGTGAAGAAGATAGGTGCCTTGCTTGACTGAGTGGGTTTGGGAGGGAGGGATCAAGGGCTGGGGCAATTCACACTTCGGTTAAACTCTAGCAACTAAAATTTCCACCCTGGTAAAATGTAGAAGTTCAAGGAACAACATTGCCATGATATTAATGACCTTTGAGGGCATATAGAGTTCAGAGTTCATTCTCTATTTACAACCTCTCTTGCTGTTCCACCTCTTACCCTTCCCCCTTCCAAAAAAGCAATTATTTAGGACATTGTGACATTCAGCCTGGCTAATTTTTGTACAAAAATAGAAACAGTGGGAAATATAGCAGTTAACTATTAGTAATGGATAGAACTAGGGGTGCCCAATGTAGGGAGAGGGTAAGTCTTGAGCAGTTCAAAGTTCATTCTTTGTTCACATATAATGAAAAGTCTTCAGTTATCAGGTATTTAAACCCAAATCAGCAGTTCCATATCCGTAACCTGAGCTGAGTGTTCCTCCATCTAATGGCCATGCTGCTGTCGTTTGCAGTGAGTTGGGTGACATTCGATTTGTACTCCGAGACGGGAACAGATGGGCTTTCATTGTGAGGCTCCGCCTGTATGCAAATGTGAACCGAGTTTCACCCGATCCCGGGGCCTGACCTGACCGTGCACATGCATTTACTCAACGTGGCTCAGCCTTGGGGGGTGGGGGGGGCGCGAAGGGGGAATAAAAAATGGCAATCGGATAGTACCAGCGGCAGGTCAAGTTTACCATCCGTCTTTCAGCGGGACTGAGATGGCAACACAGTTATTTAGTTTCAGTGTTGATGTGCGTTGCAATAAACTCCATCATTTCACCTGTTTATGAACCCAGCCTCGTATGAGATCTCTGTGAAATCAAACAAAGCTGGCAATCAACTCTCTTGTTTCCAGCAGAATGGGAGATTATGGACTTTTTTTTTAAGCGTCTTTATTTTTTTTGCCAGCCTCACAATTATAAATCAACATTTTTTTCTCCAGCCCTTTTTATTTCTTACATTGAATTTATTAATCTCATATCTGAAGGGGAACAAAATACATTTTCCCCAAATGCTTTTTGTTTCAAATTAAGAAATATGATCATTAATGTCAGAATAAACAACCAGCATTTTAGATGTCAATTAACTGTTTTGCATGTACACAGCAATGTACAGTACCCGATCAATCTTACAATTAAATGTGCAGCCCTTCATTAGAGTGAAAATATGAACAGCTGTAATCATACACATTCTACTGACAGAGAAAAATTTGGTTTCGTTTGTAATTTTTCACACTGGGAAAGCACGAGAGATGGATTGAAACGTGACTGTTTCTGTAACTGTGGGCTTTTTCTTTACATGTACAGAAGGACAGCAAACCAGTGTCTCTGACTTCAGGGTCTAATAGCAGTGATTTGCCTCAATTTTCTTTTCTCATGAAAGTAAATTTCTCTTGGGAAACATACAAGCCTTTGGCTAGAAAACCCATAGGACAGACACCCCCAAACTGTAACAAATAACAAATGGACACATTTCTTCAGTGCATCTGTTCTTTGAGGGGTTCTGGTAACTGATGTCTGGAACTGGCATCAAAGAAAAGGTGACTGAGAGTGTAGTGAAAGTTAATGCGTGCAGTGAAAACTGCTCCTGGTCGCAAAAGACGCCACTTCTGGCAACACATACATATTGCTCGGAATGGAAAGGGGGTCTTTTGAAGTTGTATTTGTGCAAGTTTGGGAAAAACCAAGGCAGGCACCCCTCGAAAAAGGTGCCAGATTATCTGCATAAGGCTTCTTTTCCAGTTCCCCTTCCTCTAACCCTCACCCTAGGGGGCCAGGCCAACATGGCAGGGCAGCATTTTCAAGCGGCTGCAGAGAGTTAGTTTTGAAATAATTCCAGACAGAACTAAACGGCCAGGACTAGGACTAGCATTTGTCTGCTGGCACCCAGTAGTGGCTGACAGACATAATAAAGAATCAAAGTGTCGCATGACAGTATAGTAGGTATTAAAAACTGTTGTACTCCTTTCTTTGGCAATTGAAATTGGTTTTCTTATCTCACCTTGTCTCTAAATATGTGTTTGCATCAACTTGGAATATGGGTGGAAGGTAAATGTGGACAAATATGTGCGTGTACGTACTGACATGCGCCTGTGTTTGCATCTGTGCACACAAATCCTTCCTCATCAAATAAGGGTTTGTGCGAACGCAGGATCTTACGTCCACATAAACTTTTGCTTGTGGCTGAATTATTGGAGGTCACCTTAAGTTAAGGATATCATTTATATCCTTAGGAAATTTATTTGAGAATTGTCAAGGGGGTGCTCACCAAGGAATTTAAAAATGTTTATTTACTTTAGAAGCAAGCAACTCATGTGTGCTAAGCTTAACAAGAGGCTTAACAAAGTTTTATTAGGGCATGAGTTAGGTCCCAGAGGCTTTTTTAATGTAGTGAAAAATGAAAAATTAAACATTTACAATAATATTGTAGTGAAGTTGTTAGAACCACACTGCTTATGGCTGTTTTAGTAAAATGATGCATTTACTAAAGTGTTATCTAAAACAAGGCTGAGATTTGGAAACCAGTAATTCCTTTTTTAAGTAATATCATGAATTGGGAAGAAACGCTTATACATATTTTTAAGTTCTTGAGGAGGAAAAGCCCAGACACAATTATTACCCCCATCAGAGCATCTAAGTATCTAGAAAATGATACTCTTCGTGTCTTTACAAAACCCATAAAAGTTCTCTTTCTTTCAGACATTTGTGTCATAAAGTACTTGCAAACAAGGAAGTCCTGAGCTCAAATAAGTGGTAATAGGGGCAAACATTTACACAGCTCTTCCATGTATTAACCCATTTAATCCTGACAAAAATTCCATAGGGAACAGGTCCTATTTTTATCTCCATTTTACAGATGAGGAAAATGAAACTTGTCCAAAAAGCTTCTCCCTGGAACAGAAAATGGAAAATGTGAGAAATTAAGACTCAAGAGTTTTGGAAAGGCCTTCCATGTAATCAGACAAATGATTTGTCTCTCTATGCCTCTTTCATCAGTAGAAAATTATGATGTTCTCTGTAAAAATCACATTTATGAAATATGGATCCCTTTCCCTAAGCAGCAAGAGGTAAATAAGTCATATTTCTAGTCCTTTTAAAACCCCACAGTGTTTAAGATCACTGTTCTTCATCTATGACTGCTAAGAAAGTGGGGCAGAGTCCTGAAAACTTCCTTGTGGGAAAGTTTCCAGAATCGGAGAATCTAAGCCCCTTCTTCCTCCAAATGTGGCTCCAGCTTGAGTGAGAACACTTTTCAGTTTGAGCGTTGGGTACTTTTCTTAAACTTTGGCCTTGGCTGGTCTGTGACTCTGTTCTTTGGCGACAAAAGCAGGTTCCTGTAAAGTGTTATCATTGTGTTCCTCATTTGGCTGTGAGCTTAGTCAGTTGAACCCTTGGAAGGATGGGGGAAGAGAACTTAGGCAGGCCACAAAGGTCTTTTTCTTTCTCCTCTTTCTAAAGACCAATTTGCATTTTATCTTATTGTACCAGGGTCTGGGTTGTGATCCACTCAATTCACAATGAAAATATAGTATTTATGGGTCATAATTAGCCTCTGAATCTTAGTCAGCCCTCAGCTCTCAGCTAAGCTGTACACCCCGTTGGCTGCGAGAAGGGGTCGGGGGAGCCACCTGGTGGCTGGAAGGCGACCCAGCAGCCTCCAGGCCCCTCGCTCTGTTTTGAGCAGCAAGGAAAGAAGATGAGGGTAAAAGCCAGAGAATAAATCAGACATATCAATCACTAAATATTTGTGGAAAGTGGTAAAGGATATAAATAGAATGTATAACTACAATAACACTGAAGCTGTAGTTGTAAATATACATTATCCTCTTTAATATGACGTAGAGTAGATTGAGAACTGAGAAATTATTAAGATCCCCACCAAAAAAATTGGAAGAAAGAATGAAAACATTTAAGTTAAAATTATGTTCATTTTGTAATTCAATAAAGAAATCCCAGAGACATATTTTTAAATTTAATGTTGTTTTCTAAAGCACAGAAAAAGCCCCACAGACATCTGTTTGCATACATTGTGTGTCAGGCAACATCAGATTTGAATGGAATTTATCTAAATTTTATATGCATGGCTTGATGTAAATTGAAATAAATTGTACAGCATACTCTGCGTGGACATATTGGTTTTTCCATCGCTGCTTGAACTTTTAACCCCAGGGCCTGAGCCGGTCACACGTTGACCTGTCTGAACTCTGCTGGTAGATCCGAGTGTGGAAGGCTGACCTTGCCTCCATGGCAACCGTAAAGTCGGGTCCATGACTCTCCTCTCCCTTTCGCTCTCTTTTCTCCACACTGCAAACAAAACAAAACAAAACAAAACAAATTAGTATATTCTCGCACAGCCCGTCAGTGTAATCTTGGGACAGTTTTGCCAAAATGCATTTTGCCCCTAACCCAAGCTCTAAGCAAAGCTTTTTCAGCTTGCTTGTCAGATGTTAATGAAAGTTTGAAATGAAAGCCTTTATAAAATTAATGGAAAAGACCCCTTCCTGAGACACGTTCGGTTTGCTTGTCTACTATTATAATAAAATATATTTCACACACTCATATATTAAGTAATGTTGCTGTAGGTATGTTATACATGTAGATAAAAATCATACTTCTGTGGGATTGCAACATAACCCTTTGTAGGTGGGTTTTTAAGAAAAATGCTTAGATCAGGTTTGACCAGTGCCCACAGTGTCCACGTCAGATCTCACACTTTCCCAAGTCCCAGACCTAACATATCTGAAAGGAGTAAATGCTGAGGCTCTAGAGGTAATCTTTCTGTTATGGGTGTAGTCCTCATTTTAATTAAGGTACTTTAATGTTTTTAATTTTGTTTTAATTTGGATGATTGATGTTTAAATCCGTGTACTAACAAATTATAATCTCCCTGTCTTTGGGGTATTTAAAGATGTTATGTATTTGTCTGTGAAGTTAAACTTTGTTCATATGATGCATTTGTGGCCATTCACTTACAGACGCGAGAGGCATTTGCTGAGTGACTGCCATGTAGGTAACTTCAACTAAGTACTGCAGGACGACCAAAAAAAGTGCACGCCTGTTCTTAAGGAATCCTGAGTTTTGTTGCAAGAGAGGAGGTATTACATAGAAAGAGAAAAACTGGAGAATAATTAGACAGCAGTGACAAATGTAGAATTGTTTAAAATTGTATACCAGCTGACAAGCAAACATGACATAATGAAGTGACCATTTGGGACTGGATTTAATGAAGCAAGTCCTCTTCTGAAGAAAGTTTCAAAAACAAAAAGTGGTTGTCCTGGGCCAGTAAACACACATTCCGGTAGATTTAAGAGGTTTCATAGAATAAGCAAAACTCGGGATGGTGCTGGTACTGTGCCAGGGTTGATAAGGGCGAGAAGTAACCAGTGGAAATGGGCTATATTATACCAGGAATAAGAAGTATCCTTGCATGCCCACGGACTAATGTGCTGTCCTTCAGGTTCTGGGTCCCTACGCATGCCTCGGTTATCCGTTGCTAAAGTTGTGCAGTAAGTATATGTTTTTAAAAACAGACTTGTCGGTTTTGATTCGTAAGGGACTCCTGTTGTCCTTTTTAGAAAGTATAAATAAAATCTTAATTTCTAGAAGTTTGAGGTAGAGACCTGAAAATAGCAAATGTTATTTTCACTAAAACTTTGCGCAACTACAGGCAGCGGGACTGACAGGAGACCAGTCTGATGAAACTGAAGTTCTGACTCAGGGTGGCCTTGGGGTAGTTTAAAAACGGCAACCAAAATATCTCAAGAATGTTTTTTCTTTACCAGGCAATATAAAAAAATATTTTAAAAGACAATATAGGGTAGGCAAGGAGAATCAGAAAGTTCTCCCAGTTTACCTCAAGCAAATTCTGTGACCCTGTGAAGTCACATCTTTTCGGTGGGCCACCGGTTTCTCATGTGTAGTAATAAAAACACCTAATAGATCCTGAATTCTGGCTCTATATCAGGCTCTAGTATTCTAAGCACTTTCACTTAATTCTGCCAACAATCCCATCAGGTCAGTACCATAATTGTCTTCAGTGTACAGATCAGGAAACAGAGGCACACGGTCTTTTCCAGGATCATAACCACATGCTCTGGCTTTAGATTTTATATGCTTCATCCACTGCACCGGAGGTCAGCACACTTTTTCTGGAAAGAACCAGATAGTAAGTATTCTTAGAATTTTCCGACCTTACAGTCTGTAGGTGATGAGCGTGCCAAAATAGTGCAAAAGCAGCATGGACAATGTCATTAAATGAGTGTGACCACATTCCACTAAAACTTTTTAAATAGTCACTGAAATTTGAATTCCATGTAATTTTCATGTGTCATGAAATATTATTTTGATTTTTTCTCCAGTCAAAATGTAAAAAAAATGTAAAACAAAAATTCTAGGCTTGCAGGCCCTCCAAAAACATGGTGGGTTGGGCTTGGCCGATGGGCAGTACGCTGCGTGTCGACGCACAGAACAAGGAGTTGAGCCAGAAGGTCTGTAAAATTGCCGCTGTTCAAGAAACTACTCAGTGGCTTTCTAGCTAGTAGGATAACCACTTTGAATTCAATACTATGTAATTAAAGAATTGAGAGCTGCCTTGGAAAATGAAGCCTGCCCATTTGTTTTCTCGGGAAAAGACTGTATCTAAACTATCTCAAAAGACTGAAGCAGTACCCCTGGCTGGTGTGGTTCAGTGGATTGGGCGCTGGTCTGTGAACTGGGAGGTCACAGGTTTGATTCCCAGTCAAGGCAGATGCCTGGGGTGCGGGCCAGGTCCCCAGCTGGGAGTGTATGAGAGACAACCAATTGATGTTTCTCTTGCACATGTTTCTCTCCCTCTCTTTCTCCTTCCCATCCCCTCATTCTAAAAAGAAATAAAATCTTTTTAAAAAAGAATGAAGAATTAACCTTTGTTTAATTGATATGTCGAGGAGCAAATTTTGTGCGTGGCTGTGCCTGTCAGGTGTGTAGTCCCGATCTCTAACTCGAGTCCTTCGTGATGCAGCGGAAGCCCACTTGCTCTGCTTTTTAGATATAATGAGTTTGTTTCTGTCTGGTCCACAATCCCACTCTACTTCCTACAACTTCCACGTCATCTGCTGCAGGTGAAGGTGAGAACTTCAGTCATTTCCCCAGACATTTATTCTTTACTCATGTGGATTCCTCTTTACTGTGCTAGCTATTATTGTAACAGTCAAAGGAATCCTTTCTGAAACGTCTTACATGATAGAATCGGGAACTGTCCAGGTTAGGGACCTCTTTTCCTTGTCTGTTTTTAAAAGTTTGATCTTTCTAAATTTTCATATACAAGAATTCCCGTGTCATGATTACCTGAAATAAGTGTTTTGCCAGGGTCCATATGTTTAACTCACGACTGCTTGAGCTGTAGGACACTTTAGTGGTATGATAGACGTAGCAAGTCATCCTTTCCTTTAAAACCAAGTAACATAGCTGGTTGTAAATTTTAAAATTTTTCTTTTAGCTTTAAAACTCACAGCCATGCCAGAGGTTACTTCTGTTTCCTTAGTGTCTGTTGAGGTGATGTGATAAAAACAAAATGTAAAATCCCTCAGATATCATGAGGTTTGTACATATTATCTTCAGCTACAATCTTAGCGTTCGAACTCCTGGACACTCTACTGAGCTCTATGCCTATAGCCTCCCAAACATTCACATCATGCGCAGCAAGAAGATATTCTTTATCATCTAATAACCTTGTATATGTCCTGGGTATGATCAATTTAGAGGGCTGTATTTCATTCTCAGAAATGGCCATCAGAGTCAGATTTTCAAAGGTTTTCCCCAAGCCTGTGTCTTTTTTCCCCCAGAAAACCAATATTAGAACATATCGGTTTTTTATATAGGATGGTTCTAAAGCCACAAAATTAGACATAAGCAGAGGAAAGCAGTCTGCTTCCTCGACGCGCGTTCCGTGTGACGCTGGAGTACTCACTCAGCCACTCCGCTGGAAGAGCTGTGGCGAGACCAGAAGAATGAAGAGCCCTTTAGAGTAAAATGCTCATCTGTTTATATTTCTAAGACTCTGGAGTATTATTTGACAGATTACATAGGCATTGCTGTAAAAGGCTATTAACAGCTTATTTGAAGAGGTTGAGATAAAATATGACTTTATCTAGGAAAATGTCTAGGGAAAAGAGCCTTAAAAAGGGAAAACAGTAACAGGCCAAGGAGATCCCCTCCCCTGAAACAGCCACAGGACGACAGCACTGGGCTGCCCACCCGGTAACTTCTCAGCATAACCAAAAGACAGGCTTCAGGCTGCTGGCCGTAATGACGTTCCTTCATGTTTCTTTGCCCTTCCTGTATTTGCCTGGATAAAAAAGTTTGCTACCTTTAAAGAACTTTATTTTGAGAAGAATATGTTCAATTAGACTAGTCAATATGTTTTTCATTTAGTTTGTACCTTTGGTTAGCATTTAAATGATCTTTAAAAACTTCAAACACATTTTAAGTTTTAAAACTATCTTAAACTATAGAATCACCCAAGACATAGTTCATTCTTCTTTTTTTTTTTAATCCCTGTGATTTGACTTCTTTAAATCACTGTGAACATTATACTGGAGTTCCACGTGACAAACCTCTGTCCCCCACTGGACTCCGGCTCCTGGCGGGCCCCGCACACTGTGTCTCAGGCTAGGTGCTCCCGGAATGTTCATAGATGTGACCTGTTGAACCAACTAGCTACAAAGAGGGCGGATTTAGACACAGCGTTAGAAGGCCGCAGAGAAACTCGTGGTTTTGGTGGGTAGGACCATTCTAAGGAATGCTGCCAGTAAACAACCGTAACGAGCCAAAGTCGCCGGCTTTCTGGGGTATGTCACATTGCTTGCAATGAGCTGGACAGCAGTGTAGGACAGGGGAGTGGCAGGGTGACCTCAGTGTACACATGTGTGAAAGGAGTCGTGTGACCCTTGTGCTCTGTTCCTACCGCTCCGAAAGTTTCTCAGTGCGATGGAGTTCGTGGGAGATGGGAGAAGGAACAGGAAATTTCATTTCCTGTTCATGAAATTCCACATATATATGGAATTACATATTATACATATACATATATATGTATCTCCTCCATAGGAAACGTAGGAGTAAAAAAATATCCCTACATCCCACTGACTAGACTTATACACGTGGATCTGAAGTCAGGATGTGTTGTTGTTTTTTTAAAGATTTTATTTATTTATTTTTAGAGAGGGAAGGGAGAGGGAGAGAGAGAGAGAGAGAGAAACATCAATGTGAGGTTGCTGGGGGACATGGCCTGCAACCTAGGCATGTGCCCTGACTGGGAATCGAACCTGCGATGCCTGGTTCGCAGCCCGTGCTCAATCCACTGAGCTACGCCAGCCAGGGCAGGATATGTGTTCTTGGACCCTCTGCAGAAAAGCATATGTATTAACTATACTATATCAGTATTTTAGTAGTGATCGGCCTAATTCTTGGTGAGAATTTAGTGTATGTTGTGTCTCAGACACCTGTAGAACTTTCTGGGGAAATGCTCATGAAAATATAGCTTATTGACTAATATAGGATATTATTACATTGTTAGTGGTTTATGTTCGGGTCAACGGGAGCCACTCAGTAAGTTTGGCAAGTCAGCGTGTCTCGAACTCTT
The DNA here is from genome assembly GCA_004024845.1 of Tonatia bakeri. Lineage (NCBI taxonomy): Eukaryota > Metazoa > Chordata > Mammalia > Chiroptera > Phyllostomidae > Tonatia > Tonatia bakeri. The sequence continues at coordinate 29,922 of PVIA01002237.1, forward strand.
CATTTTGGAGCTGTTGACCACTACTGTGCTCATCGTGATATGCATTTTATGTTGGGTATCTGTTGTTGGTTTAGTATATTTTAGCAGCAAAATAAAATAATAATTTTCAGCATACTTTGTAGTAAATGAGAATTTAAAAATGATTTTGTTTGTGAATAATGTGTTATTTCCAAATTCTCTCAAGCCATTAGAGAAAGCCCTGATCCCAATGGTGGCATCTGAGACCATTGCTAGGTTCCTAACCTGGTGAAGGAAGACCAGGAGTCATGGCGGCCATGAGGGAGGCTGAAGAAATTCAGATTCAATTCAGATACTCACAGTGCCTCTACCATATGCAAGACACAATGCTAGGCATTGGAGGGTTATAAAGGCAAATAACTGACAATCCCTCCTTCGTGTTTATAAGTTTCTAGATACAGAGCTTGGCGGAAAGGATGGCAGGAAGAGAGGGGAGCAAACAGGAAGTGTTTTGCTAATCTTTCAAGGAGCGGTTCAGTAGGCTAGTGAGAGTAGAAGCCTGATTTTAGGGGTTCAGAGGTGTGAGAAGTGGGGAACTAGAGGCTGAGGGCATGTGCTACCTGAAAAAAAGTTGTTTGGTGAAAAGAAGGGAGGGGATACGTGGTAGTAGGGGAGAGGAACTTTTTGCTAGTTTTGTTTCTGTTTCAGGAGAGAGCAAGTCTGAGCTGATTTTCCAGCAGATAAGAAAGAATCGATTTTAAAAGAGAAGAAAATGGATAGAATCAAGTCCTAGAAAAGGTCAAAGTGGGTCAAATAATACTGTTCAAGAGTCAGTCTTACCTAAAAGGCAAGGAACTCACTCTTTAGAGAGTTAGAGGATAGAAGGGGCTACAGATGCAGAGATATTCTCAGTTGAAGGGAGGGGAGCGCAAAGCCGTTTGCTGAGCAGAAAGAGCGTGGGCAGGGATTGGACCAGGGCGTGAGGAAAATGGAAAGTGGAGGTTTAGGGAAGCACTAAAGAAATACGACGTCATCAAGAATCACTGCTTAACAGTGATTAATATACAGTGTGAGCCATCTCAATCCATTCAACAAGCGTTAAACATTAAATGGAGAATTCATTGAGGAATAAAATGGTAAAAGTGGTAAAACTCTAATCCAATTTAGCCTTTAGTACATGGAAAATCACGTATGATTTCTTGCTGAGCTGCCCTGAATCTTGGATTACCTGTGGTCCCTGCTGACACCAGGACCCAGTCCTAAAGAAGTATCACATTCATGGAAGCACATTAAGAGTAAGCATTTCAGCCCCCCCCCCGAAATACCTGAAGTATAATGTACAACGCAACTTTCCCCTCCTCAAACCCCCACAACTCCCTGGAGCCTCTTGCTGTCTCAGGCCAGAACTCTCAAACGCGCCGTCCTGCCCTGCCTCTCCTGATCCTCCGCAGTACGAAGTGGAGAGTGCTCCTCTGCATTCTGTCCTCTGCGATGGATCCAAGTGCCCTGTCCTTTCAAGTTCCCATCTCATTCTCCGTATTCTCCCCATACTGTGTTATAAAAGGCCAAGACACTTGTCAGAGGATGGCAGGGCCCTCCTTGAGTGAGGGCAGACCTAGGGAAGAACTGAACCAGTGCGGTCAGAACCTATTGAGCGTACAGTGAGGACAACAGGCTGGGAACACTCATCTTTGACAACTGCCGTCTGGTTACACTGCAGCTGGTCGGTCTCACCTTGTCTTGAGGATGTGATCTCAAGTAGGAGTCATAGTTCTGACCTACCTTTCCTCTTACCTCCTATGTTCGAAACTCTGCCCTAAACTTCAACTAATGAGATTATTTGTTATTCCCCAAACCCAGCCCCATCTGTGCCTTCCACCTGGAATGACTTTCCCGCCCTCTCCAGCCATCCACCTTCCATTAAGCCTGCAAGGCTCTGTTCAAACCCTTCTCAAGGTGGCTTCCTAGTGGCCCCAAGTTACACTCAGCATCTCCCTGTCTTGCGTTTTACTTGATCAATAACTCTATTAGAGCTGTTACCACCTCTTACCTTGCATTATATTACTTACACGTCCTAGCTTCTCCAACAGACTGTGAGCTCCCAGAGGACGGGGGTTTTGTCTTAATTATTTTTATATTTCTTACAGGTTTCAGCACATGCTAGACAGTCAATAAGTGTTTGTGAACTTAAACCCCTCAAAATGTGGTTATGTGATCCAGGCTTTCAAATTACATATATTTGTCATATCCTAAAACCTTCAGAGAACCTTGAGATAATAGCAATCTCTTGTTCTACTATGCTTCTTAATGTGTCACAGAGTGACAGCCTCCCTCTCTCACCCCTTCCCTGATACCTGGAGGTTTTCCTCCCTTAAACACCAGAAATACTAAGGGTGGAAAACACAATACCAGATAGATTCAAGATAAATGTTTACTTCCTTCAGTAGGGCTTATGAGTACAAAGGCAGACCCGGGACAGTACTCTGGCACTATAAAGACAAATTACAGGGACAGGAACTTTAGAAAAGGGACAAGAGGCAGGCAACAAGGACATACTCCATGGTGTATGCTACACTCAGGAAAGAGAAAATGGCAGAAAAACCAAATCCACATAAGAGTTTCTTTCCCTTTGACTACTGAAATATATTTATGCTCAGATGTCAACAGCCTGTGATCACCCACATGAAATGAACATGCTCATATTTAGATGGTACTTTTCACCCAGAGAATCCCAAGGTACTTTATAAATTATAAATCTGAATGTTCGTTATGCAATGTCCCTGATGTTCTCCATACACAAGATCCAATTCCCGACTGCCTAAATCTCCCCCACTTCCAACACACCACTAAATATTTAAACATTTTTATCAGATCACAATTTTTGTCTTAAAAAGTCCTCTGTATTGAAAAGTCTACACTTTACACTGTCTTCTAACATATGCTGCATCTCTCCTACCCACCACCCTTCCCCCAACTCACATGGAAAGTGAATTCAATTAGACTTAAGACAAAGAGTAATTGCATTGGAAAATAGAAAAAATATCTCATCCGAGAGTGATTAAGCTCTTTACCTTATAGAGGGAGTTTAACTCTTTCGGGAAAACAGGATCCCATGTAACAAATGAATACAGATTTGCTAAATCAAAGGGTAGTGTCTTGAATCTAATTCTTAGGCCTCAGTGAGTTCTTTGCTCCAAGAGAATAATGTATTCATTTTAAAGTGAGCAAGAAATATAAAATAAAGATTAAGCCAAGTAAGAGTTTTAATTTTCTTAAACTATTCTTACTTATACAGTAAGTGTCTTAAAATCTGAATCTTATCCTAAAGTCTTGGATTGCGGAAAACGAATCTAACCATCTACTTTGCCAGAATTATTTTGTGCTTTTGGTATCTGCATTTTTTTAACCCCTTCCATATTCCCAGTGGGAATTGGTTCAAGCAGAGCCTGAGTCATTACAGCTGCCAAAACTGCTTTGTCAGAAGCTTGTCAGTGCTCATTCCAGAGCTTCAGCAGAGAGATGATAGAGTAGCCTAATGTGACAGGTTCTTTACAGAGGATGCCCCAGAACTTTGGGTGACCAAGAGCTAGGGATGGCTGACGTACAGCACTTTCACTTACAATACTGCCTATTTGAGGTGGGGAGCATGACGTCAATTGCAGGAGAAACTTCAAAGGTAAACGTGGGAACATCCGAGAGAATCTGGAGTAAACAGACAGGTGAATGCATATGAAGACAGCCAGCCAGCCCTATGGGGATGGGTAGCTGCCCAAGGTTGCAGAGCAGCAAACAGTAAAAGAGATCTTTGTGGGATGAGGAGATTAATTCAGGTGCCTGGAACTTAGAGATCTCCCTTCCTGGGCTTTTTCCTACCTATGTTACTCAGGCATTTCATACCTATCAGTGTGGTTTGGATTAAGTAAGACTGCCGCAATTTCTGCATCTGGCCCTATTTTAATACCTTAGTTAAACTGCCTTTCATAATGGTCACATTCTGTATGTCCAACCCATATATTCCTGTTTGTGCTCTTTAAGAACCAATAAAATAAGTACTACACATTTTTATGTCACATCTAGAAAACCTCTAGCAGTACCAGGCGTGGGCTCAGTTTTCACCTAAGTTTCTCGTGGTGGCACATATTCTTTTCTTCTGAGTAGTGCCCAGACTAAAGCAGGTATGTTTTTGATTGTTGACGAGACCCTACTTTTAATTGGTTCATGTTCTAATAGGGTGGTGGGATTGGTTTTTAAAGTTAGTGCAAGGGAATAAAAGTTGAATACTTGTCTTAGAAGTTTTGCCCTGCCTGTCTCACTATATGACCTTGTTTTGCCCCAATCCTAACTAAGGACAATAATACCTGTAATTATGTATGAGGTCATTTCTATTGTTCTTTGACAGCTATTGGTGAAGGGCACTATATGTAAATTAATCCTAATGTTCATATATCTATGGGTTTTACCCAGATCTTACTAACTCTGTTGTACATAGGAAAAGCTCATTTATGATACATCCTTAGTTTGTTACTCTTAGCAAAGTCTGTGTCATGATAAATACTTTAAAATAGTTATACACAATAATCAGGCAGTAGAGAGACTGATTTATAGATTTGGAGTGGGGGGTAGAATAAAATCCAACCTCCCTGTGTTTGGGTGGTGGAATCTAGTAAGTTCAGAAGTTCTTACGGGACACGTTTTTCTTCGACAACAGGGCGGGTCACATCAAAAGGTGCATCTGCAGCGAAGCAACACAGGCATTATTTCTGAATCTGGAAATGAGCGAGCCAAGGAAACTAATGGCTCATTTAACTCCTTAGAAAGAGAGTGGCCCTTTTAAGTTTGATGAAGGTCATTTTCAGGACAATCTGAGAGAGAGGTTACAGTTCAACTTCCACTAGCAGGGCCTCAGAAAAGCACCCCCCCCCAAAAAAAAATCTTGAGATTCTGAAGCTTCTGTGCCCTTTTTAAAACATTAAAGCTGATAAAAATGCAAATGATTAGCTATGCTCTGAATATTTTATAACAACATTTTACATTGCCCCCCCCCCAAATTTAAGAACTTTCCACTTTTTCTGAAGACTGGCATGGAGAGGACACTAGCTAACCACGACAGGGCGACTGTGCGGCAGCGTGCGCTCCTGACTGCTCCCGTAAATCTTCCTTCGCAGGCAGGACCTGAACAAAAACTTGCCACTTAATTGAATAGTTCAGACACCATTGAGTGGGAACTTTCAATTAGACCAGCATGCATGTAAACTTAAACTATATAAACATGTGTATATTTTGGCAACATACATAGTATTTTGAAATATCAAAAACATTTAAAGGAATCACTTGTACTCTTATGCCAATTATGGGTATTACTTCTTTTGGGACTTTGAAGTATTCTTTTTATATTGTAGCTGTTTTTTTCAACAACAACAACAACAATCTTGCTTTATTTTCCTTTTTATTTTTGAGCTGTTTGCAACCCCCTTTTGAATAGTGAGAAACAATGCAATTAATTTTCTCCAGCGCAATCATGCATAGATTTAATAAGCATCCGAAGGTAGGATCCATCTGTAAAGAATGCGTTGCATGCTAAATTACTTCTCTTCTGTGGATTTTTTTCTTTCCAAACCTTAATTAATTGAAGAAAAAAAATGTTTATTAAAGTGGGAACAGGCTGGGCTCTGGCTCTCCGCCTCTGGTTCAAAAGTTCATACAATTCCCCGAAGGCTCATCTGAATGTGTGTGTCTCCCTTTCACAATTTTTCTTTCTCCGTCTCCATAGTAGGAATGAATGCCTAGGAAAGGTGTATTATTTTGTTCCCAGGACCAATTTTAATAATCTGAGCTTGAGTACACTAACTTTTGAGTGTATAGAGATTTGCATACATTATGCATGTTTCTATAAACAGTGTATACACATAGACACATAATGTGTTATTTACCCATTTTCCTGTTGCTTAAAATACAAAAAAAATTGATAGGCTTTCAGTGGCATCTTGAAACAGGATGTGGAGGGAGAGCGGAAGTATAATTCTACAGGTGGATCTCAGGAAACTGAAGAAATTACGTATGAACACAAGCTACATCGTTGTGGGTTCGTTTAGACCAGAAGAAAAAGTATTCAGTCTGTCCCAAGTAGGAAAATGTCCATCCATAAACAGAGAAATGGAAAACATAAGTAATAGGAAGTGACTCACTCCTGTGAGGTACTTTGGAGAAAGAAGACACTTCCTGACCCCCAAAAAGCTTTATATGAGCGAGGTGAAAAACAGCACATTTGTTATAAAATGAAAATATTATCTTAAAGATGAACTCAGAATTTTTTTCAATAATCTCAATCACTTACCTAGAATGCCATGAGTATCCTTTTGTCTTTTTAAAGTATTGCTTTTTTCTCTTAATTATATGCTACCATTTTTAGATCCTTGTTTTTTAAAAAAAATGAATACACAAGTTGTCATTTTTATCAAAATTACTAGTTTGTTTTTTGACTTTAAAGTAAGATTTGTTTTTTCTCTTAACATGAGTAAGGTTTGCACAATCACTTCTCAGTTTAGGAGTGTGTGAAATCAGAAAGCAGTGCTGAACTTGACTGTGATCTCGTGTGACTGAAGTCTACTTCCCTGTGCCCAGTATCTACACAGGAGCCTAGCAGAGGGCTTTCTACAGGTTGCTGCACTTTCTCTTTGGACTCTCGTATAGGGAACCTCAAGCCACCAGTCTGTTAGTCATTTTAATTTTTAGAAAACAGATATTTAAATAGCGGAAAACAAGCAGCATGGGAAGCTATTTTAGTTTGTATAAACACAGCCTCGTCACGTCGGCCGTTGTCTGCCACCCTGTACTCTTGCCGTGTGTCAGGTCAGCCATGGGGACATTGGTAGAAGGAATTTAGAGGAATCGACATTCCGTATTTTCCTCCCAGAGGTCCTGTTGCTACTGCCCACTGACATAAGCACATTTGCACACTTGTAAAATAGATTACGTGGAGTTGATACAGAAGTAGGATCACTAAGTAACAATTACAATTGCTTCTTGGAAACTTGAAGACTGTCATCTATTCTGTAGGACATCTACTTACGTGCATATCACATCACAGTCTCCCCATGCCCCCAAATCTTTGACTTTTGGAAGAATCTCACTATTGCTTTCTAAACAGACTTTGGTTTAGACTTCTGTGAAACCCCTGATTGAATAGTTGTGGGTTTCACAAATTACATGCATGTAAATAACATACCTTTGAAAGGAGGATGTGTGGGCCCTTTCTCCTATATGCTTATGTCTGTTGTCGTAGATTGACGTCCTTTGTGAGCTATTCAGTGACATTTCAGAACCATTTCGCTCTGCAGAAAACCCGCAGTTGTGTTTCTTTAGCTGACACTGTGGCACTTGCACTCGAAATTGCTAGTTAGAAAAAAAAATTGTTGAGGCCGGTGGCTGTAATCAGCGTTGTTGCTGTCTGTTTCCTCAGACTAATAGCACAGCGGTCTGAGTCTGAGAGTTCACACAGAGGTTATCTTTCCCAGGTAGCATCTCGTCCAACGAGAATTTGATTTTTTTCTATAGGACTTTACTCCATTAGATTAATGAAATTTCAATGAGAGCCTGGCGCCCCCTGAAGCTTTGTTAAGAAAACAAATGGTGATTCTGTAGGTGTGACAGCTTGCTTGGAGAGTTACGAGAAGGTGAATACATCCCCACAATCCAGGCAGCCTGGAACACATTGATCTCTATTTAAAGCACCAATCGGATTTTTGTTAATTATAAATGATTGATCTGCAGTTTTTTCCTCTCTGTCCTCTTATATGGGAGGTTGCCCCTCCTTTCCCCACTTCTAACTTCTTTGCATGCTGAGTGCAGAGCTTTTTGTTTAAAGGGACAATCATAGAGAGCAAATCATAGCCCTGCCCAGCAGCAACGCCATTGTGAATGTCATTGTCACAGCAGGCACGGCTCACCCAACTGAGGTGAGCCCTGAAGTCGACTTCACACCGACTCCATGTTCCCTCTTTACTTGGCTCCTTCCTAAAATAAAGAACTATTTTCATGAACATAAAGCGTTAGGATCATTAGGGTAGTATATAGACACCACCATTATTATGTCTGAAAATCCAAATTGTGAGCCCTCTGAACCAAATCCCCAGTACTAACTCTGAACCACAGTGCATACTTTGTATGTATGCCCCAGGACATAATATGTGACCAGCCAACCCCGTGTGTGACAGCAGGGTGAGGGAAGGCAATATCTGCGACCTTAAATCTCAATTTGCAGGCATTTAGGTGATTCATCCACCTTTTATCATCTTTGTGGAGTGGTTGTTTTTAATAATATTTAGAAGCAATACTGTGCTCAAAAACTGACATGTATGTTATTCCTGATAACTGCTCACCACACATAGTTCTGAAGAACACAAGACATGTCTCCAGTTTCCTCATGAACCTGTCTTTAGTGAAACTATTTCAGCATTAGGTGTTTATTTATTGAATACAAAAGCACATAGTGGCTTCTTTGTTATTTATAACATTACAATACATCAAGAACATAATTTACATAGCTCTTAGGAAACATATTTGTAAAAATTACAACTTAATGAGTACAAGTAGTTGAGGGTTACATTGAAAGCTGCATTGATTTCATACTTCTAGCTCAAATGTAGTTTTTATGAATGTGTATTCCTTAAAATTTGAGCCCTTAATTAAGTTTTAGGACATACCTTTTCAAGTTAGAATAATGAATTTTCCCCAGCATTCTCTTTGTTTTTTAATTGTATAAATAATCCATACAAAGCACAAGAGACTTCTAGGCCAAGAATCTTAAAGTAGTTTATAGTTTACAGTGACATTCTTCTGCAAAATCTTTTTAGATTTAAATAAGTATTACCCCATTTCTTCAAAAATCCTGAAACTTGTTCAATGTCCTTGTGAGTTGCTGTATGACTAGTTACGTATTATAAATGCTCACTAGCATAAGAGCCAGTCTCCCTTTAGAAAAACAACAGTATAAAGTGGTCAAGAACCTCGTGTCTAACAGACCTTAATCTCCCTGTACCCCAAATTCTGTAAGTTTTGGAAGGTGCTCACTGTTGTTTTTCCAAACAGAGTCTAAGTCTATAATACTCATCCAGACGTGGAAGGTGTTCTGACAGAACTTCCCCATGAGGTAATTATTTAATGATCCTGTAAGTATTCTCAGGAAAACTAGATTTAAAGTGTGATTTTTGCAGTGTACTGTTTGTTCCCAGTACATTAAGACACTTATTTTCTTTTCTTTATTACGCTTATTCTTATTATAATATTTTTAAATTAGCAAAAGCCATTGAAACACATTTATAAATAATTACAACTATGACTTTTGAAATCAGGGTCTGTATTAGCCAAAAAAAAAAAAAAGTGTGACTTTTCTACAAATATTAGCGCAGCTGAACAGTTGCCGATGTCAATGTCTAAGTGAGTGACCGATGACAATGCTGAGAAATGGCTGATCGCGGTCAATACGCCAAGTTATTTCCATAACGTGTTTCCAAAGGGCTGATTTTTAAATGTTTTTATTTTATTCCTGTTGGTTGTTGTAGTTTTTTTTTAAATAGGTTAACTAATCATTTTCATTAGTGTATTTATAATTTATGTGATCTTAGTAGGTCCTACCAAGGTTAAATAATTTAAAGAAATAAACCCTTATCTGATATAAAATAGCTAATGAAGTATATTAGATACTTGCCCTATTGCCGTATGAAATGGATCTCCAAAGCTAACAACAGCTTTCTGCGGGAACACAAATCTCTATATAAATATCCAAATATAGCAAGATGTTGCAAATTTTTAAAGATATGCCATAAAAATAGATTAACGCTAGCATGCAGTCCCGTTCAACTGAATTACAAAGGGATATCATGGGATTGCCAGTGACATTCCCATAAATAAAAAATCAATTCTTAATGATGAGGCAGACTTGTTTTAGCACATTACCCAGGTTAAATGGGAGCACACAAAGACATCGCCTCCTATAAGACTAGTGGAATCATTGTATGTTAATATGATTTAGGGAGCTGCACACCTCGGTGGAGTAATTGTTATTATATCTGTGGAGCCAGATGGCACGAGGTGTAAACAGCCGCGGAGCACCTCCAACAGGAGTGCGGCAGGTGATCTTTAAGGTGTTCCTGCGTCCTGCTCACTCATCTTATCGTTGGAATCTGTCTCGCTGTGTGCAGACTGCAAAACCGTTTGGTTGCCAGAATGCAAATTTTTCAAAATGGTCCTATTGTTCAATAGAAGTATATAATGCAGAGGGTCCTTAGCAGGAGAATAGATGAGGTAGAATAAATGAGAACGGATGAGGTAGCTACCTGGATTTGTGTGGTTGGTACTGTATTTTTTTACATGAAACAGACAGGGGAGTCATTTTTTTCCTAGCACCAGTGGCAAAAAAAATAGTGTTTTCAGAAATTTTTAAAAATGAAGTCCCAAGTTTTCAGTGAAGTAGGCTCTAATAATTACTGTTATTAAAACAACCCTATAGAGGGGAGTATATGGGGGCTAAACAGTAATGGGAAAAAAATACAATAAAGATTAAATAAATAAATAAAAATAATCCTATAAAGAAAGCCAAAAGTTATAAAAATGTGTGTTTCTAGAGTAAGAGAAACCCAAGTTCTGAGAAGTGTATTTAATTTCTTGTAAAATGTCTTTCTTTTCTTTTAAGATTTAAATTGACTTCTGCTAGCTCTAATGATCTAATTAAAGAAAACTCATCTATTCAACAGATACTTATTGGGCACCTACTATGTGCTAAGTTAAGTACTGTTCTAGGCACTGGGGATACATCAGTGTAAAAACCCTACCCTCGTGGAGTTTGCATTCCTGGGGAGGGAGCAACCTGTGATATGATATATGATATGATATGATATGATATGATATAATTATGATATGATATGATACGGGAAGATATGGAGAAAGTATGCTAAGATAGAGTATATGAGTTTAAGATTTGCTTAAAACATAAAAGAGATCATGCAGGGTAATAAAAGAGGCTGAGAAAGTTCTTATCAACTTCATGGATCATGGGAAAATTCTAGTGAGTTGTCTGATAATGTACTTGCTGTTACAGCTTCAACTCAGTGGCCAGCATTAAAGAGTTGGAATGAGTTCAATGTAAGCTTAAATTTTCTTGGCTGAAATTAAATTTAACAGTGTTACATAAATTTTTTATGGTTTGGTTTCTTTCCTTTGTTAATGGCATTAGCCGGGTAGCTCAGCGGGTTAGAGTGTCATCCCTGTATGCCAAGGTTGTAGGTTTGACCTCCAGGCAGGGCACGTGAAAGAGGCAACCAAGGAACACAATAAACAAGTGGAACAACGAATCAGCGTCTTTCTCCCTTTCTTTTTCCCTCTCTCCCTCTCTCTTCCCCTTCCCCTCTTTCTCTAAAATCAATAAATTAAAAAAATTAAAGTATATTATCCTTAATTATAGCATTCTTAAATTGTCCCTTTCTCTACCTTACATAATCCATGTTTTCTTGATTATAAATATCAAGGCATAAAACTGGCCTCCTATGGGGATCTTTATCACAGTATATTTAGTAGATTTTGATTCCCAAAATAGAGAACAGATTTTCCAAATGTCTGAAATATAGGAAGCTCCTCAAAATTTTGGGATCATATAAAATAATCCTTCTGACCCCTAATGACAAAATTTATCTCAATCCAAAGACTATATTCCTTATCCCACTCCATGGTGCTACTGACTAATTAACTCCTGGATTTTAAACTAATGTTCAGTTCTTCACCAGAAGTAGTTTATTATATAACTACAGCTACTCTTTGGGCAAAACACAGTTCATGCTGTGAGATATTCCTTTGTTTAGGTGAAAAGGTAAAATTCATTTTGTGATATGGCATAGTCTTCATTCAGGTTTATTTTTCAACTAAATATTAAGGATAAAAAACATACATGCTTATTTCTTCATTTACAAAAATACTGAACAGATATGTCCCAAAGTGTTAATGGCTACAGGTTATAACATAACATTAGGGAGAGTACTTATTCTTTCTTTGCACTTTTATTTTAGTTTTTTCAACAATGAACTTGTATTCTTTTGTAATGAAGAATCTCAGTATTATATTTTGAAAGCTAAGGGAGATGAGAAATTGATATTTTTACTTAATACAAAACCTCACAGCTGGCAAGTGTATGCAGATCTGTTTGCAGAGAGAAAGTTGTAGAAATCAGCACGCTTCAAGATTTAGATACCGTGAAATGACTAATCTAACCTATCTGTATTCGTTGTGTTTGAAAAGTGCCATGCAAAATTTGATCAATTTATCTTTTATTTCCAAGACATCAAGATATTTTTTAAAACAGTAGGCTGGGATATTTCCACAGCAACATGGTAGATATACCAAATTTCCTAAGGAAACATGTTTTTAATTTCAGGTCCGTGAATACGGTGTTGCTCATCAGGATGACTATTTATGAATATAGAAGAAAAAAAGGGTTGGAAACTTCATGTCTTTTAACAGTCAACAGTATTTAGCCTATCAGAATGCTTGAATGGATAAACATTCCCACTGTTTTAATTTTGAATATAGATTGTCTCGTGCTGATGGGAAGTATTGTTAATTCTAATAAAATTAACTTTATACTGTTATTTCCCCACTTCATAATAATTTTACACGGCACCCTGGGGATGCCTCTGTTTTGCACTGTCAGGTGTCACGTTCGCCATTTGGCTGGTGTAGCTGCGCTCAGCCTCGCTTCTCTGCTCAGTCGCCCGCGGACACACTGTTCACGTTACATTACGAACAGCTCTATTGCCATACACTGCACAAGTTTATATACTTTCACTTTATGTGTATGCATCATTCTTGCATTTTCTTAAAATCATTGTTTTGTGCTTTTCCCAGCATCCCTGTTGCTTGCCTTTAGGTAGACAGTTATAACAAGTTAGCTGAGACACCTTAGCAGTCTGCCTCCGGTGCCGACATATTTATTTTCAATCTAGTAGTCGGCCACGATTCTGGTGCAGTCTAAGCGAGTGCTTCATTGTTTCTGATAAGAGTTATAGTTTGATAAACCCAGTAAAATAACTTTTTCAATAGAGTCATTGCCATTTTTAAATAAGGGGAAATTATCGACGACTTTCATAACTCACTGCATGTCAGACTGATCACTGAGAGAGAATCAGTCAAAGCATGTCTTCCTTGAACGGTGCCACTTGGCTTCCACTCTCCCAGGAATTCACAGGAATCAGACAGACTAGCAAATAATCTGTAAGAGAATTGAGTGTTTGTCATATTAAATACCACCGTTACTGAGCACACGGTAATTAAAGGTACACCAAGTTCCCCTCAAGTCAGTTCATTTTTACTTTTTACATTTTTTAAATACAAGTTTATGGTTCAGCTTTCAGTTTTCTCTACTTTGAGTTGTTTTGTTGTTTGATTTTATCTTGTGTCTAGTAAGGTGTAGAGTATGCTAAAACCTTTTGGTTGTGTCAAATATTTATTGTGGACAATTAAGAATATGCATTTTAAAATAGACTTTCTTTTCCACTTGAGTTTGTATATATACGCTGATATGCAAGCTGGTGTCTTGAATGAGACCTTATATGCGGCTGCCTTGTATCTGATTGATAAGTTAATGACCCCTATAATCTGATGCACATTTAACCAACTGATAACTGATAACAAATAGGCTAATCAATTTAGCTCTGCTTTAGTAGTTTATAGACAGAACTGCATAAAAACAAGTACTGAGGCTTGTGTGCGCACGTGCCCTGTATGTTGGTATTTTTGTTTTGCAGAAGATGCTCCCTTTTTTCTGCTCATACCCCAAATTTCTGCGGCTTGCAGGAGCTGCTTCTGCTTTGAATGGCACCATTATTCTGCGTTATTATTAGTAATCATGCATCACATGCTCTCACACCTTTAAGTGTGACATTTTGTGTATACTCTTTTAGTTAGAATCTTGGAACAAATTATTATAGCCGTACTGCTGTTTCTACACAATAAACGTCATCACCCTGTCATTCTCCTAAAATGCGAGTTGCTTATTGGATATGTCTTTTCCATTTTCTGTTATTGCTGTGAAATGTGTAGGTGTGGGGGTGTTGCTGACTACAGGTGATAGGGACGCGCGACCGGGTGGTAGGAGCCGCTCCTGCGTTGTAGCTGTGGCCCTGGTATGGCTCGCCAAGTGGCTTGGATGAAATAATTAAAGTCAACTAGTGAATTAAGATGAACAGTATGAAGAGAAATAATAAGAAAGGGAGGAGGCAATTATCAAAGTGATTTCAAGCCAGAGAGAACTCTGGCTCTGAAGGAAGAAGGGTGCGTGTGTCTGCCGTGGGGGTGTCACCGCTGTTAGCTGTAGGTGCCCTGCGCCTGTGGCGTGTTTACGCAGCTTAGACCCACTCAGCAATTCCGAGCTGGCTGTTTGCCCCTGGTGCGAACTCACAGACTTTCTCTTTGCTTTTCTAGTTCAAATATTTAGAGATCTTACATGTGCCATTTGAAAAGTCATACTTATGCCATTGCGGTGGCAGTATTGTAGAAAACACTCCTGTGAGAATGTGGCAGTACGTGGGGAAAATCTGGGAGTGGACATTTTTTGCGTGATCCCCATCCTGAGCCAGAAGTGGAGGCAGACGGCCCACAGTGTGCGCAGCAATTCAATGGCTATTGATATATTTCTGAATTTTTAGAGGGAAATTTATTTGAAAAAGATTTTATGAAGTCTCTGAATGTACGTAATTTGACTTATGTTTATAAATATTTTACCTGCCTTGAATACATGATTAATTTTGTCCAATAACAATTTCAGAGAATGTGAGAATATAAATATGAATATTTAGGGGGCATTTTCTCTTTATATAGTAAATACATGATTAGTAATGATTTCTTATACAGAAGGTTTTTTTATGGCGCATTGCTTTACAGAGGAAACAAAATTAAGTCTGAAGAATTACATAATGAAATCTTCTGGGAGGAGGTGGTTTCAGTGTAATTACAAAAGCGAAAGTATATAATTTATACTTGCATAACACCTTCCACTGAAGGTTATGAAAATAAGTCTGGTGATGACTCCAGACTTCACATTTCTTTAGTCCTCCCTGTATAATTGGAACAACTTCTCCACTGTGGTCTAACAATTAGCCCTACACTGAAAAATTCCCCAAATTTAGCATCATGCATCAACTTTTCTCCATAAGATGAATGATGCCTTACTTGTCTTTCTTGTTAACTGTTTATATATTCCCTACTTCCACCAAGCGTTTGAGGTAGGCTCCCCAACCTTCTAAAAGACTTCTATCCAAGCTAAGTAACTACTATCAAAAATTAAAATTGTAACCATTTGTTAAGAAGAGTGCTATGTTAGGCATTGCTCTCGCTGCTTTCCATATCATATCTCATTTTAATTCTCACAGTAATTCTGCAAGCTGGATTATCACCCCCATTTCACAGATGAGGAAACTAAGACCCAGGGAGGTTAAGTAACTTTCCGAAGACTGTAATATTCAGCTGTGGCAAGGCAGGAATGTTAACTTACATCTGACTCTGACAGCGGATGCCTGAGAAAAGGAGGAACAGGGTAAGGGAAAATATTCAGAATTCCTGTGTCCTATGCTCACCATACAACTGCACTTGAAGGCTTTCATGATTTCTGGTGGAGAGAAAGAGGAATAATAAAATTATGGCACTCATTTAGGGCCACGGGATTGAAAAGGGCTCATGGGCAATTCCAGCCTGCGGGCGTCCTTTTCCTCTTCAGACCGACGGGGCATGGCCGGCAAAGGGAGGTGGTAGTCTGTAAACACGTACAGGTGTTTGATCTAGTCCCACTTACTGATGATTGCTTTTGTGGCTTTTAGTGTTGTATCCAAAAGAAAAATGTTTTTGCCAAGACCAATGTCAAGGAGATTTTCCCTATGTTTTCTTCTAGGAGTTTTACAGTTTTAGAACTTATGTTTAATTTTTTAATTCATTTAGAGTTAATCTGAAAATGATATATGAAAAAGGGTTAATGTCAAAAATATATGAAGAACTCCTGCTACTCAGTGACAAGCACAATAGTAAAAAATCCAATTTAAAATGAGCAAAGGAACTGCAGAGACATTTTCCCAAAGAGGATGTACAAACGACCAATAGGTACCTGAAAAGATACACAATGTCACTGATCATCAGGGAAATGCAAATCAAAGCCCCAGTGAGGTCATCACCTCCCACCTGTTAGAACGGCTGTCACCAAAAGGACAAGAGACACAATTGTTGACAAGGATGTGGAGCAAGGGGAACCTGGAGCACTGTTACTGGGAATGTAAATTGGTATGGGCACTATGGAAAACAGTATAAAGGTTCCTCCAAAATTAAAAATAGAACTAGCATATGACTTAGTGATCCCATTTCTCTGTGTGTGTGTGTGTGTGTATATATGTATATATATCCCCAAAGGAAATGAAAACAGCATATTGAAGATGTATCTGTACTCCCAATGTTATTACAGCATTTATTCACAATAGTCAAGACATAGAAACAACCTAAATATCTGTAACATATAAATGGAGGAAAGATTTACGCACACACATGGAGGAACACCCCTGCCATGTGAGACGGCTCGGGGCAGGGGGTGGGGGAGTAGGGGGAGGGTTGGTCAAAGGGTCCAAACTTCAGGTACGAGATGACTCAGCCCTCGGAATCTAGCACACAGCTTTGTGATTATAGTCAACGATATCGTACTATGTGCTTGAAAGTTGCTAAGAAAGTAGATCTTATGTTCTCACAACAAAAAAAGAAACGGTAATTATGTAACATGATGGAGGTAACAGCAAGAGTTACAGTGGTGATCATTTTGCAATATATGTGTATCAAATCAACACATTATATACCTTAACTTTACACAATGTTATATGGCAATTATATCTCAATAAATCTGGAAGAAAAAAAAGGACGGTTGTACAAGTAAGCCTCTGATCCTCTCCTAAAATCACGTCTCCCATCGTATTTACCACTGATGCAGAAATAGCCCAAATATTTCGCTAAATGTTTCTTTCCACATCCCTGATAACATCCTGACCATTGAGAACATACCCCAAAAGAATATGTAGAGATGGCTGTAAGGTGTGGAGAGCCTGGAGGGTGAATATACCAAAAGCATAAAAAATGGCCTTTTCTCTGCGTCAGAAGAGACTCCGGCTTGCTGCGAGAGAACTCTTCGTTTAATTGCTTTGTAGACTAATCCATACCTCCGTGCCTTTCAATATGACTTCCATACATCGCAAGCAACTAAGGGTTTTAGTGTGCACTGCCTGGCATCTAAGGCTGAAAACTTCAGATCTGGTAACCTAATCAGAGTTTAACGACCACCGTGGGAGAACTCCGTTAAATTGTGAAAACCCAAATGTTATCTCGTACATCTATACCAGATTCTTTGGCAGCTCAGGAAAGCCAGGTTCTCCCAGACTTCACTACAGTCCTATTTTCCATAAGATTTCTAAGCTTCTAGGACTGCTAAAATATATATGATTGGCATAGATATTATGCCCTCTCGTGTAAGGTGAGAGTGAAATTGTCACGGAATATATGAATCTCTCATTAGTTTCAGGAAAAGGGACAGGTCAAATCTAAGTTTGTTTTTTCCCACAATATACCAGTTGTGCTTTTCAGGAGCTATTTCTGAACATGGCAGGAGAGCAGACCTGAACATTGAGGTCACCTGTGCACTCACGTCTACGCCTCCTTCACAGATCACCATCTGCAGAATTGGCGGAGCCCACCATAGGCCCACCTGCCTCTGAGTACACTGAAAGGAAGGCCATTTCGTGAATCACCTAGGCCAAGGTGGCAGACGGTTTTTTCCTCCATGTTTGGACAACCACGCCGAGTCGCCTGTTTCAATGTTTCAAACTCACCATTAACTTTCTATTTGATATAGAATGTCTTTTAAAAAAAACTGACCTCTACACATTATTACTTATCTTTATTAGTAGTTCTATTTATAACCCATTTTTTAAAAAATATTGTAAAGGATCTCCTCATTAAAATGGTAACAACCACAAATGCTTGCCAGAAATGGTGTTGGGCTGGCCAGTCAACATGGTGGTAGCTCCCACTAGGAGAAGGGACTGTGGGGGAGTTAGCTAAGGAGACGCAGGCACCGGGGGTGGGGTGGGACGGTAAAGGAAGATTTAGGGATGAGAAATAGGGGGAACACCTGGCTTTGCTGTGAACTGAGTTCAAGCTGGGCAGACAATCTCAAAGTTACATCCAAGGCATTCAACCGAAGAGGACTAGGCAGGGTTAGGGTTAGGGAGTAAGCCTGATGTTCAAAGAACGGTGGGTGAGAACCTGGACACTCGCTGGGGAGGTCCGTGGGGGACAGGAGGGAAGTGGAGGGTAGTCTCAGAGGAGGAGGCTGGCTGGACCCCCCCTTCCGCCCCAGCTGGAATCAAGCCTGTGAGGAGCTAACCAGGTACGAGGAACCCAGATGGAAGGGCCAGCGAGGCGCTTGTTCTCCGGACACCTGAATTACTTCCCCAGCCTGAGGGAAATGAGAGGGAGCGGCAGCTTCTAACCAGCCCTCTCTTGCAGCTGCGGATGAGTGTTCTAACCACCAGCGAGACTCACCCCTGCCTGCCCCCACACTCCATCCTCAATCAGCCAGGTCAAAAACGTTTCATCTCCTCTGTATGGTTCTTCCTGGCCCAAGCCTGCTGCATCTGTAGGTGGCAGAGGTCATTCCAAGCATCTTTACAAGCTTCGTTTTAAAGGGTTAAGTAACTGACCCCGGCTCCCAGAGCAAGAGGGGTTGAGCTGTGATTCGAACCCAGGCAGTCTGACTCCAGAGCTGATCCGGCTTTAACCGCTATGTCATGGGCCCTAGTCACCTGCACATAAATTTAAGATACAGTCGTAAACAGATCTTCCCTTAGGAACCTTTCTCCTGTTCTCTATCGAACTCCACCCTAATCACAGCTTTTCTCTGTATTCTCTCATCAGTTATCTGTTTTGTCAAAAGACTCTAAATTCTGTATTTTTCACCGTTGTTACTGCTGCTTTGGAGTTCCTCTAGAGTTGCTTGAGATGCGTGATGGTTTTGACGACCTGGACGAAACCGTGGGCTCCAGAACGGCCTCCCTGTGTTTCCTGACTCAGGTCCCTTATTCCCTGGAGCTACACATAGGAGCGGCCTGCCAACCTGCCGGCTCTGACGGGTCTACTACCTGTCGTAGGGGGACCAGGAAAGCTTACCCCGGCAAGGTCCTCAGGCCGAGGATCCCGAGTATTTGGTGGCTCGGATAACTATTCTGCTTCATAGTTAGCAGTGGGGCTCTGGGTGGCAACAGAAACTAGTTTGCTCCTGAACGTCCTACAGGGGACTCAGATCAGGAGTCTCTTCACACTGTAATTGTCTGTAGTTTAGAAACAGCCAGTGTGTCTGGGCCAGCATTTTATTGGTATTTCTGTGTTTGGATAATTATTAGATCATATTCTGTCCCTAAAATAGGTGCTTGACTCTCCCAATCATCTTGTTAACTAAAAATTTCATTAGTTTATGGCTATTTCAGAGATCTTAAAGTACTTGCTCTTTTTTAGCCAAATTAAGAAAATAATTACAAGGAATTACTAAATTGCTAAGGGTGGATGGCGTTTTATGGTTATCGTTCCCTCAAATGAGTGGATTTGCTTTCAGCAGAGGAGCACAAAAATTGAGCAGTTTTTCTTCGAGAAAAATAAAAGCAGTTTATTGGCATGGGTGGTTACACTGTGATTTTGTAACATGTTAGCATCGAGGGGAGCTGATGAAAGAATTACAGGAACACTATAATATTTTAGCGACTTTTTCAAAACATTGAAAATTATTTCAAAGTTAAAAAGTTTTTGAAAAAAGACCTAATTTGGGTGGATGAGAGGAGTGAGTGGGGGATAGAAGAAACAGGATCGTTCGTGAGTTGATAATTATTGAAGCAGGATGGTGGGTACCGGAGATTTATTGCACTATTTTCTTTATCCTTGTACATGTTAGACATTTTTAATAATAATTTTTAATCTAATAAAATAAAAAGAAAGGCATAAGAAGAAGAATTGTGCAGTTTGACTTTGGGGAAACACAGGAATTTTCTAAATTATATTCTTAGCTGAACCAAAACCTGTATTACCTTTGGGTTTCAGGAGGTTGTTGCCATTCTTGTCCTTTGGTGTACACAGAGTAAAGTACACACTTCTGTAATTTTTTTAATTCTAGAACATAAATTATTGGCTATATTTGGCTATTATTCTTAAGGGTTTTTTATTATTACAGTGCTAAAAGCATATACCTAAGATAGATTAGAAATTTTTTAAAGGTTGTTTTACCTATCCATAGACTAAGTAGATGGTAATGCTTATGAGTTTAGTTTTTGTCTTCTAAGCAATGTGAATGTAACGTCACACCATTGACAGTTACTTCCCCATTGTTTTTATAATACATGTACGCTGATCCAAAGATGGTAAATTATACTGGATCAACACTCATGGGTAAGAGAAGCTTTAAGTACCATGTTAGAACTTATGCTGTGGACCACTAGACGGTGGCCAGAATATCGATTTCTTATTTTCTAAGTCCTCCCTTTAAAGGTATCTGAATTAGAGGATTTCCTTATAAATAAATTCCTTTAATTAGTTTGGGGACCCAAAGGGCTTTCTTTTTTGTTTGTTTTGCTCACTAGATTCCACATATGAGTGAAATCTTATGGTATTTGTCTTTCTCTGACTGTCGGCTTATTTCTCTCAGCATTATGCTCTCCAGGTCCATCCATGCTGTCGCAAAGGGTACAATTTTCTTTTCTTTCTTTTTTATAGCTAAGTAGTATCCCATTGTGTAAATGTAGCACAGCTCTTTTATCCACTCATCTACTCGTGGACACTTGGGCTGCTTCCGAAGGGCTTTCTTTCGAGCACAGTTTGAAGGCACGCTGCTTCTGTGCCCCAGCCTGAGTGGGTGGTGCTTGACGTGGGGTCAGGAAGCCTGCACTTGGAGAGCACTGCAGGCACCAGGAGAAGCCAAAAGGACACGAAAAAGGGCACCATGACGATGGCAAAGAGCTCTGTGGTTCCTCGGGCCAGGTGGAGTGGAATGCTTAAAAAACTGTAGTGGCATCCCACAGTTGGACTGTAAAACAGGTGGACTGTAGACCCAGGTGGCCTACGTCTCAACACAGATTGTCCTGAGGGTTCGCAGCAGCTTTATTCACAATAGTCCCAAACTGAAACAATGCAAATATTCATCAATTGGTAAGTGGATTAAAAAAATGTTGGGATATCCATCTAATGAAATACTACTCAGTAATGAAAAGTGATAAACTAATGATACAATATAGCAGCACGGAGGAATCTCCTAATTGAAGGAAGACAGACATAAAAGATTAGTTACCATATGACTTCATCTCTAGAACATTGTTAAAAAGCCGAAACTGTATACAGAAAAGTAGATCAGTGGTTGTCGGGCCGGGGGTGGGAGGGAGTGGATTGTCTGCAAAGGGGCAGGCACATGGGGACTTTTGGAGTGTGAAGATATTCATTATCAATTTGGTAATGATTATACAGGGCGGGGCAAAAGTAGATTTACAGTTGTTCCTGTGAAATATGTTAATAATGCAGTAATTAACATAATAATATAAGAATGAACGGTTCCACGTCCTTACTGTAACTGTAAACCTGCTTTTGTTCCACCTGCACATTCTCTTACCTGTCTGTTCTCTTCTGGTAAATAGGGTCACCAGCAGAAAGAGATAGTGCAAGGGATCCTAGGTAAATACTGGACCCTAGAAGACATGCTTCTGGAAGGAACTGTGAGCACAGGGGAGAAGGACTCAGGGAAAGCAGAGCTGGCTGAGGCTGCAGAGAGAGGAAAACCCCAGAGCCGAGTGCTGCCCGGCCCTGGCGGAGGAGGGGGGTCAGGTGACCCGTGGGGGAAAGGGGAGCGGAGAGAGTGAGATGAAATATTCCTCTTTAGGTATCACAGCTCTCAAATTAACATGTTTACACGTTCATGACACCCAAGTGGCTCCAGTTTCTCGGCAGTGGAATTTCTCACATAATTAAGCTTTTAGAAAAAAATTCATTTTTTTTTGCCATTAAAAAACCTGACAAATGGGCCACATGTATCATTTGGACACAGGTCACATTGCTCAGATAATGAACTCTTTCATGTAAAATTTCCAGTAGATTTTTAACATGCAAAAGTCCCTCTCATATGTTATTCCGCATTGATCCGATCGGAGCTGTTAGTGTCTAGTGGATCAATGATCAGCAAACTAAAAAGTCACTTAGTGACTATGACACCCATGGCAGCATTAGAATCTATTGTGTCAGGAATTCTTGTTTTATTAACTCTGTAATTACCTGTTCAGCTGAACCGGTGAATTTTATTACACATTTTCTTTCACCTGAACAAGACCTTTGCACTCCTACCAGTGCCCTGAGGATCCCCCATTTTTTTTCCTGCTCCATGTCTTTCTCCACTGCCCTGTGGCTTCGCTGCCATCTGTTTAGGCAGAGAGGGGTGTGGGAAGGAAGGCTTTAAGAAGACCACTGCCTCGCTTTGGAATCTAAGTGGCTTTGCCCTCCGGCATGGTTGCCCCATTGGAGACACACTCAGGCCCCAGGAGGAGGACAGCAAGGATGCGACCCTGCTGTGTATTTCTTTGCTTTCTCTGAACAAAGGACCATGGTGATGTATGGCACGGGGGTTAACAGCGAAGATTTGGGAGGCAGGTGTGGGCTGGCTCCTGGCTCTGCTGCTTGGCAAGTTGCATAAACGATCTCAAACTCAGATGCCTCTGTGCACACACAGATGTCTCACCAGAACCTCAGAGTTAACTTCCCGCCCTGCCCCAATCCTGGGCTTTTTCTACTTCATCTTGGTAAATAGTGCAGTCTTCCTCAACCAGCTCTCTCACTCACCCCACCCCAACATCCAGCAGTCACCAAACCCTGACAGCTCTGCCTACCACATGTTTTCCTTGAATACATCCATTACTCTCCATCCCCACCGGCTTGGCCCACGCCCAAGCCACTACCATTTCTCATCTGAACTCCTGATCATCCGACTGCATCCCCCAAATTCACGCTTAGCTTCTTTTAACGCAGTCACCACGCTGCCATCATTGATGACGTCTGTTGTTGCTGGGGTCAGAGTCAGTGTCACTAACACGTCCACAAGACTTTGTACGATTTCATCCTTTTCTCTGCCCTCATGTCACTCCTCTTGGCTATTGTTGTGCTAGGATTTATAGGTAAAATTGCTTTTCATTTACTCACACATTCAAATAACATTTATTGAGCAGCTACCGTGTGCCAGGAACAGGGCAAATGCTGAGAATATAAAATGAAGGGGGCTGGCCCCTGCCTAGGATGAGCTCGACGCCTAGTGAAGGACAGAGATACAAGAAAATGACTTAAAATGGTAAAATATATTGTAACAGAACAGAGATGAGAAAGCGATTAGCATTGTGTTTGGCCTGTCAGAGAAGGCTTTGTCGTAACAGTTGTCGATATTGTATCTGGAAGGATAAATAGAAGTGTGTGTGTGTGTGTGTGTGTGTGTGTGTGTGTGTGTGTGTGTAATTTTAAGTTCTTCATGCTAGAAAATTTTTATAATTGTAATACAAACCCAAAACATAATTCTCTTTTACAGTATGTAGATAGTGCTTAATAGTTTCCCATATCATTGGGGTTACATATATAAGCACCACTAGCTATTGACAATTTCTCTTAGAACAAATAAAGCTGGTGAAACATCCCTTTTTTTTTTTTTTGGCAAGTATTCTTTTTTTTTTTTAAAGATTTTATTTATTTATTTTTAGAGAGGGAAGGGAAGGAGAGAGAGAGACAGAGAGAGAAACATCAATGTGCGGTTGCTGGGAGACATGGCCTGCAACCTAGGCATGTGCCCTGACTGGGAATCGAACCTGCGATGCCTGGTTTGCAACCCGCGCTCAATCCACTGAGCTACACCAGCCAGGGCGAAACATCCCTTTTTTAATGAAGAGTACTTTTCTGTCACCTGTGTTAAAATCTGTCCACTTGTTTTGAGTGGTCAGTCCAAGTCCCCAAATTTCCATTTTCTTGAAACATATCCCAGGAACTGGAAAATCGAAAAAGCTGTTGATTGTAGAATAAGCTCAAAATCAAGCGAAAGGAAATCAATTCAGCATTTTCAGACTTTGAGTCTTTTTAACTGGCTTCTTAACAAAATGCTCTACATAGTCACCATGTAAATCAGACCCTCTTTAATATTTAATTCCAGTACAGAGGAATCAGACCACTCACAAATGGCGGAAGGTCTGTCACTTTAAGGTTGGCGGCCTGCCTAAAGCGCACATTAGGTGTGAAGCGTCTAGGTTTCTAGAAACGCTGCTTTAATACTCAGCCGCTACTGAATGTCCATTTGATAAACTTAGCTCAATAACAGTTGCCTTTACAATTCAGCCTTCTGATTGTGCTTTACTTCCCAAACTTTTGGGTAATCAAAATCATTTTCTTAATTAAATTTTGAAAAATTTATTATGCAATTGATATAATTTCCATAATGCGAAACAAATATTCTTGAAAGCGAAACTTAAATTCTCTTTTATGCCTATGATGTTTATTGACCTTATTATTTTGCAGACATTTCATAGAAGCGTTTTTACCCTAAGGAAACTGATTCATAACCACAGACACTCTTTCCATTGTTAGAGATAATATCCTCTGTCTAAAGTCTGTCACATAAAAATCACAATGTACTTATTGCACAAGATATTTTAGCGTTCCTAGTTTTAAGCCCAGCGTCTAAGATACAGAGAAATGCGTGCAACTAGCTCAGTCTGTGCTTCTGAAAGAAACATTTATCAATTAAGCAAAATTGAATTGGTTGTAAGACCTCTGAAAGTACTGATGACACCTCAGCTGCGAAGACCAGTGGGAACATTACTCTCCCCTTCTTTCGGCTGAAGAATCAGAGATGAGGAAAGTTGCCCGACCCAGGGTGAAGTCGGCCTAGAACTCTGTAGACCCTTTTATTTGAAATGGTTAGGAAAGTACAGTGCACAGAACAAAAGAAATTAAGCTGAAAAATGTAAACCATAAGTTAAGAGACCTAATCATTATAGCAACATCACCCCTTCTGCTTCCCAATTCTCCCTTAAAATGTGCTTACTGATGTGGACTCCGAGGACATAAAGATGAATCAGACCCAGTCCCTGCCTTCAAGGAACTAGTAATCCAATGGAAACATGTGTGTACAGCTAACTCTAATCACTGAGATTTATCGTGTTTTCAGGAAAGGCCTAAGTGGAGGGAGAACAAAATAAATTCATTCTGCCCAAGGGAATCAGGGAAGACTTCATAGAGGAGGTGATATCTACTTGACTCTGGAAGGATAAGCAAGCTTTAACCAAATAAAGAAGGAAAGTAGGGAAACCTTAGAAAGAGAAAACACCAGGAAAACAAAGGCAAGTTGTACGGAAGTACTTAGTGTGTTGGAGAATACACGGAGAATGGCTGGGGAGGTAGGTCAGGGTTAGTTGTAAAGAATATGGATATTTCTCCGTTGCTAATCCACTCCCCTCACCTCACGTGGGTGGTTTAGACTTTATTTTGTATTAATAAGACATTGGGGACCACTCAACTTTAGTACCTTGTGGTAGGCGTTTTTTATTCTTTAGTCATCTGTAATCAACTGCCCCCGCCCTTCCCATAAACTCCCTGGTCCCTTTTTGTATCATCTTCTCTTATGTGTGGTGTTAGTAAGAGGCGGTGGTCCCTTTCTACTGCCAGCTCCTTCAACCCAATCCGCTGCTGCCAGGGTCCCACCACAGGATTCAGATGCTCCCTCGTTGAACAGCTTGAATCTTTTTTTTTTTTTTTAAGATTTTATTTATTTATTTTTAGAGAGGGAAAGGAGGGAGACAGAGAGAGAGAGAGAGAGAAACATCAATGTGCGGTTACTGGGAGACATGGCCTGCAACCCAGGCATGTGCCCTGACTGGGAATCGAACCTGCGATGCCTGGTTCGCAGCCCACGCTCAATCCACTGAGCTACACCAGCCAGGGCAACAGCTTGAATCTTGATCGAGTGATACACAGGTGTGAGGACACCTGGCAGTTGTACTTACAGCAGCAGCGGCAGCATCTATAGCAGGTGCGTTGCAGGGTTTTTGTTGCGGTTCCTGTCCCAGGGCCCTTGGGAGTCCCTGCAACTCCAGCCTTGAGACGGTTCCTGTCTTGCAGCTGTGAGCCCTGACCAAACAATGTCCCCAAACACACTCATTATTCAGTTCAAGGAGTTATCCACTTGAAATGTGTAACTGTGTGTTCAGAACTTTAAATGAAAGAATTTCCAGAGATGGAGAAGACCCCTTGTATTAAAACTCAGGACTAAAGCCCAGGAGGCAGATCACCCAGGCTGAGACTACAGAGAAAGAAAACAAAACTAGTCCCCTGGGAGGTGCCCACATATGAAAAAGCAGACAGAGGAGCTAGCAAGGGCGCCCTAAAAAAAAAAAAAAAAAAAAAACGTATCAGAGAGGCTGAAGGAGAAAATAGATCACATACTGCAGAGAGAGAAAACAGAGTAGCCCTGAGAAGTCGTTGGGGGTTGGCAGTCGCGGGTCCCTGGACCTCGCAGGTGGGAGCCAACGCCCTGCGGGTAAGGGAACAAAGGGAGGTGACAAGTGGAAGCAGCAGTGTAGCCAAGGGGTTAGGGACCAAGCAGCGGCCGGGGACTTGGGGTTACAGAAGGCCTTTTCACTAGAGGAAGATGGAGTGTGTCCAAGCAGAGCAGCCGCTAGAGGAGGAGAGACTGCAGGTGTTCCATCGCGGAGGGGCAGAGGGTGGAGCATGATCTTGGAGCAGAAAGGGGACATGGAAATTGTAGCAAGGTGCAACAGTTGGCCTTAGAAGCGGGGAGAGCCTCTTCCTCTTTGAAGGCCAGACTAGAAGAGGCAAGATAAAGATTAAAGTCATCTTGGTTCTTATTAAACATGGAGATTCCGAAGGCCTACCCCACACTCAGTGAATCAGAACCTTAGAGGGCAGGGCCCCTAATGTGCATTGCTGACAAGTTGCAGGTGACGGGCACACTCCAGTGGAAGGACCGGTAAGAGAGATGATACAGAAGTGGGCATGGAGGCGGAGCTAACGAGTTACAAGGGTTTGGGAGAGCCACTGTGGGGAACCGGAAATAGAGCCCAGCAAAACTCAAGGATTCCTGGAGAACACTAAGGACTTACCTGAGGTCGAATTTAAAGATGTCGGTTACCTAAGTATTCTGCTTCTTCTTGATGTGTTCAGTGGCCCAGGAGCAGAAAAGCCCATCTTCAGATTGAGCCAGGAGGTGGGGAATGGCAGAGTGAGTTTGGCAGATCCCAAGGAGACAGCGGATGGAGAGGGGTTGACCCTGAGCCCGGGCTGAGGGACCAGGAAAGTGAGGTGGCTCTACAGCGAGGTGGCAGCAAGGAGATGCTCCCTTCCACGTAGGGTGGCTGGACCGAGAGGGTGGGGCGGTGCCGCCGGAATCTGAGCTGCTCTTCAGTAGGGGTGACGATCAAATCTGAGCCAACCTGCCGCACCTCCTCCTCGCTGCGCTGGTTACTATAGTGGGAAACTGGCAACATCCAGAGCATCTGTCAATGGGAGACTTGGTCAGTAAAATAGGATATATCCAAATCATGAATGGAATGTGCTCATTAAACACAATGACAACAGCCTACTTTGGAGAAGTCGTCATGGCATTTTGGAAGGTGGGAAAGAATGTTATAAAACACTGTGTAAAGAACAATACAGTTTTGCTAAAAGTATGTGTACATGTATGTGCACATGCGTGTAGGCAAAGGAGGTATCTGAACAAAGTTACAAGTGTTAATATTTTTTAATTTAAATTTTCTGTATTTAAATTTTTACTACATATTTCTACTATTTTAAGTCTCAGAAAGTACAATAAAATTGAATATTTTTAGTAATACAAAGTGTTTAAAACTCCCCAATCACTTACCTTCCCTCCCCGCTCTATCTGAGTGTTGCTTTTCTCAGCTAGAGGTAGGCGCTGAGCCGATTAAATTAATTTGTACCAATTTGTGAGTGATTAGTATCTCCATTATCCTTCAAAACTTATTTATTTTTTGGAAACATAAATGAATCTCCAAATAATGGCATTCAAGGTGGAGGAACAATGAAATACAATAATTTGGACAGTGGGGGTTAAGGTAATTTTGGACAAGAATCTGACCCCGTCGCAGATTCACTCTGCCTGGGAATGTCTGTCCCTCAGGGTCACCTTCTCGAAGCTCTTCCCATGCATGCGACCTTCTCCAGTCCTGTTACTGGTTGATACTTGTTAGGCACTCAAGTCGGTTTTTGTTTTTTAACCTGGTCACATTTATTTACTTATCTGATCACTTCTGACTTAGAGTGTCCTTTTCATCTCCAGAAACTGGTTCAACATTCCATTCTCTTCCAGTTCTCTGTAGTTCGACTTGTGTGTATTCACATTTAATTCCGGTGGAATGTGTTTGGCTATCTAGTGTGAGATGAGAATTTCAATTGACTTCATTCCAAATTGCTACTCTTCTCAAAATCGTTTATTGAATCACCTTCTTTTACTTGTGTGCCCTGTTTATCAAATATTACTTTGTTGTACTTAAAAGGAGCTCTTTATGCTGTTACATTGATCTAAGCACTTCTGCACCAGTACGAGGACTTACGATAGCTCTGTAATGTTTTAAAACTGTTACTGCCAGTCATTACCTTCCTTTTTCAAAATTTCAAAATGGTATTTTCCCCTTTTTATTTTTTCTGTAAATTTTAGAATTGTTTTTCATCAAGTGCCTTTAAAATATTACTGTGGTTTTTAGTAAGTATAACATGAAACTTAAAACTTGGTTTGAATCTCTCCTCTCTGTACCAAGTCATGTTCAGTCTCCTAAGCATTTTCCACAGCAGCTGCGGTGGCAGCAGGAGATACACTTTATAGGTGGTAAATTGGGGTTTTGTAAGTCAGACACTGTGTATTCACGTAAAGTTCATAAACTAGAAAACTGTGCCATTTAGGACCTTGCACTTATTAAGCTCAATGTGTGATAAAGGTTTTGTTGGTTTTTTGAGTAGTCCTTTGTCATTTTAGTATTTCAGTCTGCCCTTCTGAGCATTAGCTACTAATTGTTAGGTAATGCAGCTCTCATATACTTTGCATCCTCGTTCCATTTTTATAATCGCCTTATTATTTTAGGTGTGAGGCTTCTCTTTTGAAACTCTAGGGAGTAATGCCTGTCTTTCAAGGATTTTATGAGATTCATTGTGTAAAGCATTCCAACTCCTGGAATGATTATTACATCAACTAGCTGTATGATCTCAGGGAAGTCACTTAAATTCTCTGATCTTAAGCTTTCTCATCTGTCAAATGGGCACGAGAATACCTACATGATGTATCAATGTAAAGATACTTATAAACAGCATCTACGTAATCACTCAAGAAATGGTGTTACATCTCTCGCTTCCCACCACTTTTCTGTTGATGTCTATCTGGTCAGTCCTCCCCGTCTTTGGTTGTGTAATCACCCTTCCTAAGGGATTTCCTGAACTTCTCCCCTGGCTCCGTACTGAAGACCAAATGGGGAAAGAATAGAAATAGAGCAATAATTGTGTAAGCAATCTAGTATTAAATTAATTGATCTTAAATTAATCACAAACCATTTTAATAATAACAAATGAAGCTAAGTCAGTGTTTATACCCCTCCACTAGAAAAATAAGCAAGGTTTGGAAAATTATAATCTTCTAAGTTATTCATGATTAACATAGGGCAATAATTTGGTGTTGACCTTAAGGACTTGTATACAGAACATCTATTCGTGCCAAGTGGTAATTCTAAGTATAAATGCTGATCATGTCACCTTTGAGCCAAAATCATTGATTAAGTGGGAATGTCCAACATTAGAGTGTATGTGTTTAATTAAAATTGATTTTGGAAGAATTCTCCAGCTACTGTTTCTACGCGCAACATTATTTCCTGCTTGCGAGGACAAAGTAAAATTAAGGGACGGCTTAGGCTGAATTGTGTACGTTGAGAAGTATCTAATTTTGTTCTTTCTCTCTCGGGCCTCATAACTTACGTATCTACTTCACGTCTTACTTTCACTTTATCCCAGGAAGGCCTCCTTAGTGTTCACAATTCAGAAGTTGGAATTTTATCTAAAGAAGACCCTGGATGTTGCGGGAGCATCCAGAGCTCCGAGCACAGGGAGCGATGTAGAAAACAAATTTGAAAAAAAAATTATTTCTTGGTTGCTCTCCCTCGCATTTTTTTCATGGTAAACTAACATTCAATGCGCTAATTCTGTCCTTGGTGTGTTGTATGAGGACTTTCCTCAGAGCAGTGAAAGCAGTACATGTTTAATCTCAGTCGTAGTCACAGAAAGAAAAAATTTTCACGTATGTATTTGAACATGTCCATTTCTCGCAGCTAAGAATTCTCAATAGTAATTATAAGGTAGAATTTTTTTTTTAATTTTTAAAAGAAGAGAGAAAAGGAATAAGAAGGATTTTAAAAATTTAGTTGATTTTCCAGCTGCAGACCTGATTCTTGCAGAAACAGTTTCAAAACTGTATTTACTGGATGTACATAGAACAATTAGTATCTTACAGACAACAACCATCCATCTGTTCTGACAGGTGGAAACCACCTTTAACGACAAGGAAACTCTGTTCTGACACAAATGCTCCCTGCCTTGGAGAGCTGAACAGGAAGACACAGCACAGGGCTGGCCTCGGTCTATCGTTTACATCAGGACCTCTCTGATTCTGTCTTCTACAATGCATTATTTTGGTAAACGCTTCCTTTGAAAAGACCGAGCTGGTTTTCGGTTTGGGTTTGGTTTTGCGTGGGCCCTGAAATAGCTCCAGCTCACTCACAGGTTGATAATCACACGGTGATGTCAGGCAAATCAAGCGCTGACAAGGAAATGGGAGCCTTGTTCAAGAGAGAGATGAGTGAATATCCCAAGAGAGGAATCAAACAGCCAGCAGTCATTTTTCATAAAGAGAGAAATCACTAAACTAAAGAAAAGAGGCTTTGAAAAAAGAAGCTTAACTGGGAACTTGGACAATCTAAAAAGAGGTGCAGATGGTAAGATTCTGATGGAAGAGGCATTTGGGAGTGTGGCCAGCAGTACGTCCCACCTGCCATGGGAGGTTGCTTTGGGCAGATGTACCTCCCTCCTCTGAAAAGCAGAAAAAGTGAAAACGTTACAGTCCAGGTGAGTTAGCCACACCTCCAGCCAGAGTGCTGTTCCTAAGTTATTCTCACTGTCACTGATGGGAACAACACTATAATAAAATAAAATATGAAAACAGTGTGCTGATTTAACTGCCATGTCAATATGCTTAAAAAATAATTAGATTTCATGTGCCTTTTCTAAATATAGAGTAACCACACATCAGAGTTTCATCGGTTTATTGCTAATAAAAGACTCCCAATTTGTGAGAAGCAAACTTCATGTTAAAGTCTTCGGGGCTTGAATATGAGCTTAACTTTCCAAATTAAAACTGGATCCAGGTACTTTTTCCTCTTTAACAGACTGGGATCCATTAAGTCCCACTGCACACAAATCCTTCTTTAAAAAGTGTGTATTGTTTCAAGGAGCTGGAGAGGAGAGCTTTACCCATCACCCACCGGGGCCGTGATTCACCCCAGCAGAGTCATGTTTTAAGCAGGGTTCCTGTGGGAGACCTGTTTGTGAAAGTGGCATTTGTGATTCAGACTTCAGCTCCCATGCCAGCTTCGGAAAGTCAAACAGATGTTTCCTCGTTTACTGCAGCATAGCTCATCACTTATCCCAAGAGGAAAATCAGAAGAGGCTGGGGACAAGCGGAATTCTGTCAGCCAAGCCACAGGAAAATGGAGACAGAGAGGGCATGTGTGCGTGTGTGTGTGTGTGTGTGTGTGTGTGTGTGTGTGTGTGTTCTACATCTGATTAAATACGAGTTTATTTAAAGATAGAAGAATTCATCTACAGGAAAATTTACCCTCCATCTAAATTTCCTTTTTTTTACTGGTTTATCTCTCCCCTCTTTCTGGCAAAGTTCAGTATTTTTGATGAATCTTCTTGGAGTACAAGCTTTATGCTTTTCAGTTTTGCTTTGGATTAATAGGTTGTTTAAGAACAAAGCTTCGCTCCTGATTTGTCTTGCAAAAATAGTAAGACCAAAAGTTATTTCTTATCCACACACATCAAAACACATACATACCAAAAAAAAAAAAAGCATCTAAAATATATTTTAAATCTCAATACCACAGTGAAGTGCCCTGGGAATTATACTCATTAAGTGGATTACAAAAAAACTGGGTAATATATAGTGGAAAACAATATTGCATTAAACTTAAACTAACATTAGGAGGGACATAGTAAGACTTTTTCACTTCTGATATGCATATTAAAAAATAGTATCGCTGATTTTCAAGCTAGAAATCAAATTGGTTTAGGAAAGACAAAAAAAAATCAGTTTTAAGCATTCCCATGTTTTTTTTTTTTTCTGGATATATGTTAAATGTAACCTTCCCTAATTATAGTCGAGAGTCCCATTTTGAAGTTGGATTTTTGGAATGATTTGGTATCTCTTTGCCTGGGATGAATGCCTCTGGCCCCAGGCCGTACACCAATAGAAGGGCAGCAGCTGGTTTGGAAGGTTCTCTGTGGACGCACACTTCTGTCTCCCCCTTTCAGACGCATTCGTTTGCTCTCCTCTCGTGCTCTGTGCGAACGCAGAGTGGTGTCTGTGTTTCAGGAAAAGAATGTGTGTTAAAAGAACTAATGGTCCGACTGTCCATCAGACTGGACAGCAACGGAGGTCATCTGGCGGTCAAAACCAAATAATTTCAGCCTGTTCCTAGAGCCCCCGAAGCTGTTGACTTGATGACTGGAGTTCACCGCCTCTTGTTGCTTCTGTATCCTCTGAAACCTGGGAGTTTTATTTTTGGAGCCAAGCAGGGACATATTTTCTCCCTAGCAACTGCGTGTGCACAGTGCCTGCCATTCAGCACGGGCGCAGGTTAGCCTGGCTGAAGTACACAGTCAGGGCTGCTTCGTGATGCACGCCAGCCCTGAGCGGACAATAGGCCAGAATCTCCGCCGAGATGCTCCCCAAATATTGGAACAGTCTGAATATTTGTGCTTGTTTGAGGTGCATTGTTATATAGAATTTTTTTTTAATAATTAAACATTTTAAATGTTTCTTTTCTCTTTTATCAAGAGACCTGGTGTTCTGAAACTTTCTTCAGGCACATTTTAGAGTAACTTCCAAGTTTCCACATTCATATGGAACAGACAGGAGTGGAAGTGGCTTCGGAGTGCTGGCAACTCCATTAAAAATGCTTTAAAATCCATAATCCATAAATCTGAACCCGGTATTGGTTATATTCACAGCCCTTTCCATATTCTTATACCCTGTTTGTGAATACCACCACCTGCTGGCAGCTAATGACAAGATCTTACTTTGTGGAAAAATCAGTCTAAAAGTCAATATTAAATAAAACTTAAATGTTTTAAGTAGGTAAGTTTTTGAAATGAAAATCTATTTACTGTGTTAGTTTGAAATACCCCAGCCAGCACTGATTTACCAAAACTTTTTAAAAGGCATTAGAAGAAAAATTGCACATGGAATATTGTGTTGGAATGAAAGCTATTCTTTAGTTATTTTTACTTAACACCAATTTTTGTTTATCTTTTTGCTTCAACTTCTTTTTCCTTGCCCACTGCTTTTCAAAGTGGTGTTAGAAGTCAGATCATCAAGTTTGGATTTCATTTCTTCTACTTCATTTGTTTACCCACTTTCGACAAGAAGTGTTTGTATGCAGTGAAATATCTAAATATGGAAAAGGAGGAGGGGCAGGAAACACGGAAAATCCATGGGCTGAATAATTAAGTGCCATTTTCTAAAGATTATGTCTGTAATTGAGGGATTTACCACTGTTATTTTGGCATTGACTCATAAAACATATGTTCACAAAATCTGTTTTTGGGGTTTTTTAAAACAGGCTAAAAAATTTCAAGTGTATAATAGAATAGGAAAATCAAATCTTCATGCAATTGTATTACAATATACTTGTTTCTTTTAATTGTTCAAACCTTTACTCATCAAACAGAGATATACTATAATACTTTATAATAAAATAAACTAAAACACAGTGTCACTATTGCCCAGTACAGTGAAGAACAAAATTTTATGGATTAAGGCAATCCAAAAGTTGAGTATTCCAACAACAACAACAAAAAAATATATGCTGTTCTTATTCCGAAGCTGCGCTTCTAGAGTTTTCTGTCACTCTTAAATATGTGCCCTGGTCCCGTTCTAATATACGCCTTTGGCAAGATCACTTTATCTCTCGGCATCTAGTACGACTGCTTGAAATGTTCTGACACCTCTGCTAGGCCCTCCACCTTCTGCATACGTAGCCACACTGCTAATATTGTCAGTTGTTTGGAACATTAATGTCTCAATATGTTCAGTATTTCAGTCAATTATAAGTTGCAGGTCCTCGGCAGCCAGAAATGAAGCCTTACAGAAACTTGGTTGCACTTACACAGCCCGGCACTGAGTTTTATGCGCTATCTGGAGAAGAATGAAATTGATCCCGCGCCTTTCGGAGAGAGGGAGAATGCCTTCCAGAGATTTTACTCTCTCAGGGGAGCTTTTACGGAACTTTTTCAATATTATTTCATCGTGTATGAGATTTTTTTTCCCCGCCATAAAACAAAAGTAACCCCTAATGTCACATGGAGGGGAGGAACAGAATGGGTAAGAAGGACCACACCAAATCTCTTTTGATAATGGAAAATGTAACAAACCCTACTAATTCAGTTTAAGAACTTCTCCCTTAATCTGAAAATTCTGGGTTCAGGCTGGCCCCTGCTTTTAAAATTGTTACATTCCCTACCCCCTCACCCCCTCCACCCCTGCCACCCCCCCACTCACAGCCCAGGTTTCTGAGGACTGCTACAGGATCTGACTTATGACCCCTGCTGCTTACATTTAAAAGGTCACCAAAATAATGACACAGGGTTTTCTGCAGGCTCCTCCCATCACTGTCTGTGAGTACAGCCTCCACCAGCATCCTCAGCTGTAAAGTGCCCCCTACTGTTCCTATGAGGCTAGTGCACTACTGATTGATTCTCTGGCCTGCACTTCCTAGAACCCCCCTGTGTAGATGGATAGGTCCAAGGAGAGTGGTTAGTTTGGTGCCGCTTCCCTTCCTGCAGCTTTGTCAGGGTCTGTTCAGAGAAAGCTACCCTTCTCTTGATTAGCAGAACGCAGAATTCTCACCACCCACAGCTCCGAAACAGGTCATATTTTGAGAGATGGTTTTCGTAATCTTTTCAACTAATTTAGATAAACACACTTGAAGCATTCTTTCCTTGGAGAGCATGGCACCTAAAATTTCCCCCAAATTATCAAGGCGTGACCCCTGCGACTTGCAAACTTGGGGTCATCCCAACCCAACACAGGTATAATCATTCTAATACTAGAATGTGATAATTACTATAATAGGTTTTTAAAAAGCACTGTAGAAGAGGGCGAGATTAATTCCACGTTGGGGATTTTGGAGTAGGTGGGTTTTGAATTGAGTCCTAAAAGTTGACTAGAGGAAGAATGCTCCAGGCAAGGGAACAGTAGTATTGATGCTGCGACATTTGTTTTCACCAGGTTTTTTGGTTTCTCGTGACTCCTTGGTTGCCTTTGTTGCTAGCTGCTTGGTTAACCAATTAAAGCAAGGAGAAAGGCTGATTTGAAATAACTGTGTGTGACAAAGCTTTGATCTGGTTGCTTGCTTTCCTTTCTTTTCACATGGTGATTCTGATATGGATAACATCATTAACTTTCTTTTTTCCTGTCACAACCCATTTACCACGTGTTTCTTCCCATTTATATTCTCTCTCTCTCTCTCACACACACACACACACACACACGCACGCACACCCACACACCCATCTCCAGGGTTTATTCTTAAGCACTTTCCAGTTCCTAATATGATCTCCACAAGTCGAATCAATTAGGTCGAACTGATAATACAACTTAATTTCCCTGCTTGTCTTTGCAGGTAAACTTGAGAACAGAATGACTCTAACTAACAACTCATTAACCTTGAAAGACAATGTCGGTGGTCTTGTTCTAATGTTTCTTAGGGTTTGTTTAGAACTGAGCACACTTTAAATGTTCCTACATTGTTTAATAGCCTCTTGTTGCACACAGTTTTTTGATGAGCTCAACTGCCATTCTTCATTAAAGACCAGATCTTAATGAGCTGATTTGCCTTCCTCTTGAGTTTACATTCAAACGGGAGATTTCTCAACAGCTTCTCAACATGCTAACTTACTAGTTTTAAATTTATGTATTTCATGCTGGCGAACTCAGAGTTTCTTGTCTACATCAGATTCCTAGTTCTTGCCCTGAGCTTCATGGAAAACGACTGTCCAACCCTTCCCTCTTTCCATTTCTCTCTGACTTTGTTATCTGTGCTGCTCCCCGCCCACGCTGTGGATGTCTTCATTAAGGCGTCGGTAGGGTTTTGGTCCCCAAAGACAAATATTTTATTAGCTCTTAATGGTGATCCGCTATTGAGGGTTACATTTCAGGACATTATTTATTTTAGATGTTTGTAACTTGTTTTTA
Source organism: Tonatia bakeri (assembly GCA_004024845.1). Lineage (NCBI taxonomy): Eukaryota > Metazoa > Chordata > Mammalia > Chiroptera > Phyllostomidae > Tonatia > Tonatia bakeri. Next base: position 66,544 of record PVIA01002237.1, read on the forward strand.
AGGAGGTTTTTTCCTCCTTTTACATTTCCAACTGAGAGAAATCATCCAGAAATGTCTCCACTGCCACCTACTTGCAGCTTGGAAATTTACATGCACCTGGCTTTTCAGCTAAAGCTAGTGTGTGTGTTTTTTTCTGCAAGACAAGATTACTGTTGAGAATACTGTAGGTGGCATTGTGGATTCTTCCCATGTTTTTAAAGGCACGGGTTCTGTGAAATTGCTAGAAAAAATACCCACGTTATAGGATTTTTACTAACATTCGGGAAAACGGCTTTTTCTGTAATTGTGGTATGGCTTCTCCTATGATAATTGTATTGCTACAAATTATATAGGTAACAGTCTAAGTGAAAATACTATTCCTAAATGCTTTATTCATATTTATATTAGGTTTACATTGCTGTAGTCATAATCCTTAATAACTTCTTATAAAGCACATTACATAACGCATCCGTGATTGTGCTGTGGGAGCTGTTACCCGGCACATTGCAAAAGGCATTTCAAAAAACAATGTATGCTACTATTTAATATAGAGAGATGAGTTATCAGACACTGTGTGTACCTGTAATTTCATAAATAATAATAAGGTATGTGTAAATGGCTCTTTAATGTCCAATGTCATTATGTAGAGGAGAAAGTGAGCTGTTCTAATATAATAACAGGTATAAGATTTTGAGTAATATTCTCTTCTCATCATAGCAGTGACCAACCACTCTCTACCTAACGATTTCACTTTATTGCAGATCCTCTGGATGGAAGCTTAAAGATTTGACATTATTATGCGCTTTTTAAATACAGGTTATTCTACATTTTATTCAGCCTACTAAAAGTATATTGCCCTGTCTTAGCACACTTAACTGGAAATCCTAGCTTGAGTCCTTTTGCAGCATGCTCTGCAGAGCCTCCCATTTTAAAAAAATTATGGCCATCCAAGCATCTGCCTAAAATTTTAATTATATCCCAAACTTCCCTACCTCATTTTTCTCAGTTTTCATATTAAATAGCTCGACTCAATTTTTAAGAATGCTTTGGAAAGTGTTACTTAGCCATTCTTAATCTGAAAAATCATTTGGATCATATTGTGCATGTATTCATCTACATGTGAGAACATATATGATTTATGGTGAGAAATATTTCATTGTTTCTTATGAACGCAGAGCTGGCAGCTTGTAGTACAGGGCTGGTCCTTTTCCGAACCATTCAGTGCTATCTAATTTCCCATCTATACAGTTTGTCCCTAAGTGACATTTTAAAAGCAGCTGTAACTTTATGGTTGTTTATGTTCAGTGACTCTAGAATGGTCGTCGAAGAGAAGTAAAACAAATCTTCGCTGTGCGTTCCCCGGCTGGTACACAAGCAGTGTCATGCTTGTTCTTTTAAACAACTTCTAACGTCATCTGACTTCATTTGTATGCTGCACGCTCTTTTTAAGATTTTTTTAATATTATCTAGAGAAACTGCAAGTCATTCAAGCTTCCATAACAGCACCAGTAATGTATATAAATTTTGCTGCAGTGCATTACAGAATAGAGTAGCATTAAAACTCCTTCGTTGCAAAGTCATGCTTTAAGGAAGCCTTCCAGATCTCAAGATAAATGGTGTACTCGGTGAATCCACTTCATTTGAAAGTGTCTGGAATATAATTTGTCTTATAAGAGCAATCCTTTAACATAATAAAGAAGCCAGGTGAGTTCTTGTTAAACACATGGAAATCTGTGCACTAGGACAGAATAAAGTTTTATATATATTTTACATCCCCTCTCTGACAAATGCACCAGAGCAACATATTGGGCTTCATGGGGGATTTTGTTTATGGCTGTTCTTCGGGTGAACAGAGAGCTTTGAAATTTCAGCATCAAAAACATGGTCAGAGGACGTCCTGTTGGGAATTCTGGCAATTTATTCCTTCCAGCATCACTGCAACTGGCCAGGATTCGTGACTCTCTCGGTGTAGGATGAAGAAGTGCTAGCACGTCATACCCACGGAGCTTTTCGCTGGCACTTGGTACGAGGACACGGGCAGGCCAGAAGGTGACTGTCCTCAGCAAATTTCTGGAGTTGGGTCACTTTTCTCACCCATGTGGCCCACACCCAAAGCAGCTCCCTCTGTAAGCAGACCAGCCCTCATTGCATGCATTCAGGAGATATATAGACAGCCTCGGAGGCTCCGACTGTCAGCTTCTTTTTTTCAAGAAATGAAGAAGCTCCATATACTACATTTATTTTTAAAAAACAGTAATAAGTTACAGTTATGGGTCATGGTAGTTTTTTCTACAGTGTTATTACCATTATTATCTTCTACAGCAGTAAAAATTGATTGTTCAGATGAGCCGTGTGAGAGACCCTCACATCGAGGCAGCAGGACTAAATCTCCCATCCAGATAGCAAAGAAATGGGAGAGCAAAGAGAGGTGTATATTAACCTGCTACTTCCCTGCCTCCCTCGTGACTCGCAGCAAATTTCATCACTGTCCATGGATGTCCCACATATATCCCTCTAAGTGAAACTGCATGTTAAAGTCATAAATCTCGTTTGTGACCACCTGTCACCTGTTTTGTTACTCTTTAGCCATAACCTGCATTACTACTATAGTTGTAACCACTTATGAGGCTTCACATGCAGGATTTGTGTTTGTAATAAAATGACTAAATATTCTTTGGCTACATATTCATGAGTGCAGATGAATATGAAAAGGCAACGACTTTTGAGCCCCAGGATGCATGAGCAGACAGTAGGATACAGCCAGTGGTCAAAACAAGGAACATTAAGTCAGGAATCCTTAAGTTCCATGACATGCACCAAGCTATGGTACTTCTCAGACTCCATAGGAAATGAGACTTGTTCTAAAACGTTTTAAGATAGAGATTTTAGCCCTGACCAGGTGGCTCAGTTGGTTGGAGCACTGTCCTGTGCACCAAAAGTTCGCAGGTTCAATTCCCAGTCAGGGCGCATACAGGAGGCAATGGATCAATTTCTCTCTCACTCTCTCTCTCTCTCCTTTCATCTCTCTTTAAAATCAATAAATGTATCCTTGGGTGAGGATTTTAAAAAAGAGAGATTTTAATATATAACAACACATTATTAAAACTACGATATGCTACTTTTTCCTTTTTTTTTTACTTTTTTTATTGTTGCCCAAGTATGGTTGACTCCATTTTCCCCCCAACTCCCCCCGACCCCAGTCATCCCCATTTCCCCCCCTCAGTGCTACCCCTCTTTGGTTTTGTCCATGTGTCCTTTATAGTTGTTCCTGAAAACCCTTCCCGCTTTTCTCCCCATTATCCCCTCCCTTCTCCCCTCTGGTTACTGTCAATTTGTTCTTAATTTCAATGTCTCTGGTTTTCATAGTTATTATTAGTAGCTCTAAAAATTGAGATTGTCAAAATAACATTCTGTTTTTTCATCCCTTTATTGCGTATCGATTCTTTAGTATCATCCCTGTGCTTAATCAAGTAGACTTACAAACACTTAATAAAACCAGTTTGACTTTGGAGGATATTTGGAATCCTTCTAAAATCACAAGAGTGCCAGCAGTGTTTGGACCACGTGTCTGGTGATATTGGCTCTGTTCCATCTCGAGATGTGGCTACTCTCCCCTCCATATTGAGATATATTTCACAATCATTAATAATGCATCAACCACATACCATTTCTAGAAGTATTTCTTATTTATAGCTTGGCTCCTTCCTTCCCCACCTCTAGTTGCCAAAGGAGCCCTCAGAGCCTCCCGCCCCATTTTTACCCTCCCTCCCTCATATCTTAGGCGTTGTCCTTTGGAAGACGTTCTGAGCCCTGATGAACAGCTCAGTCCCACTGTTCCACGAACCATAGCGCCTCCAAAGAGTACAGGGGAATTTCTCTTCGAAGAGACTTTGAGAACACTGCCTCCCCCATAGCTGCCCTGAAAAGCAGAGGCCTGGGATGCTGGCAGAGGTCTAGTTTCCGTCATCGTCAATGCAAAAAGTACGACTGTGTAAAGTCCGACTGAAAGAGACAGACCCTGTTATGGAACCCTGGAAATATTTTTATTTCCTTTTATGTGCACACTTGATGTTAAAAACTTTATTTTTGCCAAGAGTTTCCATCTTTATTCAATTCTCATTGGTAGCACTTTCAACTGTGAGTGTTATTTTTACTTTTTTTTTCATTTTCATCATGTAAAGTGAGACTATTAATAGTGTTTATCCGGGATTCATTTCTTTGAATTTTTCTCCCATCTTCTACTCTCTGGACCTCCTGACCTCATTCCATGTGTGAACTCCCAACACACACACACACTCACACACATTTTGGTGAGCCAAGGAATGCACACGGGTATGCAGGAAGTGACAAACGCGCGGAGGAAACCAGTAAGGAGAAAACCATGCTAAGCCTGGCCATTTTATAACCTTATTTATATTGATTTAAAAATGCATCCTTTGCAGGAGCCTTTTTCCTCTGCTCTTTTGCCTGCGAAACTGAAAAGAAGGAGAAACCAATGATAGGCATAGTGTTAAGCAGAGAGCAGACGGTAGCAATTTAGTAAATATTGCGGTGTCAGTTTTATTTCATTTATACAATTTATTTCATTGAGAAATATTGGATAAAATAGATTTCCAAAACAAACGTTATGACTTATATTCTCCTAGGGTGAGCCGACTGCATTCCTCATACGCTGAGGCTGCAGATCTCTCCGAAGGAAAATGATGAGGGCTGATGGTACAAACCTCGTAGGTGGCTCCTGGGCTGTAGATGTTGGAAGGTGGGGGGGCTAGAATGTTTGAATAACATGGAATAGTTGTATAGCAAAAACCATAAACTCTGGCCAGCCACATTTTGCTTAAGTTAGGGAAAATTTTAAACATTCAACTTGTTGACTGGAAGGTTAATCTTTTGGCCAGATCACATAATTACCAATTTTAGGGGAATCGTTTTGAATTTAATAATTACATAATGCTTCAGGAGAAGGTCATGATTTTTTTATCTATTACTGTATTCTTCATTCTGATGTGCAGTACATCTGTCTTCATATACATATTTAATGAGTATTGGTAAAAAAAAAGAGGAAGAAGAATCTTTGTTTATGTGACTAAGAAATTAAAAAGAGCTTGCCTCTAAGTAGTGGAGCAAAATGGGAGACCCAGGAAGCAGCACAGGTCACCTCTAACGAGTGCCGACAGATGACTGCAGTCTCCACTATTAGACATAATTCTGATTTAAGATCCAGTCACTTTGCCCGGCTTTAATTTTAATTCTATTCTGTTAATTAAAGACAAGATAAGCCCAAGAAGAGGTTTCAGACTCTTTACCTCTTCATCCCTTCACGAAGGATGACGCTTAGCCCCATCCTCCCCGCAGGAGGTCCCGCTGCTGCGGTGATGCCCCGCTCTCACGGGGGGAGTACCAGCCCATCCCGGGGAGGAGCTTCTGTTTCACATCCATGTGCAGAGAAACTCCATGAAAAGAAATCTCAACAGCTCACCCAAAGGAAAAACAAAAAGGAAACAAGACCTCAAAACTTCAAGAAAATCCAGGTCTTTGGGGGTCATACCGTAGATTTGCAGACTTGCCAGTCATGTCAGACCTGTGTTTGTTTGCATGATTGAAGTTCACGTTCTCATTGTGTTGGATTTCTAGAGTTTAATGGTGTTTTCAGAGGTATAAGGGAATCCTTGTCACCAAGTGTAAGTAAATCAACTGTTCTTCCAAGAAAACATGTGGAGGAAACTTCATGTCTTGCATTTAGTAGACAGTAAGCGTGAAGGAATGAATCGATGTTCCATGAGCACCATCAAAAAGCTAGTGTATCGTCAAAATTCTCTCAGATAGCATGGTGGTAATGTGTTGAAGTGCGGATACAAGTAATTCTTACTTTTACCTTTAATCAGACACCTATGTACACGTGCCCTTAGGGTTTATACCCTATTCACACACACATGGTTGCTTACACTGCGTATCGAGAAACGAGTTTACATTTCTCAAAATGTTGCTATCTTTTGTGGAAGGCATGAGTTAGAGAGTTAAATCAATATGTTCAGTAGCAGTAAATGATAATTAGTAAGGTACAAACTTCATATATTCCCTTCTAGCCTTATGATTAGGAGTGAAAGTTACTTTATACATTATGACTCATGAACCAAAGGGGGGGAAAAAAGAAAAGAAAACATTCCCTGAAAGAAGTTTCTCTTACCAAAAGTTTTCCTAGTGTTATTTTTATAGCTGAGTGAGAGAGAATTTACAGGGAGCTGAAATCATTGAAGCTAATTAGTTGAATGGCCCTATTATTTATCCAGGGACACGTAGTACAATAATTGCTATTGCAGGTTTGAAGCATCTCAGGGATATTAATTCCAGAGCTTTCATGTCATCTCAGTACAGTAAAACTTCCTAATGGCACCCTGAAGGTGCATAATCTCATTTTAAAACTACTTTTTCTTATTTTTTTCTGAAGGAACTGGCAGAATCTCCTTCCATAAAAGCTGAAAAGGGGGAAGAACTCATAATATTTTCCTCATAAGAAAGCAGTTCTGTTTTCTTTCTTCTTCTTCTTTCTTTTCTTTCTTTCCTTTTTTCTTTCCTTCCTTCTTTCTTTTTCTTTTTTACTGTGTAGCCTTTCCCACCTTCTGGTGAGGGGTTTGCTAGGGCACTTTGTCAGAAGTTATCCAAACTCTGCTCCTCCGCCTCCCCTTGGTGGCAGCCCATGCATCTCCTGATGTCTCAGGAGAGATAGGGAAGGTGGAAGGTGTGAGGCAGCACAGGTCCGGTCCCTTTCACAATCCTTTACAAACAGAGGGCCTGTTCAAGGGCGTGGCAGGGTCTCCGGTAGGTAGGAAAAGAGGAGGCCAACTTGTGTCTAAGAGAAGTCTCCAGTAGCCATCCTAACCCATCCCTAATTTGGGCCCCGTTGGAGAAAACAACCAGCGTAATACGATCTCTATAAAATCACACCAAGAAATGCCGCTTGTGTAATTTTAGAGGGAAATGAAGCCATTGCTCATAAAAGCGCCAGCGCTGTCTCGCGTCAGGCCCGCTGACGGTTGTCTGGCAAACATCCCGCACTCGTCCCTGGAAAACCATCCCAGTTCTTATATTTATCTTTCCTTCCTCCTCCTCGCTCCATCTGCTGTTGCATTCTTGGCCTTGACACAGCTTGAAGGCCCAAGTTGTGACCCAGAAAAAATAGTTGAGTCTTTAAAGTTTCGGACTTAGATTCTTAAGAGTCTCGTTGGACTCCGGAGCTCAGTGGGACCTGCAGGAACCATTTCATTCATGTCTCAGCCTCAGGCTTCTCTCTCTGCTCTGACCTTGCAAACCTCCAGAGAGGTAAAGATTCAGAGCCTTTCATTTAGTTCAAGTGGCTTACAACCTGAAACTTACCATGCTTACTTCATGTTGCAGCTCTTTAAGGGAGGAGTGACCGGGGGACCACGGTGATATGTTCCCACTGGGGACCAGAATGATGCCACTCAATCTGTGGTCTTAAAACCTAAGCAACAATTTGTATCCAGTTTTTAAGATCTGAAAAGCAAATACAACTCTTACTATGCCATTAAACTGGAGAGAAGGTCTATAGCATCTACTCCAGCAATAAAGCAGCAGAGACCTCCAGGGAAGCTGATGCAATTAGGAAAACTTGACTTAAGTACAGCATATAGATCAAAGTTCTTCTCGTATTGGCTGTGGTTGTAAGCGGCATGGATGCACACTCATGCACGCACGCATACACACACACAGTATCTTAGAGCTTTGGCCATTTTCATCACGATATCCTAATTTTATTAAGGTTTCCTTGAATTCCTTTAAAGCCAATGTAAACTTATTTGACTAGCAGCTCTATTCATTAAGGTCTTAAGTAGAACAGGACACTAAAATGGTAATGCTCCATTCTTTTAGTCCTTCTCTTAGAGTTCATTATAGGGATGGGTAGATTTTCCCAGAAGTCAGGGGCTGTCTTTTCAGATACACACATAAATACAGACAAAGTAAAAACTAGTTCATGGATTACATAAAATCCAGGGCAAAACATCGTATACCAGAAAATCCTACAGGGAGGGCTGCCAGGGGACCCCTGCTCTTGCTGAAAACAGTAATGTCTCCTCATCTGGTTTTTGGTCTCCAGAAGCATTGCTGAGTGAGAAAACCGGGATTAAAATCAAAGACCCTGTCTTCCTGCCCTGTCTCGCCCCAATGGACGAGCTACAGCACTCCTGTGTGTGTTCCCCTCATTTTTTCTCTCTTTCTGTTTCTCTTTCTCTTCCATCCTTCCTTACATATATTATTTACTCACGAGTCTGTACCAACCCTTTGGGGGCCGTTAGAATCTGTTTTATAGTTTGTCGGTCACTGACCTGATAAGTCATAATGGTTCGGAAAGAGCCGCCACAATTTTATCAGGTAAGAGCAGCTGCTGCACAGGCGCAGGAGATTCTTGGGCTTAAAAATCTGTGCAGTTGTTTTTTTTCAGAAGAAATGTTAAATAAATGCTTTATGCATGCAGTGAATGGCTCTTCAATATTATTTAGAAGTTAGCAGTGGTGTTTTGCAAAATAATACCCCATGTTCAGGGAAAGAATCAAAAAGAGAATATTGAAATTTGACACGGTCCTATCCATATTTGACCTTGAGCCCTCCTAACTTTCCCTTACATGAGTTGCCACTTGCAAAAAAAGGTGGGGGCAGGAGGGAATTGTTTGCTGCATGTTTTGTGTCTGTGACGGGAGATAATACAACGGAATATCTAAGATTTAATATCCTTTAGAAAATCCAAGCATGTACAGAATATTACGTTTTAATTAATTTTATAGCTAGGATGCCTTTGAATGCTGTTTTTTGTTTCGTTTTGTTGGAAAACCAAAAGAACCTGAACTAAATAAATGTCTTAAATCACTAGGATGTTCACACCTTTTGCCCCAAGATGAACTTTTAAAAGTCATTAAAGGTAAATAAAAATTTCCAGGCCAAGCTGCTGTGCAATAAGGTTCCTTTTTTTTTCTTCTAATTTTCTTCTTGTCCCTTCCACATTATAAACTTGTGACAACAAGGCTTTGCATAAGAATGCTGACAGACCCTTAACTATAACAGTGTGAACGGTGCTGGTGCTGCTTTCACTTTAATTTCACTTGATTTAAATGAAAAGATTGTGGAATAAGAGAGGGTGTACATTTGGAGGTGATTCTGTGTACTTAGTTTTAACCAACAGGCTTTGTAAGTGTTCATTAAGAAACTCCACCAGGCATGTTTCCTGCTGCAGAATAGACTTTAACGGAAGAAATAAAGCTGTGAAGATTCCGTTTTCACTTTGTTTCTCGTAAAGACAGCCAGGATCCAACATAAACAACAATTTACACCCAGCATTTATTCTGGAAATTACAGTATCGTGCCGTTAACGCACACAGATAAATAATGTTTTATGGGATTCTGTGGAGCCCTTTCAGAATAGCGGATGTTTAACCGAATTAAAGGATTTTGAGAACTCAAAGCTCTCATTTTAAGCAGGCTTAAACAGTTAATATTACAAAACACCAGCACAGAGGAGCTGGTCCAAATATATTTTTAATACACGGTTATTTTTATTTTCATGATTCCCCATTTTGGTTTTATTACCATTTGGCACCTTCCGCTTATACTAAGTTACTTGTCTCCCAAGCCATTTCCCTCAGGACTTTGCTTGCTTTATGGTGACATTTCTTAATCCACTTTTTAATCCCCATATATATCTGCAGGTGTGGAAATATCAGAAATAGAACTATAACTCCTGCTAGGTGGAGTAATATAAAAGAGATGATTATAAAGATAAAGAATGGTGATTTTAAATAATAATACCAAGAAACTATTTTTTAAAAAAGGAAAGAATTGCATATTTAGGCTAATTTCTGACTTTTCTGTTAGCGATAAGGGGCAGTTTTAAAAACCCATCTCTCTTTCTAAGGCGGAAAGGAAAAAAGATATCATCCTTAAAATAATAAAAGGTTATAACAGTCTGAAGTCATCTTAATACAAATGACATTATAAAATTGTAGTCAAGGAATGCTTATGTGAGAAGAGGTAGGAGGTGTTTAGATGGCAGCCTCAGCACAGCCGAGAGGCTGTGGTCAGGACGCTCCAGGTGAAAAGCCACGGCTCCAAGCAGCAAGCTTCAGAAAATGCTCCTGAGGACCTCTCGTGCCCTTCAGAGCCGTAACAAATCTATGTCATTTTCCGAAGATTGCTCCCTTTCCAGGTTGTTAGGCCTACCTTGCCTCCTTTCTCACTCGCTGATGGGGCCTCTGTGCTCTCCCAGATAAGCAATATGTGTCAACAGTTATTGGGGAGCCATAATTTTTAGTAAAATTCAAATTGTGATTTTAAATTTTACTGAAATCCTGGCTTTTAAAATATAACCTCAGGAAAGAATTATAAAGTTTTAATATTCTTGTTTTGCTCGCGTTCTATATGAGGTATGATTTTCAACACTGTTACGGCATTAGTTTAGCCGTGAGGTTAAGGTTAAGTTGGCATTTCTATTCTAAATCACCTTTTTAGGCTTTTGAAACTTGACCTTTTAAATTCTAATGGGACCAAAGCTGAGAGAGCTAGACCAAGTGAGTGCGATTAAACGCAGATAAAGCCATTAAAAGCCTGCTAAGGGAGTCTGCCCAATAATCCAACAGAACCATTTTGCATCGACAGCTACAGTCTATTTAAGGATCTGAGTATTTCTCTTCTGGAATTAAACTTACCTAATTGTGGGGTATGTTGAGGCACAACGAAGTTACGGGACTTTTTTTTAAAGACTCTCTAGTGAGCCCTTTTTATTGACACAAGTTCAAATTCTCTTCAACTTAAAACCTCTCCGCCCCCAGGAAGCCCTTCCTGATCACACCAGCTGAAGGCAGTCGCTCCCTTCTCTGGGAACACGGGTGGACCGCAGCACTTACTCTAAATCTGTCTCTGCTGCCATATATTACTGTCACGGGTTCCTCGGGGGACAAGGATTACGTCTTAAGCTTCTTATTGCCTGGAGTTCTTGATGCAGGACCTATACAGAGAACGCACTCACTAATTTTTTGGTGAAGGATTGGCGAAACTAAAAATTTAGGGGACTATTTGTTCCTTGTAGATCATCCTTCTTAAGAGAATAAATAAGTGAAAGTACAGCTAATCAGTTTACACTAGGAGGTCTGTTCATTGGCTGTTATCATTATGACCCGTTGGCCTTAATAGAAATAGTATTGTTGATCATTCATTCATTTATTCATTCAGCAATTTCTCACTGAGAGCCTACAATGAAACAACAAGGTAAATGAGGTTCCTGTCCTCTTGGGGTTTTATATCCTATTGGTAAATAACCATAAAGAAGAAACTAATTAATAAAATAATTATAGACGGTGGTTAGTATGATAAAGAAAATGAGCAGAGTATCGTAACCCAGATATGCCTTTCCTCCTTTGAAAGTTCATGAAGAGAGATTCCAAAAATAAAGTAGAACAATGTTGCAAATCTGATGGATGGCTGTTGTACATCACATATACAAGGTCTGTCCAGAAAACGTCCAGCCATTATTAATATAATGAAAACGGTTTGTGTGACGTCAGTGCGACCTGCCAGCCAAGGAGAGCGGACTGGAATGCTCGCGCATGAACAATGACGACTTCACTGTACGAGGCAGTGGGGGCAGGAGACACCATTGAGTGGGCATGTGTACTGTGTAGCCATCAGGTTCAAAATGACTGAGCAAGTACAGCAACAAATCTGCAATCAAATTTTGCACTAAACTTAAACATTCCTCTGTGGAAACTATTCAGTGATTCAGAAGGCCACAGCTGTGGGCAACCGGTGACTGGCAGCTTCATCACAACAACGCGCCTGCTCACGCATCACGTCTCGTGCAGAGTTTTTTGGCAAAACATCAAATCACCCAGGTGACTCAGCCCCCTACAGCCCAGATTTGGCACCTGCAACTTCTGGCTTTTCCCAAAACTAAAATCACCTTTGAAAGAGAAGAGATTTCAGACTGTCAGTGAGACTGAGGAAAATATACCAGGGCAGGTCATAGTGATTGGGAGAGCCATGTGAGGTCCCAAGGTGCCTACTTTGAAGGGGGCTGAGGTACAATGTCCTGTGTACAGTGTTCCTTGTATCTTATGTCTTCTTCAATACATGTCTCTAGTTTTCATATTACATGGCTGGATACCTTCTGGCCAGGCCTCGTACTACTTTGGTATCTAGTTTGCACTTGACCCTTCCCTCCTGAGTTTGTTCAGGGAAAAAGATGGAAAGACATCTATAAAAGCACTTGGAAAAATTAAAAATGGTTCATATATTGTGGTTAGTACTGCCCCTAGCTGAAAAAGTACATATGTTGTAGTTTTTTGTCAAACTTAGATCAGCAATGAAAACTTTAATAAGGAAGGCAAAGGTTACCCTTAAATCATTCAGTAAAAAAAAAAAAAAATGACTGCCAGAGGTAAATAAAGCGGCAGCATTGGGATTAGTTTGCAAATTGGAAGTGCGTAAAAGAGAGAACCTAAGACGTGCTACAGGACACCAGCAGCTCCCTCTAGTAACTACTGCGCCCTGAGCCTCCCTGTAACTCTTTTTGGGGGCCATTTGCCTTCATTGTCCCATATGTGCTTTTGTGGTGCTTAGTTAATAGCGCTCTGGTTGTATTGTGCTTGGTTCTTCCCACTAAATCGTGGCCCCTTGGAAGGCAGGGCTTGGTCTCCCACTTCTGTGGTAAAGTGTTGGTCCAAAATCCCCTGTGGACACCTTCCGGTGAAATGCACACCAGTGCTCAGACAATTCTGTGAAGCAAGTGAATTAGTGCATTGGTGTAAAGTATGATGATACTTAATTTCCACTAACTTTTCTGCACATGTGGAAGTATTTATTTACTGTGCCCTGGAATAGATAGTTTTGTTCAGATAGTTGGTTTGGAAAGAACTGGGAGAGGATGAGCGGTAGGTGGTCATGGTATGGGGAGGCTGTTTAACTCCTTCCTTCCTTTTTAGCATTCATCCATATGTTCATTGAAATATGTACTAAGTTCCTCCTGGCTGTAGGCTCTGTTCTAAGCCCACTGGGGATAGAGATTGAGGTGTCGAGGGGGATGAGGCGTGGCTGGGAGGTAAGACCTGCACCCAGATAACTATGATTCAAGACAGCACGGGGTAAGTGCTGTAGGTACTGGAGCAACTCCAAGAAGACCAGTCAGGTTCAGTTTAGAGTGATGGGGAGGACCACGAGTGTTCGCTATTTGCTCCCAGAGACCTCTGCACAATTAGGAGGCCCAAGCTGTCATCTAAGCTGTAGCTTGGTGTCTTCGGGAAATCACTCAATGACTCCCAGCCTTAGTAAAAGAAAGTAGAACTTTCGGTCTCTAAAGCTCTTCCAGCTCCAAAACTGCATGATTCATGAAGTAGCTACATTTGAATCAAGACTTCAAAGGATGGATAGAAAAATAAAGTCTATTGTTTGAACGAGAGAGTCCCTGCAACACTATAATTTCAACAGGTAGAGGTGGAGGGCTTGGGGGGGATGAAAGTGGGAATGAAGGGGCTACATCTACAAAGGTGTAGCTGTGGGGAATGGCAGGACGTGCTCAGGAAGCACTAAGCAGTCAGGTCTAACAGGGGCCACTTAATCACAGACAGATGTTCAGAGAGAGAACTGTAAAGGTGTATCAGCCTGTGCCGTGAATAACTTTGAATGCCAGTCTGAGGCCTAATATTCAGCTTAGTTGAAACTTTTTAAGTATGTTATCAGTATGCTTTGCTTTAGATGCCATCCAGATGACGACATTACCCCAAGCCTTCCATTTTATAAGCAAGTTAACACTTACATAGCCCCTACTCTGTCCTAAGTGATTTCCTTAGGTCAATTTAGTTCATCTGCATAATACCCAATGAGAAAGGGAATATGAAGAAAAATAATTTGGGCACAGTGAAAGAAAAAGAGAAAAGATATACTGGAATGGAATAGAATAGGAGAGTTATGAAATCCTATGGGTAAGAAATGAGATGCACATAAATTATGACTTTAAAATAGATTTTAGTGAAAATAAAGCAGCAAGGAAAAGGACTGTCACTGCGTCCGTGTTGTAGATGGGAAAGATTGAGGCACAGAGAAGTTAAGTAACTTCCCCAAGGTTATGCAGCTGGTGACGCGCCAGGGCTGGGAGTCAAACGCATCTGTTGTAACTACTGTAGAAAACTTACTAATACTGTCTTCATTTTTCTCTCTTTAAGTTGCACAGTGTCTAAAAGCACATGTAAAGTTCAGAAGAGTGAGTAGCGTAAGCCATTACAGAGCATCTATTCTCAAAGCACAGTGGATGCACTTTACCCGACTCCAGTGTGAGAAACACCTGCTAATCGCCAGCAGCCCGTCACTGTCATTATTAGGAAGACTTACCTATTGTATCAGAATGGGTTCACAAAAAGGCTAGTTTTTAAAAATCAGAGTGTGGGTTGTGTCTTATAAAGACTACAGTCGTTTTTGAAAAGCACAAATACTCAGCAATTCAAGAGGGGCAGTTGCTCCAGCCCCGTGGAGGAGGAAGGTACCATTGTCTTCCAGTTTATTACTGTTTTAGTTTCCACAATTTTGGAGCTGCCAAGAGTCCCTCAAGCAGAGGGTTTCCCAAACATCATACTGCTCCCCAGGAAGAAAGGAGAGTCAGAAAACCTCTCTTCCATGCACCCAAATTCCGTGAGTGGAAGGGTGCATTCTTTCTCCAGCCTCTGGCTAAGCAAGGACTTTGTGTTGAGTTCCCTAACCCTGGAAATTTCTTCCCATCATGTATAATTACAGTCCATTCTCAAGACCCATGAACAAATGGAAAGAACCCGGGCAGCATTTTGGAGGTTCTAGAAGACAACACAAAAGCCACTGACACCGTTCAGCTCTTTGGTCTGTCTGTAACCAGTATAATGTGTAACTAATTCCTAGAGCCATTTTCCCTGAGAAAGCATCTCCTTCTATGTGGGTCTTCATGCTTTCTGCTAGGCAGCGTGGTCACTTCTTCGTCTGACCAAGCCCCTTCTTTGAGATTCCCAGGCTTCCTCTTCTGCGCTGGAACTATGTATCATCAGCCAAGTTTTCGGTTCTCTATCCTCACTCACTTCTGCACGTTTGCTGAAGTGAGCCCTGAACAGGAAGTAAACTTGCCCGGCACGGCCCAGCTGCGAGTGAGGCTTGAGTGAGAGGTATTTATGGCCTGACAGGAAGATGAAGATGAAGATGAAGATAAAGAAGCTGACTCGGTGGCTGTTAGCACGGGGAGAAGGAAATGTTTATGACCCCATCTGCTGGCGTTTCAATAGGATGGAGCTGCCTTTATGGCGTCAACCTCCCCTGTGACTTCCTTCCATTTGGGGAGCGATATCTTATTTCAAGATGTTCCCACCGCACACACTGTTGTCCCCTTTGTTTAGGGGCACGGGAGGAAGGAAGGACTTTGTTACTGGAATGTGGGGATGGGTAGTATTTATGGTTATGACTCAAGCTAGAGAAAGGGCTTCATTGGAGTTGATTGTATAGGTCCAGAAAGCTGCCACGCATTCTGCTACTTCCTTAAATGTTATACTCACTTAAAGCAAAACCGTGTTAGCTCTGGTCATTACCAGGCATCAAGGCTAACCATTTTCTAACACTATTATAGCAAGAATTACTGTAGCTTGATTTCCTTGACCACCAGTGGAATCAATGACTTTTATTCTGTTAGTTTTTTGTTTCTTATCTTTTGTTTAACTTCTCTTACTTTCCTCTCCTCAATGTTGTTTTCTCCCCCCTCCCCACTTTGGAGGAGGAGACACTTAACCGACAGGTGCCGTGTCTGCCCAGGTCAAAAATCTATGTGTTGTAACAAAAGCAGCATGAAATGATCCCTTTCTTCAAACTAGCCCATGTTAGAGAGCCTGCAGATTGGTTGATATTCCTTTGTGAGGTAATGCATTTTTAAACCACCAAAAATGTGGGAATATGCTTCCAATACAACCTCTCATGTATCTCTGAAACTGGTGTTTATATATATATATATATATATATATATATATATATATATATATAGTATTCATTTTACTGCAAAATAAGTATTTCTTCCTCAGTTTTATTTGCACTTCCCCCAGGCCCATTAGAACAGATTAAATTTTATATTAAATTGCTCAAATAATTAGCACAACATATGTAAATCAGGAGCTTTAACTTCATTGGCACTGTTTGTGTAGATATACGTGACCATATTCAACACAGCAAAAACAACGTTTCTTTTCCTTTTAGCACTAAGGTCCTATTTCTGAAAGATGAATTGTTTACCAAATCACGTATACATAAGGCTCAGAATTACAAAAGGAACGACTTTGTTATTGCCATTGGGTTTGTCTGATGTAAAGAACGGGGGGAAGAATTTTTGTTTGGGGGTAATCACCCAGTGATGGGATTGTATATCTCCTTAAGGTCCTCTCTTTATTTTCACTGGTGGTGAAGGGGCCAGGGGAGAAGATGGCTACTCAAACGTTTCCCCCTAGAGAATTCCATAGTAATACTTTTCTAAACGGGAGAGTCTTGTGGTTAAGTTGAGCAAATGAGTTATAATCCTTGTAACTGGTTACCTAAAGACTGGCAGGTAATACTGTGTGACAAGTTCCATTTGACACTATAGCCCAGGTATAGCCAGTTCACAAAGGGAAGATATTCTGGTGGCAATGTCCCTTCAAGGGATTAGAGCTGTCACTGAGATAAAAACTCATATAAACACTGAATGTCATAACACCAAGATTTAATCCTTGATTTTTATGTAACTTCCTCCAAAAAGTATTCTCCCATCCCTTCTACAATACGGGTCCAAGTCTTGGCCTGTTCAGTAGACCAGCCAATCCAATCCCAACCACATTTATTCTGTGTGGTCCCCAAGAATAATTTGATGGGCCTACTAGGGGAGATCCTATCACACTTGCAATTTTCTGAGACCTTCTTTTGAGTTACAGGTTACCAAGTGGCATTCTTATTAACAAAGGTTCACACCACACCATCAGGTGGTTCAAACCACACAACCCTCCTGTCTTAGGAGTTAAACCAGCTCCCTAACCCTCCCTTGCAGTGGTTAATTCCACTGAGAAGCTTTCTATCAGCAATAATAGCTTCAAGGTAGGAAATAAAAAATGGAGAGTGTTTAAATTGTTAATGGGTTTCATGTTCTTGTCACTGTTGAGGGTTTGTTCCCTTTTATAAACTCATAGTTTTTGGTTGACATTGCTTTTATGCGAGCCATCAGCCAGTTGGTGACGGTGTTGCTGTGTTAGACCATTACTGCCGGATTGTATTTGCAGTAAAGGAGGAGAATGGAGGCTGTAAATCTGCAACCGGAGATTTAGGGCTCTGCTACTCTGCAGTTTAGGCCCATGTGCTGGGGAGTCCATTCTCCTCGGGCAGAATTATACCCTCCGCACATGCCTTCCCAGGCACTGATCGACGACATTCATTCCCTGGGCTACCAAGGCACTTAATGCGGCTAATTCAGTTAGAGAAGCCTGAGGGGTGAGGTGGATGAGCCCCTCTCCCCGCTGGAAGCCAGATGCCGGGCAGGTTCGCGATAGGGCTCTATCCTTGCCCCCGTGTGCAGCTGCGAGGAGAGGCCGTTCCTGCAAACACAGAGAAAAATAAGAAAAAGATTCTAATGTTGTTGGACTTGGTTCTCCTTCAAACGGGAAACGCTGCCTTGCCCAACCTCATTAACCCCTTTAGTGCCAGGTCCATTATCAGGAAATGCAGGAAACACATTCTTGCAGAGTTCAGGATGTGTCAGGGACCTGGATATCTCGACATCACTGTACAAAGCTAACACCAGAAGCTGGAAAGCAGGAGAGGCAGTGCTTTGGGGACAGGTAACTAGGAAAAAAAAAAAGAATTCTCACCCTGACCCAGCCAGTTGGTTTTTGAACATAGGCAATTTGGAAGATAATATATGTTACTGCTGAATTTGGGGATATTTCAAGAACACATCAGTATTAAATATATTTAGAGTGGCTTTATTAATCATGTATCATTTGTACTGGTAGATGTTTTATCATGAAAAGAATGTTGGAATATTTCTTTGGCTGGCAAAAGTCATAAGCATGATTTCAGATGTTTTGTTTTGCTTTGTTCAGCCTTCCTCAGAGAGCAAGAATGTTAAATATAGACTCATCCTCGTGGTCCCTCTGAAGCACATGGGTCTGCTCTCTGTGTCAGCTGCGGCACCAATGTGCGTGATTTAACCACACGACTGTTGAACCAGCATTGGCCTATTAAGACTTCAGATGATCCGTTCATGAGCTGTCAGCCCAAATTGAGCTTGAAGCCTGCTGTAAAAGATCTAATTTTCATAATTATCCAGAACCTTCACACCCTCCTTCCCTTCGGTACCACCCACCTCCACGCAAGCACACGGAGGAGGACATACAGACTCAGAGGCACAGAGCAGCCCTGTCCCTGGGGATTCATCAGGCCCCTTGGCCGAAAATGCACCGGGTTCATCCAGGGGTCAGGCCTGCCTGGCTTTGACTTCCTGTTTGAGGAGCCCCATGTGTGGTGTTCCAGCATCGCCAGAGGCTAGTGATAACTAAGTAACCTTTCGCACTATAGCCCCCCACCAAGACACAAGGTCCCTTCTGATCCTGGACCCGGAGTGATTAGGGCACAACAAATACCTTTTTAATATATAAGGTGGAACTAATGTCTATAGAAACAGCTCTTCACTGTCTCGTGGCTTTACATGTATATAAAGAGGACAGAGCTGTTGTCTTTGAGGGTGAAGAATTTTAAAGGCAACCTGATTTCGCCTCGGAGTCCACTGGGGCCTTTGATCATTTAGGATTTGCTCAAGGCTACCTTTGAGCTCTACCTGACCCTAGTCCCCAAAGGCAAGCATCATGCTATGTGTGGAGTTCAGCTGGTAATATCCCTCTAGGTAACCTGGCCCGAGATGTGGGTCCGCGGGGACAGGCGGCATTTCCACATTTAACCCTTTGCAGCACGGGGGATAAAGAGCGCACGCTCCAAGGATTCGGTCATTCTGTTATCACTCCCATAATTCCGCTGGCACTGCACTGCACAATAAACCATTTGGCTTCTGGACATACGTTGCCCGTGTGTTAACGGCGGATCAGCAGCACCTTACTATGTCCTTCTCATACAACCTCCGGTTTGAGGCAGCTGCGGCTTAAATTCCTTTTCTTAACGTGGGACAACTGTATGTCTACACTCGTCGTCAATTGTCTTTGGCCTCAGAGGGCATTTGCTGCAGTTCAGGGTTCTACAGTTAGAATAAAGGGAGGGGAGTTATTTCCTGTCTTCGCAGCTTTTCACCCTTTCCTTCTTTTTTTTTTTTTTTTTTTTTTTATCATGAGTGGAGACTGAGTACATTACTCAAACCGTGGCTTTTCCCTGAAGTCCGTTGTTTACAGAGAGACATTTGGGTCCCTCGGGCTCACTCCCATAAAACCTTATTATCATATATTTCAAGGCATAAACTTCAGTTGTCAGCTCGGGAGCACAGTTTTTAAAGCCCTAGCTGCTCTTGTTTTTCCTCGGCTTCACTCTGGTTTATTTTTCTTTCAGCTTTGGCTTTTTTTTCCCCCTCTTCCTCATCTCCAGCAATGCTCAGTTCCAAGCTGGCTCGCTCCTTATTCTACTAATTAGACAAGAAGTCCAGAGAGGCCATTATTAGATTCTGAGAATCTTTATCAGAGCCCATTATGGCCTTAAATACTGCACAAACATTTTCCTAACTGAACCCATGGAAATTTCAGCTGATCCATCCTTGGTCTTTAGCATCTACCTTCTTAGTACCTACAGAGCTATGTTACTGATAACAGCTTCTTAACAGCTTATTGTTCTTTGTGTTAATTTTCCTAGAGGCAGCAATTCTCGCTCTCTCCTACTAATTACTGGTGGTGGAGGTGGAGGAGGTCTAAGACGCTTGCTTTTTCTGGGTGGGGTATGTGTGAGCGTGTGTAAATGTCATATGCATTAATGTCACCGGTGCGCAGGATTCATGGTTGCCTGTTTTTCTCTCATTTACTTTCCAGGGCCAGGAATTCTTTGTATGGACCAATGGTCTTTTCTTTTCTTTCAATGGAAGGATAATCTTGCATTATAATATAGTAACTGCAAAAGAAAGCTCTTTTTCTATTTCATTCTTTTCTTTCTTAATTCACTGTCTAGTGAGCTTCTGATTGACTCACAGACCAATTAAAGTAAAATTTAATGGAAGAATAGATTAACTCCCTGAGGTTTCCCTACCATCCATCACATTTTTATAGCAGGAGCTGTGAGGAAGCTCATAACTTCATGCTGTGAATGTGATAATAAAGGGGGCACGGAGAGGATTCCGATTTACTGCCGGGCTCACGTTCGCCAGGACAGAATTTACTGCCCAATCCCCTTTTCCTTTTTATTCAGGAGGAGGTCACTAGATCTGCCCTAAGCCCCGGTCTGAGATACGGAAGGGCAGACTGTCAGGTTGAGATTCTTTCCCTTTAATTGGGGTGACATGAGGAGGGAATGTGAATTTCATTGTCCAGAGATGGATATTGTGTTAAATCCATTTCTGTCTTTAGGAAGCTGCAGTCACTCCAAGTGTTCGTATTTTTAGAGGATGTATTTGATGTGTGACTGCTTACTCTCATAGAAATTCAGAAATAACGTCAGGTCTTTCTGTTTCTGAGTCACTAAGTCATTACCTTTTATCTACCGGCTTTTCTGGGTAACTAAAGACGCCTCTCTCTGCATTTTTATAGCTGACATTAATATTGTCTTCTTCTGGGCGTCTTCCATTTGAAGGCCTCAAAGCACTTCATAATCACTATTTTAGTCTTTCCGATAGATCCAGAATAACCTACTAGCCCTCCAAACATTTTGCCAGGTTGCTAACATTTCCCCGATTCATCCTAACAATGACCCGCGACAGTGTTCGCAAGGTAATGGTAGTCATGTGACGAGCCCCACCCTCAGGCCTAAGGTTGATTTTATACATTTACTAAAATTTTTACCTCATGTAGCAAAATCTATTTTTTAGGCTTTGAGTATTAAACTTATGTCAAGGTTCATGGTTATACATATTACATAATCTTTTTTTTTCCCAGAAGCTTGGCAAGATAAAAATCAATATTTTAAAATTGTAAATCATGTTCATCTAATTGTTCTTAACATCAAAATGTGTGTGACCTGAAGTCATGATCTCTTTCCTCATTATGAACCCAATCCTCTGCCTATGTACGCAGTCTTGTACAAGAGGATCCACCCTTCGAATTGTGGTTTGAAAACTGGGGCACATCTTACAGTCTCTCTCTCCTGCAAACCAGTATCTCGCTGGTCACGAAGGCCCACTGGCTCTGCCTCGTCAGTGTCTCCCACAACCACCCCCTGTCCTTTGTTCACCTGCCTTCGCCCTGGGTCAAGGTTCAATCATCTCTCTGTCGGACTGCTATGGTCGTCCTCCAGCTGATATCCCTGCCTTTACTCCCCTCACCCCCCTCCAGTCCATCCTCTTATAAAATGCAGATTTTGTCATTTTACTTCTAAAAATACTGAAACGACTCTCCGTTGATCACAGATGAATTTAAATGCTGTAGCTCGACTTAGACCACCTTTAGTAAGGCAATAGCTTCGTAGCTCAGAGCAGTGATTCCCAGGTTTGGAGTAGTATCACGGGATGGCCAATTTTTAATTTTGACAGGAATAGTTTTAAAACAACCATCACCTTCTGTCAACAATTTTATGAAACAAATAGTTTGATGTCAGAAACTAGGAAGAACACAAGTTCAAAATAAAGCCTCTTAGATGTTTATGAAAAAACACTTGGTGGTTCTTATTTTTCTTATTTTACTGTAGTCCTAAAAACTTTATGATGTTCTATAATTGTATTTGGGAACCTGGAATGATTAGGGCACAATAAGTACCTTTTTCAAATAGAAAGTAGACTAACGCTGGTTAAGTAGATGGTCTCTGGAATCAGAAAGAGCTGGATTTGAAATCCAGCTTCACGATTTAATAGGTTTACGATCATGGGCGAGTTGCTTATCCTAACTAAATTCAAGTTCCTTTATCTTTAAAATAGAGATAGTAACAGTTCTTAACTCGTAATATTGTTTTGAATATCACAGGATATGTGCATATAAAGTATCTGGCACTCAGTAAGCACTTGGCAGTGTTATTACTATTTGACCTTCTAGCCTCATCTCCTGTCCCTCCCCTGTAAGTGCCCTGTGTCTGCAGATATTCTAAAAGTGTCTTCAGGTGGTTCCCCGGACCAAACAGCCTCTTGCACATGTTGGTCCTTGCTTTTTCCTTTGCCTGGAATCCTTGTTCTGTCTACGTGTATGTCTGGTGAAGTCCTACTCTTCCTTTAAGATTCAATCAATTCAAATTTCATTCTCAGCATCCTTAGTCATCCCTCCATTGGCAAATATCTTCCATGGTCCCATAACATTTTGTAGATTGCCAAAATTACACTAAATATTTGTTCTATTTCTCTAATCTCAATAAGTGATTAAATAAAAACATTATAGAGAAATTGATATTGGGGCTTTATTGCTTTTTATTCATTAATTCAATGAATAGTTACTGAGAACCACTGTGGTCCATAAACCTCTGCATATGGTATAGTTCAATAACAGTAATACAATATCCAAGATTTGGAAAGAGTTAGTTAGTCTCTGTGTTATTCTGTGCAGTCTTGTAGAATATTAATACAAATGATAATTTGTATTATAATTATTTGACTACATTCTGTCTCCTTCTTCTCAAGACTGAGTTTCTTGAGGGCAACTATCTTACTCCTTTTTGTCTCCCCTAAACATAAAACTTTGCAGATGTTCAGCGTACATTTATTGAATACATAAAGGAATATCCACATTCTCACCTGTAAAGAGTTTGCTAACTCTGTGGTTGATTGTATTCATTCCATTCATTTGTAACTGTTTAAAAGGGGCTGGACATCTTTTCTGGTGGGTCCACATGAATTTTGTCATTCAAATTGTGTCTGAAACTCCATGCCAAAGCCTGGAGTGGTTTCTTTCTTAAGCCAATGAGTCATCCTAAGCCATTTCAAAAAAAAAAAAAAAAAGGTGTGTGGTCCCTTGAGCTATGTACTGGACTGTTGTAATAAACTCAGTGTTTTGACTGTAGGATTCTAATGAGTAAAGCAAGGGCAAGAGTTATGATTCCTGGTCCAAGTACCTGTGAGACTTGCCTCTGGGTGATGTTATTTTGGGAGTAGACTATCGTCTAACATTGCAAATACGTCCTCAGGTTTGGGAGGGTGAGCAACAACACTCCCAGCCTCCCTCAGTTTCGCTGCACTACTGAAAGCTGTGATTTACGGGCAATTAAGTATCCCTCTGATCATGCTTATCCCAATTTAACACATTACCCAGTAGCATCTTAGATATTTGGCTCTTGTTACCTGAGCATTCTGCATTCCAGAGGTTTTTTAAATTTTTTTTATTGTTATTCTATTACGGTTGTCCCGATTTTTCCCCCTTTGCCTTCCTCCGCCCATCCCACCCCCGACTCCCACAGTCAGCTCCCACACTGTGGTCCATGTCCATGGGTCATGCATCCATGTTTTTCGTCTAGTCCTTTCCACTTCTTTCATTCCAGTTTTGTTATAGTTGATTTTGCTCTGAAGTTTGCTACTAAATGGAGCCCATGAGCAGCACTGATGAACTCACTAGAAGAATGAAAGCTAAGTATTGAGACCCTGTTCAAACTCCGTATGTACATGACAAGTTAGGACAACCTTCTACTCAACAAAAACGTATATACCTGAGGGGCGCCACAGCAGGTGCTGCCACTGCTCCGTGGTTTGTTTCTCTGTAGATCAGTGCCCTCTTCTTAGCTTCGTCTCCCTCTGCTGCTCATTGTTCAGAATACCAGACATTCCTCACTTTCTACATCCCTTCTTTTTTCCCCATATATTGTACTTTATTCATTTTATTTTTTTAGAGAGGAGAAAGGAGAGAGAAAGAGAGGGATAGAAACATCAATGTGTGGTTGCCTCTCGCATGCCCCCTACTGGGGACCTGGCCTGCAACCCAGGCATGTGCCCTGACTGGGAATCAAACCATCGGCCCTTTGATTCCCAGGCTGGCACTCAACCACTAAGCCACACCAGCCAGGGCTGGACTTTATTCTTAGAGGATTCCTAGTTACCCTTCTAAACCCAATTCTGTCTTTGTCTCCTCTGTGATGCATTCACACACATGCACACACACACACACACAGACTCACACAAAGATGGAGAGGGAGGGAAGAAAACAGGGTGGGAGGTCAGGGGAGAGAGAGAACTAACATTTCTGGAGCTCTTGTTAGGAAACTCTTGCCAGGAACTCCGGTATTTTTACAAGTCTTACGTAGCTTAAGCCTCACAAAGCATTTCAAAACAGGCATTATCCCTATTCTCGAAAACAAAACCAAGGCTAAACACAGTTACGATATTTTCCCCAAAGCTTTATGGCAAGCAACCGGAAGATCTGGGATTAGAACCAAGGCCCGCGCGATTCCGTATCCCACCTCTACTCGTCTTCTTGGTCCGTTTTGTATTAAAGCCTATGCCTATAGTTTTGCTTTTTATTCATCACGTCTGTTGTGTCATTCATTTGACTGTCTTTCCTACTGGAAAAAAAATAACTTCTGCAAAGTTAAATTTATTTCTTATTTATCTTGGTGCCCCCCGGGCTCTCAGAACATTACTTGGCACATAACAGATGCTGAATCCAGGTTTACAGGATTGGACTGGATGGCATTACAACTAAGTTGAATTGAACGACGTATTTGACTTACGTCTCAAAATGTTGCATTTCTGTTGATGTCTTGGGTGCTGTTTCCCTCCCACCAGGTGACATGCAGCCTTAGTTATCTTAGCAGTGGCCTATGTGCAGTCCCGTACCAACTTCATCCTGAACGTCTTCCCATAAATGTGACTAAAGAACACAGTCATTAGCATATGTAAGTTCCTAGAGAACTCTCTTCTGTCTCATATATTTACTGTAGTCAGTGGAGTATACTCAGTCTTCTAGGAATAATTAAAATAGTCTGTAGCTCTAATTAAAGTAGTCTGGATATTTTTTAGAAACCTATATATAAGAACAAGCTGAGTGCTGACATCAAGTTAATTGTGTTATTTTTAGTGGAGCTATCACTGGAGACAGCAGTGTGGCACCCAATGCCTTTTTAATTCTCATATCTGGATGTATGATGTTAAATAACCAGTATGTTGAGCTCTTAAGAGGAAAGGCATTAAAGCATAAATAAATAAAGCTGTTCCGAAAACTCAGAAAATTATCCAAATGCACTTGAATTAGAAGTCATGTAGTCACTGAGTTGCTAGCTACGGAGATAAATGCCCTTCACACCTCTCACTGCCAAAAACCAACAGCCTGCACCTTGGGTCTCTCGTCAGACAAGGATGATGCGGGAGCCAGAAGGGAAAGTTGTTGGGCTTCCACTTTATAGCATTGTATTTGGTCTCTTTAAATTACAGACTGGTTTTTTTTTCCACTGGAAGTTCCCTTCTTTCTAGTCCCTTTCTCCACCCCGTGGCTGAACGAGGAAGACACAGACAGGGAAAGCACCACCCTGGCACTGCCGTTCCTGCACTTTCTCGTACACGAAGTCATCGCCGTCTCCTCTTAATGTCCTCCTTCTTTATTCCCGCTGGACACTGGACTCCACTGTGAAGTAGCACAGTCTAATTTTCTGCCGTTGAAATGGGGTTTCTTTTCAACGGACTGGCCAGAATCGGTGGCCTCCCCAGATCGTGACACCTTCTAGCCACAACTGCTGCAGAGTTCCCCTTGGAGATGGAACATTTCCTTTGTAAAATTTGCTCAGGAAGCACTCCCCAAACTAAGCTTCTCTGGTCCTAGTATTGTACTATTTCCCAGGATCGGGAGTGGCAATTCCCCTTGAGAATAAGACACAGTGACATGCACAAGGACACAGTCACAGTCACGGGTATCCACTAGGAAATCAGGCTCTGGGTCACCTGTGAACCCATGAGGAGGAAAACTGGGAAGTGGATTTCTTTAGAAACAACAAAAACTGTTGGTTGGGTTTCGTACGCCGAAGTTCCAGAATTAATCATTATTCTGTGGAATCCTGAATGATGTTGCTTGTAGCTTTCCTATGCAGGCAGTGTCCCCAGGGAGTCCTACTAACGGTCTTTTGTCAGGCACTATCAGCAGTATTGAGCCAACCTGAGCACCCTATTATTAATCCTTTTCTCCTAGTGACATGACAGCGATCGATGTCTGAACAAGCTATTGAAACTGTAGCAATCAAGTGGACTCCAGTTAATCCAATGGGATACTTACTCAGAGCCTTTGGGAAGGGCAGGGAATTTTTTTCTAACTCCATGTTATTCTCATATCCATACACTCTATGCTGCTTTAATGTGAGTAAAAGTTGACATTTACTCAGGCCTGGAAAATACACAGGGAACCCTTATCGGTGACTCAAATACATTCACATCACCTTTGCAGCCATCTGCTACTTCTGTAAATACATAAATGTATGCTCGTTATATAAATATTTGCGCCTATGTAAATATAAAGCAAGGATGATGAAACATTTATATGGAAAGATCCCCACCTGGTGATGTTTGTGCACTCATAGAAATCTATCACAAGCTACAAAGAATAGCAGGTACAACACACACTTGTCAGATTTCCTGTGCCCTGTGCTTTCCTGTGCTTCGGACAGAAAGAAGTCTAAAACGGTGGCACCCCAACCTGGCTGCACATACAGATTCCTGGGTCCCGTTCGCATGGGTTTTGATTCAGTTCATCTGGGGGGATGCCCAGGAATCTGCATTTTCAGTTCCAAGGTGACTGGCCTAAAATAGTAGCTTTCAGGCTACATTGCATCATGCCCCAGGGTTTCCTAAGAGCACCTAAGTGTTTTGTAGAGCAGGGCAAGGAAGGACGAGAGGGAAGGCAGGAAGGACAGATCTGTCCTCAGCTTTGCTAGCGAGAGCCCCGCTTTTGACAACTCACCTTGGCTTCTCGATTTAACTCCTCCGGCTCTGAAATTCATGTCAGTAATGTATAGCTTTATTCCTTTTACGTGACTTTTGAGAAGAATGAATAGACGAGTACAGAGAAAACAAGGAATTATAAAGAATAAAGCCAACGTCCCAATCAGTGTAGGGTTCAATTAATGTGAGATCGTCCAGCCACTGCTTATCCTGCAAGAGGTGGAGATTCCTGCTTTGCAGCTGCCACTGTCCTGGGGCTGGGGCTGGGGACAGCTCTCCAGGGCCTGAAGGGTCCTCCTGGTGCTGAGCCTAACCCTTCGTTTCATTCGCTTCCGCTCCGGGCCCCAGTGCTCCTGCTACTCCCCATCTCTGTGGGACAGCCTTCAGGTATCTGTGGACGGTTAGCATGTCTCAGGCTAAAATTTCTTGCTTTCTTAAACCGTTCCTCAATGAATTCATTTTCTGAAATCCTCGCATGTAAGTGAAGGATTTGTGCAGTACCCTTCCTCGAATGATGCTGGTTATTAATTTGCTTATTCTTTCTGAACCCAAGTTTTCCTGTTTGTTTGGTATTTTCTACTCAGCCATCTTTCTTCAGAATGCTAGGGTTTTGGGGGCGTCTTTTGGGAGTGTTTTTTTTTTCCTGTGGAGTGCATGCTTTTACAACAGTTACTGCAATACGCCCCACTGCATTAGTAGTTGTTCCTGGAACAGTGGCAAAGTATTGGTCCGAAAGAACACTTCGTGTGCACAATGCCTCTCCAACACGGCTACATGAGAGAATCCTTTAGGGGAGTTTGTTTTAAAATGTGAATTTCTGATTACCTCAACCAGAAATGCATTCTGAGATCCAATGGAACAGGGGCGAGGCTTTGGAAAGATTACCTTTAAGGTGACGAACTTGAGAACCCTACATGGTTTCAAGAATCTGGGACAGAGAAACCTAAACCCTACCTGCATCTGCCCTTTAGCTGGTGTGAGACTGTATATGTCACTTAAATGCCAGCGCCTTCCTTCCCCAGCACCTGCATCACTCCTCCACGCATCACCCCAGCATCACCACACGCCTGCATTGTGTCCACGTCCTCCGCCTCGTGGACCACATCAGATGATATCTGTAAGACCCCTGGTTACCATCAAGGACTGCACAGTATCTTTTTATGCAAATATTTTTATATGAGAATCGGCCAGGTGAATATTTTACTATGCCTCTACTCTGTTCCACTTCAATATATGTCTTTCTAATAAAGATTTAGGACCTTAAAGTCCCATAATGTTTATTCATTCAAAGAACAAATTTAAGAGACGATTATTTATCTCGTTTATCTATCTGTGTGTGTGTGTGTTTAGAGTAGTCAGTCAGCAAATCGTTCTTTTGCTGAGTGTGATCTTGCCCATCCCCATCTAGCAGTTCCGGAAGAATCTGTAGAAGGAGACCTTCCAATTTGACACAGAAAAAGCATGGCTGATGCTATAACCTGGCATGGACAAGAGGAGACATCCTGGAAGGCTCCCATTAGGACAGCAAGTTCTAAGAAACAGGTTTCAACAAGAAAACTGCCTGGTTTATTATTTTTAATTTAATGAAGCTTATTCCTGTAAAAATTGCAAGGCAGATATTCCGGGAAATCAGCATCTTTTTTTAGCCCTAGAGCAGACAGCCCAGCAGTGGCCACGGCTGGACAAGTGTGTGTGACCTGTATTCCAGCCCCACGGGGCACCGTTGAAAAGTGAGAAGGATTGTGGAGTCCGGGGTGTGAGCCTGGAGGTTGTGCCCTTTCCGAAGAAACGGGCAGCAAGGAGGTGAATTCTGACACGAAGTGTCGTGATGTGCTCACTTTCCACTTCGAACTGGACGGAGCCCAAGACTCTTTTCTCAGAGTTCCCTATCCAAGCGCGAGCAAGATGAGGAATGGTCTTCAGTCATTAGCGCCTGGTTTGGAATAGCCCGGGGGTGAAAGAGTTGCTATTGGATTTCATTAATCTGAAAAACAGTGTTTAGGTTAAAACGTCTTCCTGGTCTCTTCATTGAGGAGGTTAATGTTGGTGTTCAGCAACAGGCAAAGTACATCCCCAGGATTGAGGGGGCGGGGAAGCTGTGGTGACGTGTTGAACCTGCCACTAAAGAAAATGTAAATGTTTTATGATAACAAAGAAAAAGTTTATTTTTGCCAACTAAGTTGATCTTTCCAGATAACTGATGCTCATCATTCTCTTCATTTCCAAACTTATATGATAAAAACCAAAATAAAATCAACTTTTCGTATGAAAGCTTCAGAACTCCCTAAGCCGAAGAGCGTGGTCATACTATCCACATGCTTATTGAGAGCCTACAACACGCCTGGCAGAAATAAAGGTTTTTTGTTGTCGTTGCTGTCGCCATTAGGAATCCCACCACACCAGCCTCCCCTTCAGTCCAGTTCTGTGGTGTCTAGTTCTCCCTTCAACTTCCTAAAATGCCTGAAACCTGGCCTTAAACCCCAGCTACTAAGCTAAAAGTTTTGACTATGACCTCTGAAGTCCACTAGCTATGTAACCTAGACTAGTTACTTAATCTCTCTATGCCTCAGTTTCTTAATCTGTCAAATGGGACAGTGTCTACCTCACATGGTTGTTATAAGAACTGAAAGGGCCGATATGTGTAAATCATTTGCAACAACAGCTGGCACGTAAGTGGAGTCTAATAAATGTTAGCAGGACAGTTGCCCCAGTTCTAGCACAGTACCTGGTTCAAGGCCTAAATGGTGCCTACTTTTGTCTACATGTTGGATGCAGTTTGAGTCTGACCCTGTCCTGCAGCAGTATCTGAATGATGCTCCACAAGCAGAAACCAGCCTATAGAAGCATCTGTCACTAGCTCTGGCCAGATGTCAGAAAACATTTAGGGCTATTGAAGTGCCAGTGCTCTCTGTGGGAGGGTTATTAACAACACAAATGTTCCATGTTCTGTTCTTGAGCTAGGCACAACACACCAGTGAAAAAGTTTTAAAGGAATTTATAGACAGATTTTTCCTTCTTGAGTTAGGAAGATTTCTCCTTTCTCTTCCCTTCCCTTCCCTTCTCTTCTCCCTCTCTCTCTCACACACACGCACACTTTACATGGTAATGGTTCCAGCAATCTTAATGACATTGAATCATATCAGTGTCTCTGTACACGTAATCCTACAACTTAATTCTAGATATTAAATATGGGTCATAATATTTCTGCAACTCATTAATGCCAGGGTACACACAGATGCATACTTTGAAATGATGGAGAGAATCTAGCTCCTGTGTTTGTCTTCAAACTGACATTTGTATAGTGCTCACTGTGTGTCGGGCACAGTTCTAAACAACTCATTTTATCCTCATCACAACCTTATAAGGTCGACATTACTCTTACCCCATCCTACAGATGAGAAAACCGAGGCACTGAGAGCAATTTGCTCAAATCTCACGGCTACTGGGGGTTGGAACCATTTGGTCCCAGTCCATGCTCTTTACCACCACTCTCTTGACCAATAAATGTCACCTCTTTCAGTCCTCAAAACAAAAAGAACAAAAATACATTTCTCTTCGAGACTGTGTCCTTAGGTCTCCTC
Source organism: Tonatia bakeri (assembly GCA_004024845.1). NCBI lineage: Eukaryota > Metazoa > Chordata > Mammalia > Chiroptera > Phyllostomidae > Tonatia > Tonatia bakeri. The sequence goes on from PVIA01002237.1 coordinate 97,096, forward strand.
TCACTTGACATGAATGTCCGAAGGCCAAAACTCCCTGCGTTGCAAAACATTCTAAAATTCTTAACACAGAGTGTTAATGCTTGGCCAGCGTGTATTAGTGATGATAATATAGAAAATTTAGATTTTAAAATGCTTTCCAGTCCCTTTGTTTATTTAGCTGAAGCCCAGGGGTCAGAGGTCCCAGGTAGGAGCAAAGGAGGAGTTGTGAATCTTAGAACTGGGAAGGAGCCATGTACTCAGGAGACCCAGCCCCTCATCCTATAGAGCAAAAATGCAGGTAGTTCAAATAACTTGGCCAGCATTATAGGACCACTCAGTAGCCATGCCGGTACGAGAGCCCGGGACAAGGAACAAATAGGGACAGTTGAGGAAACAGTTCTGCTGGTAAATGTCTTAATTTCTCCCAAGCAAGGGTTCTTTCCTAGTACCATGTTTCCTGTTCATGCATAGAAACTGAAGTAAGACTTGAAGGATCACACCAGTCTTAGAAGTCAGAGTAGAAGAAAACCTAGAATCTAAGTTGTTAAGTAGCATTTGAAGAAGTACCGGGTGGAGGGAGCAAAGGGGGAAAAATCGGGACAACTGTAATAGCATAATCAATAAAATGTATATTAAAAAAAAAGAATTAGCCTGTGCCAGAAATCAAAGCAAGGTCAATGGCCAAAGCTAGACAGGCAAACCGAGGCCAGGCCCAGAGGAAGATGCACTGAAGGGTAAGGCCAGGCAGGTAGCTCAAGTCCAGGCAAATAAAAGGTGAAGAGTTAGGGAGGAGTATTGGAATTGCAATAACCTGCCCATTTGAAAACCCAGATACTTAAGAAGATACACAAGAAGAACTTGTGGGGAAGATATACTCTCACCCTAAATGGCACATCCTTTTTGAATAATATCAGATTTACCATGTATATTATACAGAATTTTTCAACAAGGTCAGAAACACCAGAACCAAGTTTAACGTCCATTTTCAAACAACAGATGAGATTATGGGTCACTACAACTCACTAAGAGATCCGTGCACAGTAAGCTTCTCAGTATCTTAATTCATCTGCCAGTGAAGACTGGAGGACTGAGCCGATTCAGCTGGGAATTGAACCTGTGGTTCCAGGAAGTCTAGATATTTCAAACCTCATACTTAGTCCATTAAGATATCCTCTCCAACAACATAATGTAGTTAAAGTAGACTCAGGTATCTTTAGTACAGAGAGTGGATTTTATTTCCACTTTGGGAATTTCTGATCCATAGTAGGGAGAGCTATAGATGAAACTTACCTACAGTAGTGCCTATGGAATAATGCATGTATGTCAACGTGCACTGTCACTTTTCTGATTTACGGTTAAGAAGAGAAAAAACATCTTGAAGGAAGAATAGATTATGAATGCATTTGCTAAATGGGGGCTTCATACATATCCCCCTTCTCTTATTCATCCTAAAGACTCACTCTTGCCTCTATCGATGAACTAGAATAATTTATACTTACCCAGACCATCTGAAGAGGGACCACAGATTTCACACATCTGTCAGGTGGGTCAGTTTATTTGGGGGACAGTAGGGGAACATCCTGTACCATTACAGGCTGTCAGCCTCAGAGAATGTTTACTAATAAGCCTGGCCATTAGGTTGGGTCGGTGATGGATGGTCTGTGTCCCCTGCCCTGGCCTGGCATGTGCTGTGATACTCACTGACCAGCAGCAGCTGTCGTACTAGCTGCCTTGTTAAGGGTCTCGCCAAGTGACATCAGCCATACATCACGCTGGCTGATACCTTTGATTATTTGGACAGCTCCTGGCATGATGAATCGTTGGGATTGATCTGTCTTTTCTCGCACGTCCTAGTCAGTGTTCTTTAACCATCTCTCTCAACTCTTCATTCTTAAGTTAAGGGCCCTTATTACTGTTCTTTCAGGTGTATGCACTTTCCACCCTCTCCAATTTAGAGGACCTGCTCGTGTTAGTATTCCTAATGAGAAACTGGGATGAGGCCGGAGAAAAGAACTGCGTTGCAGTTAGAACAGGCAGGCAGGAGAAGCAGCAGCCAGTCTCTGGCAGCCAGAAAAACAAGGAGGGAAACCTTCCGACCATGGGCATCAAGGGCTCAGCAGCTTTCATTACCGAGGTCATGGACCTTCCCCATATTCCATGTGGTACAAATTAAATTTGAATGGTGGGGGTACCCTGAACAATGCCTTCTATTTATAAGATCCCTTTCTTCCAAGGCATACAAATCATTTTGCACACGGTATCTCAAGTATCACCATATTTCTGTAAGAGAAGTTTTATCATCTTGATTTCTCTGAGGAAAAACAATGAGCACAGAAGGGCTATATACCCAGATCTACTTGATAAATACATGTACGGCAAAATCAATAACAGGACCTAAAATCCCTGACTCCCTGCTATATTAAATCCTTTAATTTGTTGATTTATAAAATGTTTATTAAGCACCTACTGTGTATGCCAAGAGCTGCGGATACAGAAAGCCTCTGTGTGACAGCCCTTAACTCGTTCGATCCCGTTTAACCCTGGTAGTGGAGGGGGAGTACGTGGAAATACGCTCTTTTACTTCAGAGGATTTGCATGCAAGTACTATTCCAGTTTACCATGATTCAGCCAGGGGCCATCGTAGACTGCCTTTCTCATTTAAATTATAAATTCCTGAGCGGTAAAGACAATGTTCTTTATAGTTCTTTTCAAATCTATTGAAATGGAATAGATTCAAATATGGATGTATAAAAGCAGTAATTCTCAAATGTGTTTTAGTAGACTTAGCAAAACCTCATTAAATGTATTTTTAACTCTTTTATATAAACAATTCTACTAACAGAAAATATGGCCATATTATATATTGCAACATAAACTTTCAACAGAATATATCTGCCTCCCTTCTCTCCCAAAAAGACTACTGAATTAAGCATAATCAGTATGGTCTCCAAAAATTTCCATTAATATGTTAGCTTTCTAGTTTTGTTTTGTTTTGTTTTGTTTTGTTTTGCTTCCTATAGGAAAGTGGTAAAAGTAACCCAAGCTATGAGAGAAAATTATGGAAGAAAATTTTACTTTGACAACATTTTCTATCTGTTAACTAGGTATAGATATGCCACATTGTTCCAGAAAGAATCAAAGGCAAGAACTAATTTATTTGTCAAGAATTACTATTCTGCAGGGGAAACACATTGTATATTATTGTCTAACCCATATGTTGTATACCTGAAACTAATACAAAATAATACTGAATTTAAACTGTAATTGAAAAAGAATTTTTAGATTTCATTTATTTATTTTTAGAGAGAGGGGAAGGGAGGGAGAAAGAAAGGGAGAGAAACATCAATGTGTGGTTGCCTGTCATGTGCCCCGCAATGGGAACCCAGCCCACAACCCAGGCATGTGTCCTGACTGGGAATCAAACCCATGACCCTTTGGTTCATAAGCCAGCGCCCAATCCACTGAGCCACACCAGCCAGGGTGAAATTTTTTAATTAAAAAAAAAAAAGAATTCTTATTCTGTTTGAAAAATGAATTCACTCAGTCAATAGAATAGTTGTAGAACAACTATATATATGTCATCTCCATTGCTAGAAAAACCCTGGTTTTATCATGTCTTTTCCTGACTGAAAACTTCCAATGACTTTGTATAACTGAAAGGACAACTAAATTATTATTAGAACTTCCTAGCTTGACCTTTGAAGTCTTTCACAGCTCATCCTAAACTTATAAAATAAGTGTCAAGTTTATTTGCTAGAATGCACAATGCCTGCACATCCAACAAAACCTCGAGGCTCCATTCAAGTTCCTGTCGGTCGAAGACACGCCCTGCTCAGCACGGGTTTCCAAGCCCTGGCTCTGCCGTTTCCCTGTCTGGAAAGCTCCTCCTCCCTCCCTCCTTGTCCTGCCCCACAGCCCAACTCAAGATACCCCTCCCCACAGTCTGAGAGTGCCGCCTCTCTGAACTTTAAATGTTTATTGTGGTACCGAATCATATGCTTCCTTGTGCTATTCTTAACAATTTCAGATATTCAGCATGTCATGTGATGGCCAGCTCCTACCGGCCATCCGCCCTTCTTCTCCGTCTCCAGCCCAGGACTGGTGCTCATAGAACAAATGCATGTGATAGTTGTTCTAGACTCGATGTGTGGGAATTACTTTCTCAGACTGATTCAGCAGTTCTGTGGCCTGGCTTATACAGATATATACGTACACGGGACATTTGGCTTACACTTCAGGCTTCAGCAGCTCGTAGGCACATGCCAAAAAGACATTGCTGTATACTGTGCAGTGTGCAATGTACAAACGTAGTAGTAACTGGGAAAGTGTGCAGAAGATAAGGGATTGGTCATATAATTCAGACACCTGGAGTGTTGCATATAATAGCACCCGTACCCTGATTGTGCCAGAAAGCTACTCTGGAGATAGAAACCTGAAGTTGGAAGGGCCTTAGATTTCCACATACTGTAACTATTTCTGTTGCATAGGTCTTTATGACACATAAATCTGTTTCTGATTCTTTAGACCTTAATTGCTGTAACTCAGTTTCCATTTATCAAGCAAGATTCAGCAATTTTTAGAATGCCAGTATCTCCAAAACCACATGTGAATTAAACTAAAAATCTAGTAGCATTTTAACACTAAAAAGTTTGATGTCAAACCATGCACCTTTCAGGAGGAAGCATTAAAAATACTCTTCTATATGCATTTCTTATTTTAGCTAACTATATTTCTTCAACCCCACCCAAAACCAAGGTAGTTCAATTACTTCTCTGAAATATGGATTTTCTTAATGGCAGGACCAGTGTAGGAATATAAAGGAAGATAATCAATGCAAAAAAAAATTTTTCTAGAAAACTCTAAATGATAGCTAAAACTATTATTGACTTGCATTTGCTTGAGAAAACCTTTTTATCACATTTGCTGAGGGTTTCCTCCACACTCACCTCCTTCTGCCTCAGCTTTGCCCCCTCTTCTCCAAGTCCGTGGGCTCCTGTAGCAACTTAGTGCCTGAGTCAGTGTCAGGCGTTCCAAGTTACCACTTCAGTCAACAGTTCTGGCACCGTCGATGTTGCAGTTGGTTGGGTTTATTATCATAAATCTTTATATTCATATGCCGTGTTTTATCACAAAATCACTTTGATTTACAGATGTTAACCAGTTGGGCCTCCTCCCCCCTTTACCATCAGGAGGAGAAGGCCACAGAGGCTTACAGAGAGAGAAATGTTACGGATGTTTCCCTCTCGGTAGGTGAGCCGAGGGCTAGAGCCCTAAAACTTGTCATGCTCTCTGTGCGCGTTATTAACAGTAATACAGTGGGGGCAATGTTTTTGATCGCCTACTCTTATCAAGCGTTGTAATAAGTTCTGTGAAAAGTAGTTTTTTAAAACTACTCTACCATTCCACTGTTGAACTGAAAAATATTACTGAAAAGACAGCCCGCCTGCCAGATGGCTTTCTTTGCTTTGCTTAAAAATACCCAGCAATTCTGATTCCACAGCTGCTTCACTTCCTGGCCCAGAAGTTCCTCTAATGTCCAGCTGATACTGTTTCTGTTTTCATGTAAGCCCATTTCCTCTTGCTGCACAAACAGAATAACGGGTTAGCACCCTCCTTATACAGCATGCACTATACAACACCTGAAGGTAGAAACCTAATCACCACTTAGCCTTAGGAGTTCCAAGCTAAAAAACACAATTTTTAAAAACCATGCCTGCGTAATTTCTCTGAAATGTTTTATAACTGTGTAGTTAATTTCACTGAAAGAGAAACTGCCTTAGTCATTTTTCCTTTGTTTCTTAATATTTCAAAAGTTGACAAAGACATTAAACAAATGACGCCGATGTCTTTTTGTTGACTTTCTTATTGCAGTATATCAGATATACAGAAAAATGCCCGAATCGTAAGCTTAGAGCTCAATGATTTTTTTAAACAAAGTGAACACACTCATGTAACCACCCAAATGAAGATTTAGAACATTACCAGCACCCCAGAAGCTTTTCTCTGTGCCCTTTCCCCATTATCATCTCCCCAAAACTAACTCCTACTCTGACTTCTATCACGAGATTAATTTTGCCTGCATTTGTACTTCATGTGAACAGTTACACAACACATACTCTCGCGTGTCTGGTCCTTTCACTCAGCATTGCGTTTGTGAGAACCATCGTGCTTTTGCATGTAGCAGTAGTTCCTTCATTACTGTATAGTATTTCATTTGTTCATTTCATCTCATTCTATTGTAGACAGACATTTGGGTTGGTTCGACTTTGGAGACAGTATGAATAACGGCGCTGTGACTGTTCCTGTACGTGTCCTTTGGTGCACATTATGTTGACGTTTCTGTTGGGCATGCGAGGTGTGTCTGGGAAAAGCCCAGCCGTCCTTAGTATAACGAGGACGGTTCGCATGACATCAGTGTAACCTGACAGCCAAGGAGAGCGGACTGGAATGCTCGTGCGTGAACAATGACAACTGCACCGCACGAGGCAGTGGGGGCAGGAGACACCATTGAGTGGGCATGTGTACTGTGTGGCTGTCACATTCAAAATGGCTGAGCAAGTACAGCAACAAATCTGCAATCAAATTTTGCATTAAGCTTAAACATTCCTCTGTGGAAACTGCTCAGATGATTCAGAAGGCCGCAGCTATGGGCAACCGGTGACTGGCAGCCTTATCACAACAATGCGCCTGCTCACGCATCACTTCTCGTGCAGAGTCTTTGGTGAAACATCAAATCACCCAGGTGACTCAGCCCCCTACAGCCCAGATTTGGCACCTGCGACTTCTGGCTTTTCCCAAAACTAAAATCACCTTTGAAAGGGAAGAGATTTCAGAATGTCAGTGAGACTGAGGAAAATATACCAGGGCAGCTCAGTGATTGGGAGAGCCATGTGAGGTCCCAAGGTGCCTACTTTGAAGGGGGCTGAGGCATCACTGTCCTGTGTACAATGTTCCTTGTATCTTATATCTTCTTCAATACATGTCTCTAGTTTTCATATTACATGGCTGGATACCTTCTGGCCAGACCTCGTATACCTTGGGGAGGAATTGCTGAATCAGAGGGTTCAGCTTCAGTAGATTCCGCCAAATAGTTTTTTTAAGAGTCTGTACCGATTTACGCTCCCACCAACAGTATGTGAAAATCTCAGTTGCTCCCCACCGCATCGGGTGTCAGTTTTTCTTAATTTTAGCGACTCTTGTGGGTAGCTGGAGTAGTTTGTTCACTTGAAATAAACCAGCTGCCCAGATGGATTAGGTCTCTGGGAACATCCTTTTTTCCTCCTGCTGCTGTGCTTTTGCCAGTGAATCCCAGGAACATCCACAGCCAGTGAGGAGCAAAGCCTAGCCTAGCCTTCATTTGCATGACTTTGAACTGTTATCTGTGGCTGCTGGAGATTCTAGCCAGAGCAGACCCAGAGACACCACGTGCAGCCATGATAACCTTTTCTTGTTTATTAAGGCCCCACTTAGCTCTTCATGGGGCTGCCACAGACAGCCTAGGAAAGCAGGCCACGACTGTATGACTACATGATGTTCATCTCATCAATAACAGTTCAGAGAGAAAAAGACAGAATTTAAATAACTTGATGATGATACCAACCCACGAAAGTATGAAAGTCAGGTTAAGAGCAGCTGTCCTTGCTTTTGTAACCTACATATGCCTAACATGGGCCCATTCTCCACCATATACATTGCGAGTTTTAAATTGGATGCTGAAATCTAGACAGGGGAGGGTCGTCTTGAAGCGTTTTGAAAATACTGACCAATAAACAGTTATATCAGGAGCAGTTAGACAGAACTGGTGCAGTACTTAAACCTGGACACATAGAGTTTTTAAAAGGTTTGTGAATGATAATTTGTCTCCCTTTTTCAGCAAGAAATTCCAGTTCAATGATCAGTTTTTTGCCAGTGAGAAGCAAATAGCACAGCTAACTTTAAAATCAAATGTTGAATTCCACATACTTCCCACCTTGATTTCATTTAGTTTCTTAACAATGGAATACAGTTTTCAACAAATACAGATGGACAAAGGCCGTCCAAAGAACTTCATTAATATTGAGGGGATTCTTACCTGCTGGAAATCTGTATGTTGTGCCCCAAATTTGGAAACAAAGAACCCTTTACTGACAACTCTGGAAACTCAGAAATTAAACATATGCTGTTAGATAAGTACACCTCAGAAATTGGATTATTACATTTTTTCAAAAGGCTAACTTTTTCTCAATCTGCTTTTCTCCAAGTTCCCACAGTAAGATGTATGTCTCTGCATTCCTTTCTGCTTTATGTTCTGATTTCACCCTGCAAGAGGTTTTTTAATCTGTAATACCCCCGCCCCCAAATATCGGATTGTTATGGAAACAAGGTGCAGTATTTCAAGCATCATGCCACAATAAAAGTAACAGGATAATGATTTTCTTTCTCAGTTCAGATACCAGAGGCCCAAATATTGATTGCCTTTTCTTTTGCCTCCCGTCCTCTGATGAAAACTACACTTTTGACAAAGAGTCACAAGAAAATGTGCCCTTTCCAGTATGAGATCTCTATAAATGTCATTTACACAGTCATTGTTTTATAATTCTGTGTTTCAGCAGAGGAGCGTAGAAGCCCTTCACTGGGTGGAGGTAGAGAGCGAGCAATGTTTCAATTTAGAATTCACTGGAACAAACAAGTTCCATTATTTTGATAAGGGCAAGTAGCATTCTAAAAATAAGACTCCTTTCCATGGTGACTGTGAATTACTATTATTAGAATTGACTGAGTGATGAGGACTTCGGTAACAGGAGGTTTCGTGAAATGTTCTTGAGAATATTGATGTTGGGTTTGGCAGGCAAAGAGAGGTCGTAAAATCCCTGCGAGTGTGGGTGTTTATGGGTGAGAAGGGTTGGTCGGTGGCACGAGCTGAAGCCAGGCTGGGGACCCCGAAGTGATGGTCAGTTTCCTGCCCGACTCTTCCTCCCGACCTGTAACAACACTCTTGCTGTCTCAGCTCCGGGTCTCTGATTCCGGCTGCCAGCCAGTGATTTGTGATTTTGTTTAAGGATAACTATTGGTGTTAGCCTTGCTCGAGGCCACCAAACTCATTTCACTTGTGCCCTGAACCAAATTTGATCCCAAAGGTAGACACCTTGTGTATTAACACTATGTGACACTTATTACCTTCCCCTCTTCTGTGAAATCAGTTTATCTAAAACCATCTTATACAAAAGACCTGCAAACACAAGCAATACCCAAAGCATTCACTAATGTCATGATAAATGTCATCCATGCACCTATGGCTTTCAGATGCTCCCGTGCTGTGACCCTCTGTTTCACATAATGTAGCCTTTTTATTTATTTCTAATAGCTTTCCAATCAGTCAGAGCTGGAGTCCTTTTTCTAACCTCGGATCACGTTCTAATAATCAGTTTTGGTGCTTTTATTGGCCTCCAAGGTAGTTTGAGCTGTTAAAATCTTTCTTTAACAAGTTTCCCTTTGATAAGAGATGTTTCAATGGGCTCCATGTCGCTTTTACCTTTACCTAACCTTTTCCAGACAGACACAAAGTCATGGGTGACACAGACCCTAGCAGCAGCATCTAACCTTGACATTAAAACTGTCTTGGACATAGTATCATCTAAACCTAGAAATTCCTGGTCGTATCAGGTCAGAAGAGAGAGAGCATGATGTCTATACTGATAACTGTACATTATTGCATTTTATTAAAAACGAATGCCCTGGCCAGGCAGCTCAGTTAGTTGGAACATTGTCCCATACACCAAAATGCTGCAGGTTCGATCCCAAGTCAGGGTGCTTACAGGAGGCAACCAATCAGTTTCTCTCAGATTGCTGTCTCTCTCTCTCTCTCTCTCTCTCTCTTCCTTCCCTCCTTCCCTCCTTTCCTCCTTCCCTCCCCCTTCCTCTCTCTCTAATGTCAATAAACATATCCTCAGGTATAGATTTAATTTTTTTTAAGTAGGAGAAAAATTAAAATGGCCTGATATTATGAGGATAGCATTCTTCCTACGGCGAGTTGGCTTACTTATCTTTCGGAAATTAAACGCAGGAAAGAGAATCAGTATTTTATTTGTGTACTCCATTCTCTTTATACACATCTTAGTCTCTACCCCTCTGGCCCAGTTTGCGTCCCGGAGGGATGGAGCCGGCCAGCTGCAGCTTTCCTCCGGCACTGCTGCAGCTGGCCCCGTTCGAGGGCGGTCCTGCCAGAGACCCGTCCGAAACTCCGCTCGGGCTCAGGCCTGCATCGCCCTGTCTGGGAGGCAGAGTCACTGGGAGACTGCTGAGAGGACAGGTCTTTTGCTTCTTACTTGTTTTCTATTGATTGCCCCTCGAGGAAAGGTCCCTGATTTAGGGGTCTGAAAATGGTCTGGGTAGACTACAAAGGGGGCAACCTGAGATCAGTGTGAAGAGCTCAATCCCACCCAACCTCCTCAAACCTGGCAGAAACGCTGGCATTCCAAAGTGTTCCCGGGAAAGAGATACAATCTGCCGTAAGAGATAAGCTACCTGAGGTCTGTGCTAGGAAACCCAGACCACAGCTCCTTTCCTTTTCACTCCCTGCCCCCCTTTCACACCACCCACACAAAATGCTGAAAATGGAATCTAGGCTCACTGTGTTGGAAAATTTTTCAAGGTCTAAATTTCCTAGAACGTTTTAAATTTGATATATGTAGTATTTGCCAATTTGTCAACTGAAATAAATATATAAAAAAAAGAAAGCAAAAAAATTTCTATCTTAAGAATATTCACAGTGCTGAGTACTTCGTGCAAAGTCCACATGGAATATATAGTTCTTCAGGCTTCGCATAAACATTAGATGTTATTTCTATTTTATATGCAAGGAAGATAAGGAGTGGCTTTACTCTTATCATACCTTGTATCGGTGGGACATTGTCCAGGTAGAGCCTAACTGATGAACTCTCTGTTTAGGAGTTTTTCCCATAATGTAATATTCCTTCCTGTAACTCAAAGAAAATCCAGTTGTTGCTTGGCACCATTTTTTTCAGAGTGCCATCAACTGGCAGAGCCGATTACTTTTTGAGAAATGTTAAGAGTTACCCAGCCATTGAGAGGCTGCCAGAATTCAGACTATCATGGAAAACACACGCCTGATGTGTCACTAAGGTCCCCTCAGCAGGTTTCCTCTCTGTGGCAATGATATGAACCCAGCAACTTAAAATAAAGCCATTTCACCCTGGCTGGTGTGGTTCAGTGGATTGGGCACCTGCCTGTGAATCAAAGGGTCGTGGGTTTGATTCTTGGTCAGGGCACATGCCTGGGTTGCAGGCCAGGTCCCCAGTGTGGGGCGTACAAGAGGCAACCACATATCGCTGTTCCTCCCTCTCTCTCTCGCCCTCTCTCTCCCTCCCTCCCTCTCTCCCTTCCCCTCTCTCTAGAATTAAATAAATAAATAATCTTTATAAAATAAAATCAGGTGAGAGGGTATCCTGAGTCCTTTGGCATCCCTCAGATAAGGCATAGGCCGGAGATGGAATTGACAAAGCAATATGCTAGGAGCCCGTTGTTTAAGCTGGGAGAAACAGACCTGGGAGCAAAGGACCATGTATGTGGAAGGCTGCAGTCAGGCCCTGGGGGCACCCCTGAAAGGGGAGCTGGCCCTGTCGGTGCCCACCTTGTCCACAGTGGGAGGAAAGAAGAACGATTGTCTCAAATCAGAATCAGGGAAGCTGGTGGGGCTGGGGCCACCTTTATCTAAACCCTGATCTCATACTGCTTCCCTGTGGAGAAGCCTCAGAACTGCAGCTTCCCTCCATGGGCCCCTGCCGCTCACACCCACCCAGTGTGGTCTCCGGCCTGGGCTTGCTGTCATCGGAGAACAATAAAAAAAGAAGAAGAAGTTGCTGCTGTTAAGGACCTCAGCAAAAAGAGCAGAAAAGCCGGGAGGGAGTGATCACCCCCCAAATGCAGAGATGTTTCTGACTGCAGACCCACTTCCTCACCCTTCCCTTTTCACACGCAGGCTTTTAAAGAAGCCCAGGTCTTCCACCCGCCCAATGGTGTTCTTATCTCTGCTTTCAAGGACCTAGGTTCAGACTTGCACCCTCGGAAATACCAAATAAGTTGATAAAAGTGCCTAAATTTTCACAAGAACTAAATCACAGTGCTCTGGCCGACACAGAGATTCCCGCGTTCATCTTTTTACGACTGTCCGCACAACTCGCTGCCCACCCTCGGTACCCACCAGAGGGTGTTTTGGTGGGAGACACAGGTATTAACAAGGGTGATCTTACCCTCCGGTCACCCTCCTTTGTGGGGCATTGGGGCATCGCACACATTTTCGGCACAGGTCGTTAGCTGACTACTTCATTATGATATAAAAACACATTGCAGGGGCGTTATAGTTAGTATGGTCATTGCCTTCCCCCATTTCTTTACATTTGAGAAAAGGCAGAAAAGCTCAGACTTTCTTAATTAGTAGAATAGTCAGAGGCTAATGGAAAATCTATAATGATTAAATTTTGATACATTTTAGGGACATGAAGAAAAAGGCAGTAAATCCTTTGGGCCAGTCAGTGGTATTTTCCAGGGAATATGTGAGTCAGAAAACGGAAAGGAAGCTGACGATATAATTCACATTCCACAGAGAACCTGTGACCCTTTCTCTTCCTCTCCTCTCCACCCCTGTGGAAGGCTCCAGGGTGAACGCTGCAAGTTGAAGAGGACAAGCCATCAGCAGAGAGTAACTTATGATGAGAAATAAAAATATTTGGATTAGCTATAATACCAAGCCAGTGATATTTACAAATTATTAAACCGCCATCCTCACATCAAACGCTTTTTCTTTTATGAAATGCTAAGCTGTAGTTTCAGTTTGTTTCAAACTGTCAAGTCCATTATTTGATGTTCCTCTGTGTTTGTTTATCTTAATTAAGATGTTGAATCAATCATTTTTACTTTCTGTGCTCAAGAGCAGCAGCCGGCGCAGAGTCAGGACGAGGGCCAGCCACCCCTGAGCGCGACGCAGGTGCTGGGCTTGTTTGTTCACGGAGGGATGAGAAAGCACATTTGCTCTCCAGGTGGTGTGGACAGACTGACAGGTTTTTAATGGCGGGGGGGGGGGGTGCGGAGGGGTCTTCCCGCAGTGAGAAACGACATCTCTATCTAGAGCAAGCAAAAGCAGTAGCAAAGCTTGTTCCCGCGTTGGAGGTGATTTCCTTCCGCAACATCATGGCCCCTCACCATGGGATGGGCAACACTGAGGTGGGCTTAGAAACGGGAGGCAGAGTGCGGTGCCCGGAGCAAGCAGGAAGCAGGAATTGAAAAGCTCTGACCCCCAGCCGACGACAGGAATGACAGTTGTTCTCGCCACTCCAGCTTTCTTTTTCCGTTCCTGATGTCACAGTGCACTTTCCACTCATATCCGCGTCACTCTGTGTTCCTCTTCGTACGAAGACACCTCTGGACCACCAGTTCTGCACCAGGGCCTTCACGGGGCTTTCCCAGCAGGACAGATGCCTGCTCTTCCCTGCCCGGCCCCCCATCCAAGAAGCATGCATCCTGCCCGATCGGTGAGCCAAGGGCAGAGAAGAAATCACCTAGACGTGGAACAGAATGTTACTCTGCATACCAACCGGTCTGTCTAGGAGTGAAACCTGTGACCTGGGTCTCATTAGTACTGACACTTCTGTAACCCTGGGGTTACGCAGTTGGCTCTCGGAGTCAGGAGAAAGTACGCCTTTTCATTGATCAGAATCTTCTTTTAAGCACATGTAAGCAGAATTTGTGTGAAGTGAGTATCAGCATTTTTCCTAGTTAGCATTGCGAGAACTCGCTAGTACGGAAACCCACGGCCTAGTGCGCTGCTCTGCTCCTGGCAGGTGCAGAAGTTGACTCTGGGGGCTCAGGCCAGAGGGCTCACGTTCTAGTCCTTCATGAAGGCAAGAGGTGGACTTCCGAGTCACATGATTCTCAGAGCAAACAAGCTTTCAAAGGGCAAACCAAGCTCGTCATTTATTGGTGGCCTCTCTTCTGACTCCTGGGCCACAGATAAGTACTTTCAACAAATTCTCATTCTTCATTAGTGTAAAACATACTCCACTAATCACCACGCATTACCCAACACCTGGCATGAAAGCAGTCCTCTCTTACCACACTCATCTGCTTTCTTTCCAGAGGGATTCCCGGTTCACAAGGTGACTGCCAGCACTCATTTAGCTGCGTGCACTGTTCCCGGTGTGGCGGAGACAGCGAGCTAGCCCCCCTTCCAGGGTGCAGTCCCCCCTTCTGCACTCCTGGACGGGCTCATGGCTGCCCAGCACAATTCCCTGCCTCCTTACCTCCCTGTCAACTAGAGTTAACCATGCGACTTAAGTTCCGGCCAGTGGAATGGAAAAGGGAAGTGTCAACTTCTAGGGTCACACAGAAGCGTCCTTAAGCTGGTGGGAGGACAGTGATGCTCTCTTCCTTGCCCCTTCTCTCCTTCCTGCTGGTGGTGAAGATAAGCTAGAAGGAGTCTGGGCACATGGAGTGTCCCGTCTCCGGGCTGCCTCCTCCCAGTCGTATACAAGAGAGAGAAATTATTTTCTCTTCTGTTGTGTTAAGTCCTGTGTTATCGAGGGCTTCCTCTCACGCTGGCTGAACCCATCCTGATTAGCCTGATAGGGATTCCGCTAGAAGGAAAACCCAGGACCAGCAGAGCAGGGCTAAGCCTTAGGGAGGAGACTATAAGGAATGGGATGGGAAAAGATACGATAGTAGTGAAAAGACTACAATGTTTGAAATGATGGAATGAACCTAGGTTAGATGAGCCTAGACAGTAATTCTCCTGGCATTTTTTAAATGTTGTTATGCAAAAGCCCTACTTTCATACATTAATGTTGTTTCTCCAAATGCTGGTAATAATACTCCTGGGTAGTTTGTCAATTTTGTGATGTAGACAAATTGTAGTCATCTTGGTTGTTTTCCAGGTCCCTTTGGGTTACTTTGTCCTATGACACCTCTCTTGCCTCTCACCACCTATTCTGGTGCTCAGTGTCCAGGTCCACCCCCCACCCCCTGGGGGCCCACCTCACCAAAGCCTACCAGCAAGCCATCAGCTTGACGAGGACCTAATATGCAAACCCACTCCGAGGTGTTGTGATTCGCAGCCCCGGCTGAGCATCAGCACTTCCACACAGCTTTGTAAAAATAAACGTATCTCAACTCTGCTCCCAGATGATCCTGATTTAGCCTGTCTAGGGTGCAGTCCAAGCATCTACATTTTTGAGAGGTTTGCAGGTGATTCTCATGAGCAGCCAGGGCCGTGAACCACAGCTCTAAGGAGCTAGTGGCTGGTGACGGCTCAGTGCAGCACCCTCAGCCACGCACACCTCGTGGCCGAGAGTCACCGCCGGACGTGCTCCTGCCAGTTCTCTCCGCTCAGGGGTCCTCTGCACGCTTACTCACAGAAGGCTGTGCCTTGTCCCTGGGAGAGCTTGAACTTTGGGCCGCCCTCTCCCAACAGCCTGTGATGCGCCAGTGTGGCCCCACGCTGTGCATGAGAGTGCCTAGCCTGAACGTACTACCTCTCCAAAGGCATTTGTACTTCAACAGGAAATAATGCTTTACTCTCAGGGAATGGGCTCCTCCTAATGGTGGCATTTCAGGAGTTAAGGAAGTCAGTAGAAAAGATATTTTGGAAGAGAGACATTTGCCAGTTCCCTTAAACACACACAACTTAAGCAGCACCGGTTCTACTTGGTTTTAGAAAATTGGGCGTCTGGGTAAAAAACACACTTCGGCCTGCCTTCATTGTCCTCCCCCTCCCCCCCGCCCACCCCCGCATGCAGTTTGGAATCTTCCTCAGTTCACGCTTTCTCTTGCCCCCTAGAGAGGCAATGTCATTCAGCCATACTTAGGTGGCAAGAGAGCCGTGTTAGTTAAAAGAGCACATTACACTATTCTGAATATCCTTTCATGCCTGGACGATGATCTTAGAACTTAGAACACAGAGCAGAGGGTTGTTTAGACATGAGTCCTCTATTATAGTGCAGAGACAGGCAGACTAATCAATATTTTCATATACCTGGCCCATTTTTACAAACCTGGCATCTAACTAAGCTTCTACGGTGTCTTAGGTAATCCTTAATATTTCACTTCTCTTAAGTGTTTCAGCTATCTTTCCTTATTTTTATCCTCTCATTCCAGATTCTGTAAAACCTACCTCATGGGGCTATTGTAAAAATCAAGCTAAACGAGAGGTTTGAAAGTGCTCTGAAATTTTTAAAGCTCTATGTCAGTACACAGCAATACCTCTGTAATGGGAAATACGTTCTTCGTGTAGCTGTGCTTCACATTTTTGATGGACAGAAGAGGGAGGAAGATTGAGAGACGTCGAGAGATAAATACTAAGGACTGGCACGGGATTCCTCAGTTCGGTTCCAGCCTTGTCCACTTACTCACTGGAAAACTTGAGCAAGTCACTTTAATTCTCCATCAAGAGAGAAACGATCTTTTTCTTACTCCAGATAATTATTCTTATTATAGGGGTAGTGGTCAGGATTCATGAATCCAAGTGTATTAGAAGATTTCAGAGTCCATAGGTTTGAAAATTCCTGCAGAGAGAATCTGGAAGGAAGGCTCAGATACAGCCCAAAATCACCATGAGGAGCTAGAAATGGAACCCTGGCATCCAGGTACCTGATTCCCAGTTCTAATTATCCACACACTTCCTTCGAGACGTAGGATAAGAGAAAGAGTTTCTGGTTTTCCCCATTACAAAAACACTTTGAATTGCCTTTAGAGATCTTTTTAACCACAGCAGATTTATTGCCCTGGAAACAGGATTTGTAATGAGGGTGTTCTCACACCTTTCTTTGCTGTTCTTGGGGAACAGGCAGAGAAATCATTGAAATATTTACAGGACAGTGGGCCGAGTGCCACCTCCTCTAATTGTTTCTTTTCTTTCCAAAGTGACAAGAAGTTGTGGGAGCTCCATACTTCATTTTATATACAAATTGAGGTCCTGGGGGACGGTATCCTTCATGTGAGCAGCCCTCCCAGTTATAGGAGAAAACTGAGTAACAGTAAAACCTTCAGGGGCATCATTTAATATCTCCAGCATTTCACGAGTTTCCGACACTCTGGTCTTCAAGGGGGGGAGCTGATTTATGCCTTCAGTCGTCAGACAATGGAAAGGTGAGGTCAGGCATGGGCATCCTTCATCCCTTATCCCGGTGCTCACAGGTCCCTTGGGCAAGGTGGAATCAAAGCATTTCAGATGATAGAGGTCACAGGAGTGACACCATAAGAGGTAAGAGAGCACAGCCTCCTTCCTCTACCAGTGGGTCTGACGCCCATATATCTTCATATTGCTGTTGTTTCCACTTGAAAAATTACACACAGTTGGTTTTACTTTCCCTTCCCTTCTTATTCTTAAAACATGATTTCCACCCCCAATCTAAAGTGCAATTTATGTCAAGAGTAATGATTATGTGTTTCTGATTATTTTTTAAAAAGGCAAAGCCTTTAACATAAATGAAGGACAACAGGTGTCTTGTTTTATGGCCTTGTACCTTCCCAACCCTATAAATTAAAGTCGCGGCCGCACTCTCCGTGCCTTTGCACCGCTCCAGAGTTGTCTCCCTAGGACATCCTGGGGATTCTGTGCTCTCCGGCACAGTGCCTCCTGCATGGTAGGTTCCAAGTAAGCTTTTCCCGCTATGATTTAATCTGCAGGTACTTTATCCAGTTCTGGTCATGCTCAGTGATACAGTACTGTTTTGCAAATTGCAGCCCAAGTTTACACCCTGAGCTTCCAACCCCAAATTTCACAGTAAGATTATTGCATACCCCTTGTTGCTTGTGAAATAAAATAGATCTCCAGTGGGAAGAGTCCTCCTGCTTTTGTAGGTCCCCTTGCAATATAGAAAGATCTTAAGCAGCCATGGCTGGTGTGGCTCAGTGGATTGAGTGCCGGCCCGTGAACTGAAAAGTCGCTGGTTCGATTACCAGTCAGGGCACATGCCTGGGTTGTGGGCCGGGTCCCCAGTTGGGTTAGGGTGTATGAGAGGCAACTGACCTATGTTTGTCTCCCTCTCTTTCTCCCTGCCTTCCCTTCTTTCTAAAAATAAATAAATAAAATCTTGTTTAAAAAAAGAAAGAGCTTAAGCAGAATTAAACCAATGGTAAAACAAAGTACAACATTGCAAATGACTCTTAAAATTACACAAAGACAACAGATTATTAAAATAGTCTTAGCCCTGGCTGGTGTAGCTCAGTGGATTGAGCTTGGGCTGTGAACCAAAGCATCGCAGGTTCGATTCCCAGTCAGGGCACATGCCTGGGTTGCAGACCACGGCCCCCAGCAACTGCACATTGATGTTTCTCTCTCTCTTTCTCCCTCCCTTCCCTCTCTAAAAATAAATAAATAAAATCTTTTTTTAAATAGTCTTAAAAGAACACCTAAATCAAATACGGCTTTGTGTAAGTGTTTTAACAAAATCATTTTCTTTGTTCTACATTTATTTCTTCTTTCTTTTCTAGATTCCTTTGCTTTATATACCCTTCAGGCCAAGCATAGGAATTTTGTATACTAAGTCACTCAGAATGGACATCATTATGTAAATATGGAGACATGTGACTTCATTGTAAAATAGTTGTGAAGCTGTATTTCCCCACTCTCTAATTATATTTTTATTTTTGTCAAGATAATATACATATATCATTTTTAAAAATTAAGTAGAGCCACGAGCAGTCATCACTTCCCAGAACCAGAGTGCTGTTCCCCAGGGGCAGCCCCTTTCCATTCTGGCGTGTAGTTCCACACTCCTGAATAATATTATTATACGGAGATTTTTTATTTATCAATTTCAGACGTTATCTATTGATCTCATATAATGGCAGAGGAGGATTTAATGCTCTTATCTCATCCCGACCCTCACTTCTCCTCCCTTCCTCTTCCCAACATGATTATGTCATAATTTTTAGTTAGTTTCATTTTAGAGTTTACAGGATTTTAACTATGTAAATTGTATTTACTGCCAACCCTTATAAACTTCTATAATTAAATTTTATTTCCTGTTTTTTCCAGAGTTGGCAAATGCCGTGGGTTTTCATTTGATTAGTTTTCTAAGGCACGGACTCTAATTCTTCCCAAACTTTGCAGCGGGATCGGGACATCATGACTCTCTGACCACTAGTCTCCACGTGGTCAGACCCAGCAGCTGACCCAGCAGCTCCGCTCTCGTCCTCGGAGCGGCCTCCTAGAGACCGGTCCTCCTCCCCACTCCGGAGGCTGGCCTTGATCCCTCTCCTTTGTCGGAGCTGCACTGGGCCCAGCCTCGCCTTCTTTCTCCGTGAACTCCCTCGGGCTGGGGGAGCACTTCCTCTGGCGGCCCCCCGGGGGGGCTGCCCAGGAGGTAAACTTTCTGAGACTGTGCACATCGAAAAACCTCTTTATTCTGCCTTCACAGTTGATTGACAGTTTGGGTGTAAAAATGCCAATGGAAATCATTTTCCAATAGAATTTGGAAAGTTTTGCTTCATTGGCTTCCAGCTTCTGGATTCTTCATGTATGACCCACGTTTCCCCTTGCTTCAGTGTCTGCGAGCTTCTCATTATCCACCGTGTTCTGAAACTTCCCAGTGATTACAAAGGTGTGCGGCCCTTTCCATTCATGCGCTAGGTACATAGGGCGCCTTTTCAGTCAGAAGACTCACGCCCCTCATTTTGAGACATTGTATCGTGTCTTCCATCATTGCCTTCCTTTTATTTCCCGTGTTCCAATAGTTTCATCTCTTCTGTTTTGTGTTTTGTTTTTCTTGGTCTTTCCCCCCTATTTCTTTAAGATTGCCTCAATCGTATCTTCCAACTCTTCTATTGATTTTGTTTTTAATTCTATCACATATTTAATTTCCAACTGTCTTCTCTCGTTCTTTGGTTCTTTATAAACATCCTATTCCATAGATATAGTGTCTTCTCATCCCTCTGGGGATATTAAATAATGGCTCGTTTGTTTGGTTACTTTGGTTTTTAATTTTCTTTTATGCTTCCTAAATTAACTCTGTCTCCCCTGAGTTCTCTTTCATCTGTTGTATGTTTTGGTCTTTGCCTTTCATGTTGGAAGCTTTTCTGCACGTGTCTGGTGACCCCTGGGTGCTGATCCAATGTGAAAGTAAGGCACTGAGACAGAAACTTCCGTGTGCCAGGGCGGAGCACGTTGTTTCATGGGCTTCACTGTTACAAGTGATGCGGGGGCCCAGCCATTTTGCTTGGGTTCTCCCAAACGTTAGTACCTGTAAGTCTTTTCTTCGAGGCCATTCATTTTTTCCAGAGAAGGATCCACAACTGTCCTGGTGGTCCATTATGCAAGACTGTGCCAGGGCCCTCATAATCGAGCAGTAAAAGGAGGCTGTGATCCTCACTAGTCAGGACGTAGACTATTATTTAATTCCCCTGTTTCAGAATGCTTCTCCTTCTACACTGGACTGCATGTCCCAAGATTTGGGGCCTCCCTGGTTTAGTTTCTTCACCCAAATTGAACCCCCCGTGCCAGGGCTAGAAAAAGATGGTTACCTAACTGTAGTGGCGGGGAGAGGTTATGGGGAGTAATATGATGCTGAACGGAAGTCAGAAAACTATTGCTCTTCTCAGCTCGGCAGCAAATTAGTCACATTACCTTGGGTGCTGTTACATAATGACACCCTTGAGTGAGTCACATCATGACATCACTGGGTGAGTCACATATGCTAGCCGGTTGGGCTGGAGTTTTCCCACCCGCAAAAGGAGCAGCAGGGCCTTGCCTCATCCCAGCTGGAGAGCCCTGTAACCTCTTCCCCTAAGAGTCCTTCATTACGGTGCGTCAAGGAGAGGCTAAAATAAGGGATGAAATGTATTTAGGAGAATTTCCTTGGCAAGCATTAGCACATTCTTAAATTATGCCACGTTTTAGTGCTTGTTCCTACGTATGGTGATCTCGCTTTTGTCAGGGGGGACATGCAGCTCGGAGTCTGCGTCAGAGCCCCTCTCTCCCCGCCCCTCCTTCCATACATTCTGCACGGTCAGGCCCGTGAGGGGCCCAGCAGTTCCACCCCGCAGGTGGGGCTGAAGTTTCCCGAGAACTTCAGACAGGAGGGTCTCCCAGGTGCCCGCCCCTCCTCTGGCAGCGCCAAAGGTCAGAGGCCGCTTCGGGGCTGACGCCCTGGACGACGCCCGGGCTCCATCTGGCAGTGCTGGCGCTAGGATCCACGAAATTTGGGCCGAGAAATCTAGAATTAAAATGTTCTTCGTCTTGACTTTACATTATGATTATAACATTATTCATTATGGAAAATGTTTGTATAGCATGGTTTAGCAAAAAAAAGTACTGGGTTTGGAGCTTTAACAAAAAAAACAACCCTGAGTTTAAGTTGGATTCTTTTTTTCCAGCTGTGTGAGCAAGTCCCTTACCCTCACCGAGCCTCAGCTTCAACTTCTGAAGGCCAGGCTGAAAGCATTTTACAAACACCAAATAAAGTGCTGCCCAACTGTAAAGTATTACTGTTACCACTGTTACTATTCTGTTTGGTCAGGGAAGCCTGCGTTTCATGCTGCCTCTCCTGCCTGCTTTGTAACACCCACGCAGTTCCAGGATTAGAGCTGGCTTTCCAAAAAAGACTTTCATCCTTTTCTTGCCCCTCTAAAACAAATGAATCCGGAACCAATCTACCTTAACCATCCAATATGGGCAGCCTCTTTTGTTCATGAACAACCTTAAGGTAATAAACTGGTATGCCCCTGTGACCGAGAAAAATGTTGGAAGGAAATGGGTTTCCATCTCAGGCTCCTAAGGTGCCGTACCAAACAATAACAAGGGAAAAATTATTCAGCTAAATGTGCCTGGCGTGCGTTGGCATCCAATACGCCACCCTCCTTGCCAGGTTATTACTTATACACCTGCCTCAGAGAAGGGTTTCCTGGAAGAGCTACCCCACTTTTATTGGACATACATTTTAGGGACTTTTAAATAAACTTGTACAGAAACGCAGAGCTGCACGTCTTCTAAACTTCGCTGTTTCATCCGTCTGTACCAAGCACCGTGAAGCAAAATGGATGTGCCTTCAGCTTTCTCCAGCCGTGGAAAATGAACCAGTCCACTTAACAATAAATGGTGGCTGGTTCAAACACATGACTGGCCTAGTGAGGAAGAAAGGCAAGTTGAGCTTAATGAAGTCCAGTGTCTGTGTCCCTGTGCACGGACAGGAAAGGACGAGTGTTTTATAACTGTTTATTGGAGTTAATGGTAATAAATTCCTCACTTGTGATGCATTAACTTTAATGTTTTCATTACGTGGTGATTTAGGTTTCCCCTTTTCACGCTGTAAATCATGTTGTCCCAGTAGCAGAGCAGGTCGAGTGCCCGCCATAATGTGCACGGAGCACAGTGGGGAAAAGAATGTTCTCTCTCTCTCTCTCTCTCTCTCCCCAGCACTGTCTGACAAAAGATACTTGGCCTCCTCCACTTTGCTACCTTCTAAATAAGCAATAAAAACAGACAGACAGATTCATCTGACAGCGGCCTAGCAGAATATGGCAGGGCCGAGTTCAGATCCTAGGGAAGGATGGTCTCCATAGTAACTTTCCAAATGTATTTGGTACTGAAGTTTTTTTTTCTTTTTCTTTTCTTTCTCTCTCTGTCTTTTTTTTTTTTTTTTTTCCGTTTGCTGAGTGTGAGCCCTTGGTTAATGAGCTGTGCAAATAGATATTGAGATTTAGTGTTTTTATTTTGCAATTACTGACTCAATTTGGTTGGAAACTTTTGGGTCTAGAAACATCACCCTCATTTTCCCCTCTCTATTTTTTTTTCCTTGCAAAGTTTTGACTTTTGTCAGATGGGTCAGAAGAATCAAGAAAGATTTTCATCTCAAATGTGTGACTGCAAAGGAGGTGATTTTTGTCCTAAGGTTCCTTATCATAGCCTTCATTTTTGTCCCCAGTTCCATACTGCTGCACAGAGACACCCAGGGGGCTGGCCGGGAGCGGGGCCTGGTCTGGGAGTGGCGCTTCGTCCACTGGGTGCTACACACCAGCTGAAAGCCACATGGCTAAGGTCGTTGCACTCCCATCCAGTGCCTCCTGTTGGGGTGTCGCAGTTCTCATTAGATCCCCCCCGAAGTACCCCAGAGAGTCACAGTAATTAGTTTCTGAGTCATCTTCTTTATTTTCTGCTTTGTTTGCTTTAAAGTTTCCTCAGTGCAGTGCTCTGATGATATCCGAATGTCTTTAACTAGAGAGACAGGGGGAAGACAAAATTACTGCCATTCCCTTCCTCCTCGGAACCTTTTGGTTTGGAGAGAAACTAGAATCGAGACTCCAGGTTCTGGTGTGCTGACACCCCACACAGTCTCCGCTGTCCGCACAGCCAAGTGCTCACGCACACGCAGGGTGTTCACATAGAGGACGCGGCAACCGTACCTGCAGAAGTTCAAAGGGAAGTACCGTTTTTCAGGGAAATAAAAGAACACGACTGGGAAAACATTACAAGAAGGGGCCAAATTCTCAGCCCCTGTAGCTCAGAAAATGCTATCGACAGCTATTTTCTGAAGAGTATTATTCAATTATTCCTTTAAGTTGTCAGCACTTGGCTCAGTCCTTTGTCTACTTATGGCTTCCTCTGAAGCCCACCCTTTGGCGCTTTCCTGACAATGGGTGAGGTCTGAGGTGAGAAGAATCGGTGTCCCGTTGAGGCTGTGAAATAGGCTCAGACGTTGAGTTCTCTCCAGTTGGGGTTCATAGTATTTTTTCCAGAATGCTCCCCCAAGTCCTCTTTGCCCTCTTCCTGGCGTCCCCAGTACTGCTCTCCATCCTGACATCTGCACGCCCCAGGTCCTCCTTGCTCTCTTGGCCAAAGCTTCCTTTCTTTCCCTTTTTTAACTTCTTATTGTGCATTACCAACCTTAAGATTAAAATAGTGAATATACAGCAGAACAAAAATTACCGTTCATGGCTTGGATGAAAATGATTTACCTAACAAATACTCACTCCCATATTGCCTTCTTAGATCACAAGTCCTATTAGGCTGGAAGGGGCTTCAGTTCCGTTTAGCACACGTTTATCAGGCACCTACTGTATGTGCTGTGACTTCGGGGACACGGAGAGAAACAGGTATATGAGTAGTGAATTGCTCTGCCCTCGATGAAGGGACCAGATTTCCTCGTGGCAGCTTTCCTTCAGGCTTCAAGAAATTAAGTAATTAGCCCCTAACTCCCCAGTTTACTGTGTATATTTTAGCCAAGGATTCTTTGTGATTTCACATCAATTCAACAATTATCTGCAGTCCAGCCCTACAGTGATAAGTCTCAGCTGTTCACATGTTCCAGTTCCTCCTCGGTCTCATTCTCACTCTTCTGACCCAGACAGTTGTGTTGCAAGCGCTGGGCCATCCCCCCAGATGCACGGCTGCATTGGATTCTTCGCTGTGATGCCTCGTTCACAAATTATTTGCTTCCATAACGCCATGTCTCTTCCTGTAAACGCAGGAGCTAGTACTACCCTCCTTCCCATGTCTAGGCTGTCCTCCCCGTTGCCTTCCACCAAGACCCGCAGCTACATTCCTCTTCCCAGGAATAACAATTTTCTATTTCCCTGTTCAAATCTTCTAGCACCCTTACATAGTATCTAATAGCTTACGTAAACCTAAGCCAAGAGACAAGAACAGGAATACTGGGGAAAGGGTTTAGGTTCCCTGGGAGCCGAGCCCGTGCTACCATGTTGCCCTGTAGAAAATATCGGCGCACAAAAGAGGGCGTGTGTAATTCTACCTGGGGAAAGCGGAGAAAGATTCAGAGAGAATGTGACGTTTCAACTGAGTCTTAAAGGAGCACCCGTACTCAGAACATGGAGACGGAGAAGGGAGCTATCTGTCAGACAGGGACAACGGCAGCAAAGGCCTGCAAGGCAGAGAACACGACAACGTGCTCCGGAAGGCAGTCTTAGCTACTGTCGCTGCAGTATTGGGAGGTGCAGAGTTTGGGAGGAAATGAAACTGGGAGGCGGGGTGAACCCAAACAGGAAACATTTCTGTGTGGTGGAGAGTTCGGATTTCACCCTGTAAGTAAGGGGGAGGCTGAAGCGGGAATGCGGCATGACCACATCCGTTTCAGAAAGGTGACTTCTGGCCGCAGTGTGGTGGACAGGTAGGAGGTAAACCAGTCAAAAAAAGATTTCATACCCGGGTGAGTCTCTTTTCTTTTTCTTTCCTTTTCCCTACGTTCTTATCACAGTCCAGTGGAGTAACAAATAGATTTGAAAATGATATTTTGTCATTCATTTTTGAAGATGGGCTCTCAAGTGATACACATATAATGCTGGTCTGCCTCAAGATGAGGGGGGAATACAGTGACGCTCCAAGGTGTGTAAAAAGACAACTTAGCATTTTAAATCCTCTCATCCTCCTTTTGTAGAATCGCGAGGCCATCTGAAGCGTTGCTGCCTGGGTTTTACCAGGATTCTCACTTTTTGTTGCCGCTCACTGTGGTTTGGCTGCTAGAGAGACTCTGTGTAGTTAGTCTTTGTGTTTCTATATTTTAAGGACGAATTTCCAGGATAAACATAAAGCTGAGGGTGCTGGGCTACAGAGAGGTGAATTAGAGAAATCAGAAGACACAGAGGCTTCCTGGGTTTAAGCAGTTTGCGTGGACATCACCTGAATTCTCAGCCTTTTCCCCACTGTAATGCACGTCCAGTGACTCGCTTATAGGGAACACCCACAAGTGTGAAGAGACAGTTTTTTCCAGGAAGTAAAGCACCGTGGGCATTCTCCCTCCCTCTCTCTGAATTTAATGAGCTTACATTTTTAAAAAATCAGTCATTTTACATTTCAGGAATATAAATCTTTTTAAAAAATACAAGGAGTGAAAGAATTTTAACAAAGTTTGCATTTCTTTTTACAATAGCTTTTAATAATTTATCTCATCATACTTTTTGCAATGTTCAAATATAGTTTCAGCACCCATTACAACCATGAAATTAAGAAGTATATGGTTAATAATGAACCTCAGAGGAGACTGATTTACTTCCTATTAAAAAACTCTGTGGTATTATAAGCATTACACAGTAATGCTGCGTAACTGCCTTTTGTCACAAGAATCATCACCAGAGTTTTCTGGAAATGAGTCGATGTAAGAATTAAATATTTAATTCTTGATAAAAATGTTCCTTACTTTCAACTTCAGCCAGCTCTTCCTTTTTCATTGTTAAGATATACTTTAATAGTTTTAAAGCAGAAGCTGTTGGAGGGGGAAGGCAGGGGCTGGTTGAAAGAAGGTGAAGGGGTTAGCCAAAGAACCTGGACGCACGGCCCCTGGACTTGGACCACGGTGGGGGGATTGCCTGAGGGAGTGGGGGGAGTGCGTGGAGGGGGGCCAAGGGGGGAAGTTGGGACAGCTATAATAACACAAACAAAATATTTTAAATAAACAAGGCAGAAGCGGCTAGAATAGAGTCTAGATAGCTAAAACTGTACTCCTGAGTTCAAACTTACAGGTGAGTTTTTTGTAAATAGTTCTCAATAAATTGTCCTCCCTCCCCATCCCCCTGCCCCAGTTCTTAGAAAACTTTGGTCAAGAGCAGAACTGTATCCAGGCGGATGTATATGCCAGACCACAGCAAGAACAGTAAAGCCCAGCTACCACTTTGTGTTTTAGAAACAGAAGGCAATTCAAAGGCACTCAAAGTTACATTAAGAAAAGCTTTCACAGGGTAATATTTAGACAGTCACAAAGGTTAAGAAAAACTAATATCAAAGTATATACAACTACAATGTTAAAATACACAGGAGCTACACATGAATCAGGATTATTTTCCTGTTCTACGTATGAATTTTACGCTTCATTTTCATAGGGTTGGTTACATGACACCTAGTCGTTTCTTAGGCCATCTGGTGAAGTCTGGTGATTGTCTCCTAAGGAACCTCTCGCTTCTGGTCATATCTTGGTCATTGTACTATTTCAAAATAGTGCCATATTGCCATGATATTCTGAGCTAGAAGGCACGTCCTGTGTGCCGCGCCATTCCCACGATGGAACCAGCAAGGAAACGAACACAGTCTGCTCCCAGGGCTCCAGCACGTAGAGCACCCTGGCCAGCAGCTGCTGGTAGTGAACAGGGCATTTGCTGCCAGCACCAGCGCCATACCCACAGCACGCCTCCTGCATTGCAATGCAGCATCTGTCTGTCCGCCAGCCCCCGGTTAGAGTCCTAAAGCCTCGGGCCTGGAGGCCTCCCTGCCTGCCACCCCGCGCCAGTGGGCCCACATGACCTCGGTGCATCACCCGTTGGCACAGCCAGCCATGCGCAAGCCCGGGCAGCCAGCTGTGAGCCCCACCTGGCTCCCCATCATTGGCCAGGCCATGGCCTTCACGAATTCTTGATTGTCACAATAATAATAGTACATCGGATGTAGTTAGTCATCATAGACTGTGGCACAAACATCATAAGCTGAAAGTCATTTTCAATTGACTTTTTCCCTTAAGGAAGCACATCAGAACACAAATGAATGCTATTAAGAAAAACCTGGAATCCATTCTTATTCCAAAAGTGAATCATCCAAAGCCTCCACCCTGTAAATCAACACCTTAAACTGATCAAAAGACACCAATGAGTCATGATACCGTGGTTGAGAGTCGATGATTATTATATGTACTGAGTTAGTCATTCTTTAAGATGAACTGTTTGCACCTACCAGATGCTATTGCTATTACCATTTATTACGATGCCAGAAGTAATGTGTAGAAGTTATCACACCTGGAATTGGAAGGGCTTTTTTCTGCTCCTTCCACTTCTTATGAGTCAAGTCCCACCGATGGCTACAATATTGAGGAAGAGCTTCCCCTAAGACACAAGCCCGGGAGACACTTAGTGCAGGAACAAGCACCTTCATCCTCCGTGAACAGTAACGATTTCTGGATGTCACCTTGCAGCGTGGCGTTACTGATCAAATGTTTCATGAAAAGAAACCAGTTTGGATGTCTGGCTTAACGTTTCCCTTTCTCTCTGTAAGCCAGCACTTCTTCCTTAAAGAGTGAGCATCACGTCCAAGATGCCTGTGTGCCCTCTGCCTGAACAGGGCTACGCTTTCCTAGACACCACTCTTGTGTCAGAAGAGGCTTTATAAACTTTGGTGGCCAAGCAGCATTTTCTGAGGGCTTCAGGTAGCTTCCTCTGGTATTTGCTCTATCCTGTGTAGCCTTGATTACATTCTCATGCTTTCTTTCATTTTGCTGTGTGTATCTGTTGACCTCTGGGATCTGTCAACCTCTGGGGAGACCTTGCTCTGGAAAGCAATCCCACAGGTAAATCAGCCTGGACATTAAAAAGTAAAGAAGAGCCCTGGCTGGCATAGCTCAGTGGATTGAGCGCGGGCTGCGAATCAGGCATCGCAGGTTCGATTCCCAGTCAGGGCACATGCCCAGGTTGCAGGCCATGTCTCCCAGCAACCGCACATTGATGTCTCTCTCTCTCTCTCTCTCTCTCTCTCCCCTCCCTCCCTTCCCTCTCTAAAAATAAATAAATAAAATCTTTAAAAAAAAAAAAAAAGTAAAGAAGAAATACAAGGTCCTAAAGTAATTTTTGACATCAAGTATTAGAATAACCATACATCATGTCTGTTTCTTTCTCCACGTTTAAGTGGGGTCTCTTTTGTGGAGAGCAAGGTGGGGTGACCCTGTCTTTCCTCAGCCACTTCTGAGTGTGTCTCCCGACGTGAAGCTCAGGGAGGTGGAAGGAGCGTGGGCTTTTCCAGCCGAGCAACCTTCAGCCAGTCCCTCAATTCCCCTAAGCTTCAGTTTCCCGTTCTACAAAGTACAGCTGATAATAATACATGCCTCATAGGGTCATTGTGAAATTTAAATGATGTAAAAGTGCTTGATAAAATGTGGATTAAAACTTGTTCTTTTTTTTTACCAATTTGTAGTAAGATATACTAGTTACAACTATTTTGTTCTTCAGTTATCTGCTTTTTCTTTTGGGTACTGCAGGCCTAGAATCTACAGGAGTTGTCTTTATCTTCAGTATAACAAGATTTCGCCCTATAACAGGTTTTTACACTGTTTGGTCTGTCACCTGGATTCACAGGTTACTTTAAAGACCTTCAAAAACTGAAGGGGCAGCAAGAGTCCATCGGGGTCTGCCAAACGCCGTCTCCTGGGTTGGGTTGCTCGCCACAGCTGTGCGGTTTCCGCCGTCTTCGGGCGTCCTCCCGTCCAGCTCCGACTGCCGTGCTATGTTTCTTAGCTTATGCAACAGCTCCTTAAAGAGCATAAGCACGCTCCGTTCACTTCCTTCCTTTCACCTGATACTCAACATGTTTCTGCAGGAAATTAAAGCTGTTTGAGTGGTTTCTACGTCTTTGAAATGTTTAGATCCTAAGTCTATTGTTAATGATTTAGAATTTTTTTACCGTACATGTGTTGGTCTAAATTCCTTACTAAGTGAAGCAAAATGACAGAGAAGTGTAAGGAATACGTGTAAACTCAAGTGAATATCAAAGTGGAACCACGGGACTTAAAGAACTGCATATGTAAGCCTGTCCCGAGGGACTAATAACAGGGAGAGTCATGGAAACCAGCTTCCCCGTCAGCAGCGTGCTCAGGTGAACACTGCTCACCAGACACCTCAGACTGTCACTCATTGACTGGTTCCTGCAAATTGAGGGGAAAAGCAAAAAGTAACCCAGAAATTCGAGAAGTGGAGGAAAAACAGTAATGAACTTATTAAAGAAGGCCACAGAAACCAAATATCATACAAAGGAGAGGGTTTAATGAACAGATCGGAGATCGACAGCCCAAAGGACAGGAGAGCACCGCCCGCCCACCCTGGCTGCAGTAGCTCTTCCCCTTTCGGTACCTTCGATACATCGTGAAAGGTGTGTTTGTCACTTGTCTGCAGTGCACACACGCCAGCAACCTGCAAGGGAATCAGAACTTGTCCATTCGCAGCCTTCGAGTATCAGATCTTCTCCAGCCTCCTCCACCGACTCCCCAGGTCCCTTATCACGAACGCTGTAATGAAGGCACCTGGTAAACCTCACCCTGCCTGAAATTCCCCCCAGTAGCTATCAGCCTCTGGGCGGGATGTAGTTGATCTGGTCCCTTTCTCATCCAATGGAGAGGAACTTGAATTAAAGGGAAAGGGGAGGATGGGAGAAGTCCACAATGGGAGGTGGGGACTTCAAGAAGAGATTTTTTTAAAGATGAACTGATTTTCACTTCAGCCTGTGTTAGTGAGAGACCAAAGCAGCCACCTCTACCGAAAGTTCGCAGGCACCTGGTTCATCCTGCAGGCGCCTCGGCCTTTTCGCAGTGGAAACTGTGTGTGGCCTCCTGCGCTATCAGCCTTGTGCTGTGGTTTTGCCAACTGATTTCTCCAATTCTCTTTTCTCAGCGGGCTAGAACGCAGCTGGTTAAATAGGCCGTGACTCGAGTAAGCTCCCGTGTCTTTTTCATCGACTGCCTCATGGAAATGTATCGTACTCCAAAGGTCCCCGTTGTTGTGGCTGTGTGTAGCTGACTGACAAGTCACGTGTAGCACGGAGAGATGGAATCCCACCCTGTCGTTTTTATTATTGCTGAGTTGGGGATGGGTGGCATTCGGGGCTTAAAGGAATCTGATGAGGAGAGGAAGAGGACTGAGAATTCCTTTTATCTTTATCTGCCATGAAAGTCAGGTGGCGATCACTTCTGGGTAATACTCTTCTCTGTTGATCTTATCTTTGCGGCCCCACATCCTTCCACTAAGTGAGTCTTCTTTATATAGGCTGTGCTGTCGGTTTTAGTTAAGCGTAGTGGTAGAGAGAGATTATGACACTAACATAACTCTGTTTTGTGCTGATATAACGTGATACACCCTTAGGTTTATCCAAGCAGGCCATTTATTCCCAATAAACCTAAATCGTTTCTATTTTTTCCATTAAGGTGGTGATCTCTTTTTTCAGGTAATGGACAAAAAGCCTTGATGTGTTTTTTTAAGTATACTTAAGTAGAAGCGGTTTTGCCTTAAAATAGTAATTGTGTCTTCTTCCTATTCTTATTATCTCCTTGCAAACTATTTACATACTTTCATTCTGCACTAAGTGGCCCTGCAAATCTGTTCATTTGCCAGTAGGTGTCAATTCAGGCACACAAGACTCCTGCCGTCTCAGCGCCCCGGGACTGCGGCCGAGGTGTGCGTCCTCGGGACCGCCAGTTCTTGGTCAGCAGAACCGTGAACCGACACCGGAAAGGGAGATGGCTTGATTGCCACAGTGGCTTCACATCTCGGTCGTCTAGATTCCTCTGATAGGTCGTGGGGCCTGACGAGATGGTGCCCAGAGTCCACTTCACGTTGAGGACAATCCTGTTACTGCACAGTGCCTGCCTGGCACGGAGAGGACAGTCGAGAGTAGAGACTGACTTGATTTGATTTCCTAAAGTTCTCCCACAGCCATTCCCAGCTTCACCTCTAATCCCATTTTTTTCCGCTGCCCACAAGAGAAGCCAGGCGGCAGAGTTCATCAGCACAGACTTCCTTTAATAAGAAAGCCATGTAACACATCTTACAAAAACACAGCATATAAAATACCACATCTTCCAGCTCTGTTACTGTTCAGAATCTTGTTGGTAAATGACCAAGAGAGGAAATTCAGCAACTCGCTCAGCGCCCAATTTTAGAACGCCAAGTGTGACGCCATGGAGAGAAGGTGGGGATGGTGCTGTCCCCAGTCTCCCAGAATTAGCGATTTGAAGTTCAAGCATGTCCGCCGCATTATGCCTTTGTTGTCTTGGTGGTGGCATTCTTGGGTTTCGGTTGGAAGGGAGAGAAAAGCCTCATGCTGATAATGTACTGAAAGTAAATGAAATTAAATAAGCGAAGCAGTGCTCATCACTACTTCCTTCCCCCTGGGTAATTCAATTCAAGCTCTCTCGCTGATGGCAACTCCCAGGGACTGTCTCTGTCACCCCGCTGGGACCTGGAGCCTTAACATCTAAATAAAAGTTTCACTCAAGCATTTTTTATGCTCCTGCCAGCAGGATCAGTGAGCTGGTGTGGGCACATTAATGTAATATTCACACTCACGGGCTCTCCCCGCACACGAGGCAATGTCTTCCCATTTTCATAATTATAGATGTTCCATAAAATGGCATTTAGATTTGCATTAAAAAAGGAGGTTTGAATTCTAATAGAACGTTTAACATGTCTCTTATGATTCAGACTCTCAGCATCTTTAACAGGTAGCTGTGTCCCTGAGTATAACAAGACCTTAAAAATAGGGAAAAGGAAAGAAAAAAAAAAAAACATGGGAAGAAGAGATGGAAACTTCAAGCTTAGGGGATCCTGTTTTTCTTATCTCCCGTGTTTTTCATTTAATTTTTCAGCCTCTAGGAGCAATTTTTTAACGGTGCTGCAGAGGGTGGGCTCTGCTTCAAAGGGCCTTCTCAGACTTGCTGGGTCCTCACCCCACCCGCAGTGGGATTTGTTACTGTTTGCTCAGAGACCATTTTCAGAGAGAGAGTAGAATTTTCAGAGGGGTAGGAGGATGAAAGGGTTGCAGACAGACTCCTTCGCTGCTGTTGCTCTCACGTGTGCATCCTGAGACCGTCCCGGGAGGATTCACAGCAGCCACGGGGTCTGCTCACTATAACACACAGAAATGGGATCAGTCCATGAACAAGGAAGGTGACAATAAGGACCAATAGGATAAAGAATCAGGCACCTAGACACAGTGGGGGGAAAAAAGAAAAGAAGCTCTTCTGATTCACATATCTAAAACTCAGCTTGGAACAGCTTAGAAGCAAGAGGTAATTTTAGTTGCATTTTACATTGTCTTAAAATGTGATTTTTAAATAAAAAGTATGTAAAGCACTGAACAAAGTGGCCATCGCTGAGTAAACGTTAGTTATTGTAGGAGATACTAAAAAAATAATTGCGTGACTGAAAAAAGTTATTCCATCCGGAAGTCCCAAGATATTGTATAGGGCAGGGATTTTTCACCCGGTGTGCTACAAGAATCTTTAAAACATGCAACACCTGACTGTTTAGTCAGGGGACTGGCTTCTTTTCCCTTAGACTGTCAAATAAAAAATAACAATGGCCAACACAATAGCCATTGGTGTGAATGAATCAAAGTTATACCTAGTTTTTGTCAGATCAGCAAGACAAAATTTTGGGGGGTGTGTCTCAGAATTTTAGCAATTAGTGTATGTGTGCCATGAGATGAAAAAGGTTGAAAATTGCTGGTATAGGTTGTGCCTTAATTTGGTGTGTATTTTGTTTGGTTTCTAAATTTTTTAAGGCAAGTCAACAGACAATACTAGCTCACCCCCTTCATTTCTGCTGATTAAGAAATATAAAATTATATTTTTAAGAGTTTTTTTTATTGTTTTGTTTTTCCTTTTACTTTTTAAGGAGTAAAGTCCTTCCTCCTTGTCTCTGTCCTTTGCCCCTCCCTTCTGTAAAATAAATGTAAACTCCAG
Organism: Tonatia bakeri; assembly: GCA_004024845.1. Classification (NCBI taxonomy): domain Eukaryota; kingdom Metazoa; phylum Chordata; class Mammalia; order Chiroptera; family Phyllostomidae; genus Tonatia; species Tonatia bakeri. The sequence continues at coordinate 130,497 of PVIA01002237.1, forward strand.
TGGTGGGAGATGGACTAGGATCTTGACTTGTCAATAAATTTGTACTTAATGAGGCTAATTGAAAGCCAAGAATGTTAGCAGCGTGCAATTAAAGACTGGTGTCGGTTCCAGTATCTTCTCTTCGTAAAGGCTTCTACCATTCTTGCACTCTTCCCCATACTTTGACAAAGCCAGGACTTGGCAGTTATTGCCAAGTCCAGCTTGCATGGCCCTTCCTTGTGTGAGCGTAATAAAATTTGTGCTCACTAAGGTGGCTGTTTGTTTTTAAAAGAGTGTGTGCGTGTTTACTGCTCCTGAGGATACTGAGGTGTTGGTGGTGAACACGGCCGCTCAGTAAAGCTGGTCTGTGTTCATTTGACTTTTGATTACCTCAGTCCGGGTTATCCAATTTGGAGCTTATATCCACAGCAAACTCTTGATTTTCTTTCCAATCAATATACATTTAGGCTACCCCCCCCCCGCACAAACTAATGTATGTTTAGATAATTTTTTTAAAGATTTTATTTATTTATTTTTTTTTAGAGAGGGAAGGGAGGGAGATATATAGAGAGAGAGAGAAACATCAGTGTGCGGTTGCTGGGGGACATGGCCTGCAACCCAGGCATGTGCCCTGACTGGGAATCGAACCTGCGATGCCTGGTTCACAGCCCGCGCTCAATCCACTGAGCTACACCAGCCAGGGCTTGTTTAGATAATTTTAAGCAATTTTAGCATTAGATAGAATTAGGAAGAAAGAAGATGTACTTTTTCCCCCAGTCATCTAGAAGTTGTTTTATTTTGTGCTGTGTTTAAGCAGTTGCCCTTATGTACTCCTTCACTAATGTAGTTTATCAAAAAGTAGCCTAAATAAATGAAAATTCTGTCACGTTTCAACAAGGCATTTTGCTGTTGTTCCTTTTAGGAGTGGAAGACATCCTAAGAGGAGCTCAAGAGCTTGATAACGTCATCAAGCAAGGATACTTGGAGAAGAAGAGTAAAGGTATGGCTCAGACCCATCAATCTCAGAACATTCCAGAAAGGGAAGGAGAATGAGGAAAAAGAGGGCTAATGTAGCAGGCGCCTGGTCTGTGCCCAGTGCTGGGCCAGGTAGGCGGAAGGCAAAAGGAAGGGAAGAGAAGAAGCCTGGTTTGTAGGCTAAAGAGAGATGGCTCAAAATCTTCAGCGGATTGTGATCTCCAGCGAGACAGGGTCTGCTCCTGCCCTGCTCGCCTGGAATGGAACGAAAGCTTAATACGTGCTTGTTGAATGAATGAATGAATGAACGAACGAACGAGTGACATTCTTGTTCTCATCTCTCAGTGTGCTCCCATGAAGAATGAAAGTGTATCGCCAAGAGTATAACTTTTGTATCATATGTGAAGCGGCCACTTTCAAATTTCAGAGGGGCTCAAATCTTAAGCCAGCTCTCACCCGATTAGCGTAGGTTCCACGAGGGCCGCGGTCCCGGGTTTAACACTTGACGGGCACATTGGCCTCGTACAAAGAAAGCCCTTCTTGTGCCCGTGGCCTACAGCATCATTTTGATTTGCTACAAGGCAACATACAACATCATGACGAATTTGAAAAGTACAAGATGAGATTTGAAGCTGAAATAAAAGAAGATAGACAGCCGTGAGGGGTCAGAGCAGGCAAACCCTGTTTACCTGCTCTTGGACCTTTCACTGAGCGAGTCTTCTGGGCCCTGAGTCAAAATGGGATAACCTGTGGGAGTGAACGGGAGGGTTTCACAGTCCATTAACCTGGGAAATAAAACAGTAACACACCGGACTGTGCTGTTGCATTTTACGGACTCTTCGGTGGCTGTGGTTACCTGAATTTATGTCCCTGACTGCTGTTCCATTTAGATCATAGCTTCTTTGGGTCGGAATGGCAGAAGAGATGGTGTGTCGTCAGCAGAGGCCTCTTCTACTACTATGCTAATGAGAAAAGTAAGTGTTCTTCATTTGCACAGTGGCGTCTCACTCCTGGATACAAACACTTCGTAAATTCTCAAGCACTCAGATCTCAGGACAGCAGTCCTTAACTAACACCCACAAAGAGACCTGCTCGGGAAAGAAGTAGGCTTGGGTAAATGATACCCCGCCTATCACCAAACACTCAGATGCCAATTTAGAATTTATCTCCCCTGGGCAGAGGGAAACAAAGGGGAGGGAAAAAATGGGACAACTGTAATAGCAAAATCAATAAAATATACTTTAAAAAAAATAAATAAGTAAAAATAGGATTTATCTCCCCTTAAACACTAGGATATTGTGGTCAGCATATCTAAGGCTTATCTTTTATTATGATGAATAACAGCATTATCAAGGTCGAACACTTTGGCATTCTTTTTTTCAAAAGAAGCCTTGAACTCTTAATAATGTAGTTAAAAATTGAAACTAAATGAACGCTGAGAAAGATTTAAAGAGCTTACCAATGGCCCAGGAAAAGAACTCTCAAGTCCGGACTCTCTAAGAGCACGCTCCAAGCTTTATCCGCCTGACTCCTGGGACGCAGTGCAGTGGACATCCCTAGAGCCGAGGAGTGTCGAGGCCCAAAGAGTCGCTGTGCTCACGGGACAGCCTTTGGGCAGATGGCAGCCCCAGCAAAGTGTCGACTCAGGCCAGAAGTAGTTTCTTAATCAGCCACCACTGACTCAGTCAAGCACGACACTCCTGAGTTATCACTAGAAGATGCTGTCCGTGCTTAACACAGTTGCCTAATTCATGAGAAGGAATAGGAGATACAAGCCCAAGTTGAAGCATGAGCTACAGACGATCACTGTAGGTCAGGGGCGTCGAACTCTTTTTCACCAGGGGCCACATCAGCCTCGCAGTTGCCTTCAAAGGTCCGAATGTAATTTGAGGACTGTATAAATGTAACTAGTCCTTAACTAGGGGCAAGGAGTTCAGCGCCACCGCCAGTAGAAACAAGGTGCCAGCCAGATAAAACAAGGTGAAGGGTTGGATTCAGTCCAGGGGCCTTGTGTTTGCCACCTGCGCCGTAGGTGAATGCAAACTTTCAAACAGGATATCCTCTTACAGAGTCAGACTGCCTCAGGAGCAGTTCTGCGAAACAAAGCGGGGATAAAGCAAAGTAAAACATCAATTCTTGTTTGGGGCGGGGCTGGATTTCCTAGTGTCCCACTGTCTTGGTACAGAGGCCAGTGATCCAGAGTAAATTCTTTCTTTCCTTCCAATCATTTTCTGTTTCTCCTGTCTCCCTTCTTTCCCAGACTTTTTCCACTCCCAATGCCTGGATATCCAGTCTAAGAGATTTGGACATTATGCATCTTTGACACTAAGGTAGTGGAAAAGACTGCTACCTTAAAGGACTTGGAATCCCTAAGATTTGCCTGTGGGCTTTGAGACAATTGCCCCACCCTGCCTGTCTGCCTATAGCAAGCATCACTGACCTTCACCTTGGGTTTGCCATCTTGGATTCCTCAGTCTTCCCCACCTAGGGGTAAAGTGTGGAGCCCTACTTGGAAATGTAGCAGCATAGCTCAAAAACTGAGTAACAATTTCCCTACCCAACCCCAGCCCACTTCCAAATCCAGTAACCACAGTTTCTCCCCTGAATTCCAGGCATACCAGCCAACCAGGTGTGATTTTCTTATTTTAAACCTTCAAACTAATATAACATTTATGTCTTCGTAAAAATGTTCATCATTTCCCTTGCATTTAAGTAAGCGGTTGGCATATCTGGATAGAAAACAGTGTGTCGTGTTCGTTTGTTCAGAATCCTTTGCACTCAAGGTGAGAGAGAACAGGAGCAGGAGACTAGGAGACTTTTATTGACCATTTTGCTGTCAGGGTAAAATAAAATCCGGTGACCAAAGAAACAACAAAACATTTTAGTAGCCACTTAGAACAAGGCGAGATACTTTAACAAAAAAGATTCCGGTGTCAAAAAGCACCGTTGCATGGCTCCCTCCTCGCCAGTTACCTCTTATTGTGCCCCAGACGTTTTCTTAGTAAGTACAGAATGTTTGTGTATTTCTTTTAGCTCAACCAGGTAGGGACAGGATCTTTTTTTCTTTTCTTTTTATTTTTGTCAGACCACCACCATCCTCATCACCATCATTATCAAAATTCACTTAGTAAGCAATTCTTTCTGCGATACGGGACACAAAGCATCGCCCGAACACCGTGGTGCCCGTCCTCTTTGCATTCTGCCCGAATCACACCATGAGGACACAAAATCCTCAGCAACTGCCTCTTCTCTGCCTATTTCTCATACTTTTTTTTAAAGGAGTGCCAGGCAGGGTACTGTCTCCTTTCTCTCACTTAGGGTCCTTTGCCTTTTATCTCCTTCCTCATGAGCTGGTGATGCCCAGCCGGGCTCTGCTACTTCCCAATTTGGCCTCTTGGAAAGAGGGTCAAGTACTGAGCTTGAGTTATTCTCCCGCCAGCGTTAGTTCCCACCCGACCCGCAGGCAGGAGGGGGAGAGTGGTCCAGCCCCAGTGCTGCAGAGGGCATAGCAGGTGGGCCTGGGAACTCGGAACGCCCCTGTGCTGCTGCCCTCCCCTCAGATGCGAGCTCTGCTGGACCCGATAATCATGTTTCATTTCTGTAACAGCCTTCAAGGGCCTCACGTTTACAGCCACACTCTCCCTGCTGTAATAACTCCTTCTTTCTGTTATTATAGATATCTTAACATTCTAATAAATTCTCTGTCTCCGTAGTACTCTTTGGGCAAAATAACCTTCCATGTAGCTTTTCCCTAGCTTGGCAGTGATGTCTGCCTTGCCGTCGCAGTAGCCTCTTCTTAAGCTTCCCTAACAACCTTTCCTTGACTGTTGTGGGTCCTCAGGGATGTGACAGCTGTTCCTGTGCTTTTATTTTACACACCAGAGAAGACGTCTTCCCTTGGCAGCTGTGTCTCTCAAGGGATACAGGGAGCTTTCCTGTCTTGCAGGCAAGCAGCCCAAAGGGACCTTTCCCATTAAGGGCTACAGCATCCGGATGGCCCCCTACCTGCGGAAAGATTCCAAGAAAGAGTCCTGCTTTGAACTGACCTCCCAGGATAGACGCAGCTATGAGGTAGGATGACCCGAGGAGATGGCGGTCCTCATTCGCACTGCTGTGTCCTTCCACGTTGCATGCGTGTGTGGTTGCTGTGCTGGGCTCCATCCTTTCTCTGGTACCTGCTCATTTTCCACCAAGACCTTTTTTCTCGATACGTCCTCCCCTTCACTTTGCCATGCCCTCCCTTCTCCTGCCTGTTGCCAATCGCATCCTGGATGCTGCCTCTGCTTGGCTTCCATCTCCCCATCCCCCCTGCTCCTGGTCTCACTCACCCCAGAGCGGAGAGGCTGGTCCAGTGCAGCCCGCAACCCAATTCCTCATTCACAGCCTCCCCTTTCTCGGCTTTAATTCCCTGTCTATTTTTCAACGGACTATCTTCGCTTCCTTCCCTGAAATCCGGAACAAGAAAAATCTCACTGTCGAGTGAAACCTAATTTATTTTCCCATATTCATTTTGCTATCCAAAATAATCTTCCCATGTGTGGATACACCACATATCTCTGGAAAGATTTCTAAGATAGTGGTGACACTGATGACTGAACAGTAGTAGCAATAGCTGAGGGAATGGACCTGGGGGGTGGAGTGAGGAAGAGTTATTCCTCACTGTATTCATTTGTAATAATTTTGATATAATATAAAATATAACACGCAATGCATGTATTACCTATTACAAAATTAAAGCAATAAAAAAAATCCAGCTATGAGAATATAGTGATTTTCACCAAAAATATATTTGTGTGTGTGTATATACATATTATTTCCTGCTCATTGGTAATTTGTATCTCATCAAAATTTTACCGAGACAATTTAGAAAACCTTTAGCTAACTTGTGAAAAAGGGAAAAGCTACGCTAAGGTTACTGTTAACCATTTATGTAGCCCTCTGACTCAGGTTTTCTCCGCATTCATCTTCGTATGTTTCTGCAACGTTTTAACCCTTGTTTTGTTAAATGTCCTAGGTCTTCATTATATAATGTTAATTTTTTTATTTAAATTATTCTATAGAATCATGTATAGATAGATATATAAAACAGATGTATGCACTGGGTATGTTTCTAAGTTATTTTTATTATTCCATTCTGATGGTGCGTCATCCAGATAAAAATGTATGTGACAAGTCTAAATCCATTTCCCTAGACATTTTTTATTAAAATGTGTTTTTAAGAAATCGAGAATGACAATGTCTATTAATAAGTATTAAGTAGGAATATAGGTTTCTAATGCAGCACATACCTTTATCTTACCCTAATGGCCAGATAATAAAAATGTTTTTCAGGAGCAGTCATTTCGAGTTGATTCATTTAAAATAAAAAATCACTAAGGGCTGATGCCTGACTGGCCTGTTCGGTGCATCAGAATGTAGAGTTTGTTTACTTCTCTTCTCTGGCCCATTGAACCCAAGTCATTATCATGGTCTGTGGGCTCTTCCCCTGCAATACCCTCAGATCTTCCCCTTCTTATTATTTCCGCAGCCATCACAACAGCTAAGTCCTTATCACTTCACCCTGAGGATTAGTTAAATAGCCTTCTGGTTGGTCTTCAGTCTCCAATTCCTCCCTATCCCAGTCTCTCCTGTCCACAACTACTGAGTCCCCCGCTCCTTTTGCTACAGTTTACAGTGGCTTCCTATTGCCTGCACCGTGAGCCTGAACTCCTGGTTTCATTGCTTCTCCTCTGACCCTCAACCCTCCAGCTTCATCGGTTGTTGTTCTCCAGTCAAGCTGACCTGCCTATATTCCCCGTACATGACGGTCTCATTCCTAACACTTTGCACATGGTTCTCCCTCCCTAAACTGTCCAGTTTCCTCTACCAGCTCCCAATAACTCTTTTAAAAATCCAACCAGAACAGCCCTAGCCAGGTCGTTTGGTTGGTTGGAGCATCATCCCAATACTCCAAGGTTGTGGGTTCAATCCCCAGCCAGGGCACATACAAGAAGCAATCAATGAATCAATGAATGCATAAGTAAGTGGAACAATGGGTCAGTGTTTCTCTCTCCCCCGCCCCACCCATCTCAAAATCAATACATAATCCAGCCAGAGCAGTATTACTTCCACAATCTTCCCTGCTTACTCCAGGCGGCAAGTGCCCCCCATCTTCTCTCAACATCCAGCTGTCATCAAATGCACCTGCTTTGCAGTGTTCCCATTTCCAGTGTGTGTGTTATCTCCGTAACGGATGCATTATTCTTTGAGGTTAGGGATTGTGGTTTGCTTTCTTTTCTATAACCTCTCATCAAATACATGTCTGATGATGAATGAATGGATAATCAAATGAATGCACACGGACATGAATTCTGGACTCAAATAGCTGCCAACGGTGGGTATACAAAATCGCTGAAGGGAAAGATCACTTTGAATATTTTGGCCTTTTTTCAAAATGTTAAGCAGGAAGAGAATCCTGAGCTTTCAACGCGACTCTGACACTTAACTTACAAGTTCCCTCCCTTGAACCTCCCAGTAGGATTCATGGAAATGTTAGTGAAGATAATAAATTAATGCATTAATTTTTCTCTAGTTTACAGCTACTAATCCCGCTGAAGCCAGAGACTGGGTGGATCAAATAAGTTTCTTATTAAAGGGTAAGTATCATTATTATAAGAACAATACTTGAGTGGATTTGCAGTTGAAGTTACATGGCATAAATATAATCCACATGTTTGAATATGTGTTTTTCTCCTGCTCCCTTCTCCCCTCCCTACCACACCCCTTATGTTATAACAACAAATAGTGCCATGTGTAAATCAGAAGGTAAAGGAACCGTCAACCTGGAGATGACCGCTGATATTATTCTAGTGCATGCACCTGCCTATGGGCAAGTCTGTAATCTTCATAATCACTAGAAAAGGAGATTCTGAAAACCAGCTCAGGTCAATTTAGTGTCTACTAAGCCCTTCTATTCTGGAAAGGAAATTTGTGATATCAAACTTAAGTCCTCTAGTTGCCGTTTTGGTCTTAGTAGGAAGTAGAAATCTAAACTCATCCAGGTGGCCTTCAACAACATTGGACATTAAAAACAAACTGCTGTCCCCAACCCACAATAAAACGTCCCTTGCCTTAGGATGGGGAGAGTCCTGCCTGAAGATGTTGAATGACTGCTCTTAGAGTACCCTCTGCTGGCCGGCGTACAGCCACAGCAGTGGCTGTGGCCCGGGAAGCCTTGTCTGGGTGTGGCCTGGCACGTGGAAGTAGCCAACCTTGAGTCTGTCACTTGGCATCTGATGACCCTCACGACAGTACAGGTCATGGTGGGACCCTGCCTCTGCAGAAAGACAGAACTACCAACTCCGTGCGTGGCCCGCGACCTGGGGGGAAGCACGTCCACCTCAAACCACCAAGCCTTTGCATCTCTGTTTTTCATTCTGCTCCAAGATTTTATTGTGGATAAAAAGGAAGGAGCACCCGAGCTTTAATTACAAGAATTGCCTATTTTACTCAGTTTATGCCTTTGCTATCACAAAAACAAACTATCGCTTCCACCAAGAGCGTCACGTATAATAGAGTGGAACTAGGCAAACATGAACATTGACGGCGGGACTACAGGGTACACTCTCATCTAGGTGCCTCAGATTTATGCGTGTAATATACCCCTAAGTGTGTAAACCTCAATAAAACTCAAAGCAGCTTTATTGAGCTGTACCCTGTGGTACTTTCAGAATTCCGCATTGAAGAAATTATTCATTCCATTTTATTTTAAAACAAACAGAATAATAACATATGGTTTAAGCCACAAATGTGTCTTTGATCCTTTCCTCATATGAGGTGGCACCAGAATCCAGATGAAAATTGTTGCAAAATCCTTATTAAAAGCCTAATCAAGCCCAACGGTTAGATTGTGTTTTGCAATGAACGCCGGATGTCCTCCGTCCCGGCCTTCCCTAGAGCACGCTGACGCGCTCGCCCGTCCTGCAGAGGGCCCTCAGCAGGGTTTCCGAGAGCACTCCGTACTGCACATCAGAGGACGAACCTTCCCAGTTCCCCACTAAAATACAAAACCAATCTCCCTCCCCTGCCCTGGGCTCCCCAGCGCTGTAATGTCCCCACATCCTCTATGCGGTGACCCACTTTAAGGTCAACCAGACCGTACAGTTGAAAAAAGACATGGTAACCACCTCACTAAGCCATTCCATTTGGTCTTGTATTGCTGTTATATTTTTTCCATACCTCGCTTTCTCTTCCTCTTCCACTATTGCCCTTTTTTCTGTTTACAAGAAAACTTGTCTGAAATTTGGCCATGAGATCACGGGAGAGATGAGCTTCTGACAGCTCAGACCCCTGTAGCCCGGAGAGGCAGAGGCCATCACTCACCCTTCCAGTTTTCTACTTGGCGAGTGGTGCGTGGCACGCTGGCGTTTCCTCCTCTGGCCTCTTTTCTTCCCTTCGCCTCATGCGCTCCTTCGCACACCCATACTTTTCAGAGCCTCTTCATCCTGATCAAGTTTTATTGCAAGGAAGGATTTATGTTGATGGTTTAAACCTGATGCAGTGCTGGCCTGGCCTTTTCTGTAGATTTCCTGCCACCAAGGCCCACATTAGAAATAATAGCACTTAACCCAGTGTTTCATTTCTTCCTGACATGTTTTATTCTCATCCCCCCTCCTCCTTCTCCCTCTTTTCTTCCCTGCCTTGTTCCTTTCTTGTGCTCCCTATCTTGATTCATTCTCATCTCCATCTTGGCAGATCTGAGTTCCTTAACCATTCCATATGAAGAGGAGGAAGAAGAGGAAGAGGAGGAAGAGACGTATGATGACATCGATGGTCTTGACTCCCAAAATTCTGGTTCCCAGCGCAGACCCATTACCTTGCCCGGGAGCATGGGGCTAAAGCAGCCCTCAGAGGAGAAAGAAGAGGAAGATATTTATGAAGTCTTACCAGGTGAGAAACTTCATCTTCCGACTATCTCTCTCCTTTTTCAGAAACTCTTAACCTGCTAGAAGAATATAACTCTGAAAATATAACTCAGGGGAAGCCAGCTCTCTCAAGGAGAGCATGTAGGGAAGCTTCAACGGAACCTCCATGAGCAGAAGTTCTCCCTTGCTCTGGGAAGAAAGCGAATTAATCAGGAAGGGTCTTCTGTCTGTACTTCTGTCCGAGTGTGAAGGAATGTATGAACTATGTCAACAGGTTGAAAGAGTGAAAAATACTTAAGTGGGTTTTCATTGGTTTACTGTGAGTTTGGGTGTGAATCCTCAAAACTCCAGTTTCAACTTCTTTTCTGGGTCATTGTGAGAATAACAGAAAGTTACCCCCAAAATGATGGCTATCAAAAGTCTGAAGGAACATAGATAAATGCTAACAAACCTTTTCTGTAACCCAGTGGAACCCTGATGGAGCACAGCTCATTATTTCCTAGTTCAGAGAGACCATGAATCAAACTGCGTCTCTTCCGAATGCCCCTCACGTGTTCCCTTCACCCACCACCACAGCAGGTCTACTGCACGTATGTCTCCTGTTCCAGTGGCATGATAACGGCATCTCAGAAAACGTGCAGTCATCACTGCTTCCTCGGAGCCACCTCTTGCGGGGAGAGCAGCAGCTGTTGAGCAGCGCAGTGCACAGTGGGGGTCAGACCGTAGAAAACTGGAGCCTGCGCCTTTTAATTGTGAGGTAGTTAGACCGCGGGAACGCTGAATCTTCAAGTCCATTCAGAAAGATGGCTCCTGTGGAAATTTGCCAGGAGTTCAGTGCTCTGCTGAGAAATTCAAGTTAAGCCTAAATTTATAGCAATTTAAACTTCAATCCCAGATAAACTTAGGAACTAAGGTGACTCTAACACGGCAGCTCCTGAACACAGGGCTGGTTGCTAAGCAGCGCCCTGAGTAAACAACTTGTATTGCAGGGCTTCCTAAGAAGAGGGCCCCACCCTGCCAGCGCTGCATTTGTCTCTTCCCTGGGGCAGAAGAGACGCGGCATTGCTTCCAGTGTCAAGGGTCAGGGCTGTGGCCACACGTTTTCTCCTTGCTGGGATCTCACCCACCCACCGCCAGCCACCCACCAAGCAGAGTCTGCTTCTCCTGCTAGCACTTCCAGCCTCTGCCAGTCCCAACTTCCCCAGCCTTTCTGTTGTGTTTTATTATGCAAATGATATCTTGGTTGAGGTCGAGCCATTTCTTGTGTCTGAAGTTAAAAAAAAATGATAATTTCCTCAGCAAGTCATCGTCGTTAATGAAGTTTTACAAAAACAGATACAACCAAAGGAAAATAAAATTTCACAGGTGATAAATTTTTCCAATTTCCCTGGCAGAATTCGATAGGATTGTTAAATTAAGAGTGAAGGTGTCTGTTAGAAAGCAACGAGCAGTGATGGGTAATTTTATAGAGTGGAAAATTGAATCAAATTGCTACATTAAAACACAGCTCCTCTGAGAATCTTCCCTTTCACAGTCTGCTCCATTGCAACAGCAGGGTGCAGAAATGGATCTAATTCACAATGCTCCCTAAAAGGAGATGTGTGCCCCAACTTGGCCAGAACCTTCCCGGTGAGCTTGCACTCTCGCTCACTCCTGCTCAGGCTTGGGGAAATATCCGGGTAACACTCTACTTTGGGTTGCAGCCGGGCAAGAGCGCTCTGGGAAAACCTTCCTGAGTCACTCAGCCTCCCCTCACGGGAGCAAAGACAGACCTTTTCCTGCACCGTGTTTGGGTCTCAAAGATCCCAGCGGGGAGGAATCTGATGCTCAGAGAAGTGGAGCAAAGGAGAGGAAAGGGACAGAAGCCTCAAAAAATAAGATGAGTTTTGCCCTGGCTGGTGTAGCGCAGCGGGTTGAACGCCAGCCTGGAAAGATTACCCGGTCCCAGTCAGGGCACATGCCTGGGTTGCAGGCCAGGTCCCCAGTTGGGGGAGCCTGTGAGAGGCAGCCCATCACACATCAATGTTTCTCTCCCTCTCTTTCTCTTCCCTTCCCTTCCCCTCTCTCTAATAAACAAACAAGTAAATAAATAATCTTTAAAAAGTAAGATGAGTTTTGGATCGCCACCTTAACCCAGGTGGATCAATTAGTGTATGATTGACTTCTAAGTGCCATCCTTCCCCTGCCCTTGAAACTCTTACCTGTGGCTGTTGTGGCACTGCCCAGACTCCCAGGGCCTTCCCCCCAGAGTCATTGGAGTAGCCTCCAAGGGCATGGAGACTGGTGTGCCTTCTCAAGGAAAGCCACTTGGCCTGTGCTTGCAGCTGCCCCACGGAAGTGAGGAAGGCCTCACCATGAGAGAGCTGGGGGTCTTTTTCTCCAGGCAGCTAACTTGTTTATAAGTTTCCAAAGGACAGTACTGTACCCAACTAACAGGTTTTTCCCCAAAAGCCTCTTTTTATCCATCACAGGTTTTAGAATTAGCATTGGAGGTGAGAATATATCGGCATTTAATTGTGGCAGGAATATTTCAGCCACAAGTCCCCATTGCCCAGCTTCCCGTCCACTCCGCTCAGACTGTCGCTTCTGAGATTGCTGTCAGTTCGGCATGTGCCACAGCACCAGTCCCGGAGGGACTGGGAGGGAATGCGAGGCACTGGACGTTGTCTCCCCTCTGCCCCCATCTCGCAAGACCACCTGCCGAGCAGCGGCCCGCCACAGACAGCGTGGTATCACAGGTACGAGTCCTGGCCCCGAGTCAGGAGGGACCTGCTCTGCCATCTGCTAGCTGTGAAGCTTTACACAAGTCGTCTGCCCTGTCTCCATGTGACTTCCCCGTCCGTGAACTGGGGGTAACAATAGTAGCTACGAGAGAGGGGTGCCGTGGGGAATCTAGAACCGATGCTCTAGTGTAACGCTCTGAGAGCAGAGCCCTGGCCTGCAGGGAGCACCCAGCAGATGCTGGCCGTTACTAATGCAGCGGCGCTCGAACAGGAAGCGTCTCTGCCTTGAAGAGTTGGGGGATGGCTGGTTTCCCGCCTCCACCAACCAGACCTGAGACAATCCAGCTGGATATTCAGTTGGACATTTTCAGCTCTAAGAAGGAAGCAGGTGAAATTGAAAATTCTGAGCAGATGGAATGTGGAGCACACCTTCTGCTCAGGCCCATTTTTACTGGGAGGACAGGTGCCAGGTAGAGGGACAGCGACAGTCACGTTGGATTGTGCTAACACTGCACGCCCACCAAGAGTCCAGCGGCTTGGGCCCCTAACATTTGTTTCATTGTAATAGGTCAGTGCGCGCCGTAGAGACCCTTTAGCGCTGGCGGTTCTGCCTCCCTCCTCTCCGCCATGGGGCTCATACATGCCTCATGGTCTCTGCTGAAGGCCTTGTGGGTGCCATCTCCCTTGGCGGCCTCCTAGTAGAAAGAGAAGTGCCTATAACATGTAACAAGTCAATGCAAAAATATTTTTTCCTAATCAAAATAATGTATGGGTCATCAAATTAGATGTACTACATCGCATTAATCATAGGATAATTAGCATTTGCTACGTGGCGAGCATTCTTCTTCCCATGAGAGAAAACCAGAGCACTCGAGGTTTTCAGCCAAGACCACAAAAATGTTCATCCTGGATCATGTGGTTTCAAGGTTGGCATCCAGGGGGATTTCCGAACATCCGCGCTGAGCATATGGGGGCCCTTGATTTTTAAGATCTCATTTGCAGTAGATTAAACTGCAGGGAACTGCCACACAGAAATGCTAAAGCAATATGTGGAAAATAGCAGGCTTTTTTCTCAGCCCTCTCTCACCCCTCCCCAAAATTATTTTACAGGCTAGCACAGGCCCAGTTTCATGATTCGAGATTCCATAAAAGGACAACTTTTATCAGGTTTCTCTTTGGGGCCTCGAGGCCGGAATCCAGCAAGGCGCCTGAGACCGCTGAAGAGCTGTAACCAGGGCCCTGCCGCAGCTGCGGCGGCAACAGATTCCGGCTCTGTCCTCTAGAGAGACTTCAGGAGAGCAAACAGAAAGAGAGACAAAGAGCCCTCCCTGGGAATTTCTGTGCACATTCCAATGCTGCCCGCCCTGCCACCGAGGGTTATTATAGACCCAGAAACCAGATTGCTTTAGAATAAAGCATATAACTGGGTTTGTTTGTTTGTTTTTTTTAATTTGACTCTAATGGAAACAAGCATTCTGTGGAATTATTTTCCCATGTAGAATTGTCCAGACTCACGGGGAGGGGAAACAGCGATCACAGGAGGTCTAAGGGAAGAAAAAGCAGACACCCAAAATACAAAGATTATGAAGAAAGCAAATTTCAATTTCATAGAAAAGCAGCACCGCGTGGGGGGAACATCAAAGGGGAGTCAGCACCACCATCAAGCTCCCTCTGAGCACCCTGGCCTTTTCCCTGTCACTGCCAAGCACGCTGGGTCCCAGCCACACCATGTTTGGTCAGCGCCAAAGCCAGACTCATGCTGTTTTGTTCTGGCTGGAACACCCCCCGCTGATCTCAGCTGATGAAATCCTACACATTGTGCTCAAATGTGTCTCCTCAGTGACTCAACTGGAATTGAGTTCTGTTTTAGCCTTTACCGCGGGGATTTGTATTCAGGTCTTTCTCCCTCCAATTAGTAGGCACTCAACTATTATTTGTGAAATTAAGTTCAGTGCATTCCAAGTATTGCAGTTAGCAGCAATTGAGTTTAATATCTTGTACATCAAGACCATACCACAGAGATGGAATGCAAATATTTTAAGGTAGCAGTTGAGATTACCAAATACACACCAGAGAATTAAATGCGTTATTAGCATCTTGCTCATATTTTCCATGTTGTCTAAAGACGCGCTACAGCATCTGCAGATTTATAAGGTAGATGTGCATGCTGCGGAGTGCTTCCTAGTTCTGCTTTTCTGCACCTTCCCTTTGCACTCCGAGTCTGTATTTCTGCTGCATCTGTCACCAGAGCACCTTGACATCTGGTTGCACATTGATACAGTTGGCATTTTTTAAGCTTCTGTCACTTTGCTTTGGACGGGGAAAGTGATCTCCCCTCTTTCTGATCCAGTCATTTTTTAATGTTATTCTCCCTGCATTGGTTCAGCCCATGTCAGAGCAGCACTTCAGAAAGGAGCCAGGTGTCACGGGAAGCTGGCTCCTCCCTGCGCCCCCGAAGTGGAGTCAGTGTCCTGTTCCTTTCAGCCTCTCATTAGCATCCTTGACATTGTGCCAAGAGTGTTGATTGAAATCAACTCTCCGGATGCTATAGTGCTCATTTGTGATGCCTCATGCTTCTCTTACACGTCCGCACAGTTAACGGAATCTTCCTCAACTGTTTTCCCAGCTGAGATGAGATATTTGGGAATCAAGCAGAGCATTTAATGTAATAAGTGGACAATAATCTTTGGAGGTTAATTTGTTTAAAACCTGTGTAAGGTTGGGGTCCCATATGCCCTGTTAGGAGCAAGGACCATTATAATCTATTACTGTTTAAAGTTGAGCTAGCACATAAATTTTAATTCTCTCTTAAATGAAGATGTATTTCAGTAGATGTAATGCTAAGATGCCTAATAATATTCTTCTAAAGAAGTACAATAAGCTTTTAGACTAAAAAAAAAAATATTTTTCAAAATAATCTCTTTAAAACTAAAGCCTCACGTTCCAGATGAATAAAATTAGAAATCTGGCTGATTAACACACCCTCTTCTGTGAACAATGAGACTTTTTGTTTTTCTGTTGCCATACAATCAGTTTTCTTGGCTTTGGAGTTTGAAACATGCCGGTTTGATTTCATTGAAGGAAGCAAGACGAATTGTATGCCCCTCTGTTTATGTCGTGCCCTCCAAAGCTGGGAAGGTGCCGAGAGGTGTGCCATTCACCCCCAGCGGTGGAGGGCACTTTCCTTCGCTATGGGGTGGGACCCCCATCCTCACTCCTTCAAACCCAGCAGAGGCACAGCACCCAGCCCCTCACATCAACAGCGGGCTTCTTGACTGGAGCCCACTTCCGGCCACCTGAGAAGGACAGTGCTACATAGAACAGACGTGGGGACGGGAGCTTCCCCGTTCACATCCACCGCCGTAGAGCTTGGTGATGGTGGCGAATGATACATAAAATCTATGGCCAGTGTTTTGCTTTCTTTCTAGGTGTCTCCACAGGCGCAATGGAAATCAGGCGTTCGGTCTGGACTTGAACCCCATAGAACAAATTTTTATTTTTTCCATTTTTGTTTCATGACTGGATTAAGTGCTGTTGCCCAAAAGGATAAAGGAATCAGGTTTTAGCTTTCATTTTTATCATTGCAAATATATTTACATTCTCCTATTTTACAAATGCAAAGAGCAGGCGAGCCACTTTCAATAATTTATTTTAAAATCAATGCTAATGAGGTTATGTCTCGTCAGTGGCCGAGTTTTACAATAAAGTCTGATTTATTTAGAAAAGATCTTCGGTGCAGCTTCCCATCTAATGGTGGTGGGAAGGAGGTGGAGCAGCAGGCACGGTGACCCTCCAACTTCGGATCCAATTTGTAATTCACAGCGGAGATCTGACCCAATTTACATTGATTAGAATCGGGAGGAAGGGACATCTGCGCACAGACGGCAGAGCTAGAATAAAGGCTCTCTGCAAAAGGCTCTCACAGCAGATTACTGGGCTTCGTGACCGAGTTGTTGGGTATCAGCAAAGGAGTGCACTCTGTCCAGGTCACTGGGCATCTCCAAAACAGAGGACGCACCAACTCTTAAGAGCCGTTTCAATCCTCTGAAATGAGTCCCACGTCCAAAAGGAAAAGCATCGTCGCAAAGGAAGGAAGGAAGGAAGTGGGCGGGCAGCAAGAAGACAATGTGCCAAGACTGATGTTTAACATGAATTCTTGTATCATGATCCGCTTCTGACCTTTGATCTTACTCCCCCAACATCTCACACCCTCAGTCCTGGCGGAGGGGCGCAGAGAGCACTGTGAGTGGCAGGGGGATGTTCTGTGCTGCTCCGTCACACGCGGAAACGAGGAGCATTGAGTCGAAGTGTCTTGTAGGGTAAACATATATACATGTATTTGTTCCCTTGATAACAGGTGACTTACTCCTCCAGAATATTAACCCCTTGGTTTGTATTTTTGCAGGGGAATTGTATCATTTTGCATACAAAGTCCATGATCTCATTAATAGTCTAAATTATTTTATGTTGTTTCTTCTTATTTATGAGCTTAGAGTTTATTTCCCCTACTCTGACATATCAGAATTTATATTGCCCCATAAACCTTATGTTTTCAAATAAGTGGGGGAGACTATCCCCCCAAGCCACCTCCTCAAAAAGTTCCATTCAGCGGCATAACTATGGGGAAGCAAGACGGACAAGTGCCCTAAGACCCCGAAAGAGAAAGCAAAGGCAATGTAACCAGAAGAAACAAAGTATTCGGGGCTCAGGATGATACTAATTTTGTCCCATTCACTGTGTGAGTGTGCAAGGACCCATGCTTCCTTCACAAAGGCCCAATGTTATCAGATAGTCTGACGCCTGAGCTGAAACAGGTTAATGAGGATAAGATACACAAGCCAATCATGTTGTGACTTTGACCGTAGAAACACTTGACTGGAGTTAGACAATAGCGCTGACTTAGAACCCATTGTGTACCTGTAGCAATTAATTAAAAGACCATTCCAACTGCCTCCAGGAGCTTACACTCTAATGAACAAGGCAGGCTGGATAACACCAGTGAAAAGATAACTACAAGCCCTGAGTCCTAGGAACATAAAATCATGTACATGGCCAGCTTCCGTTACAGCTGAACAAAGCCCGATACATTAAGGGCTAATTAATCACGGAGGGTTTAAACACGTGCTCAACTCCACACACACAGACACACACACCCTCTAAGTCTGGACATTTACATGGAGTCGATGCGTTTTAAAGAGAATTCCAGAAGAGAAGAAAAAACGGGGTTTGAGGAAAAGGATGAGGATTTAGGGACAAGCTCCCAAATAATCCAGTGGATCGGAAGCTCCTCGAGGGCAGGGCTGGTCTGGTTCCGAGTGCAGTACCTTGCACAGAGTAAGCCCTTTAGAATGTTGGTGAGTGCAGGTACAGGGAGGGGAGAAGGAGAGGGCCAGTCTGAAGGTGAGACATGATTTCTTTAAAGGAACATGGTAACTATTTCCTTGAAGAAGAGAGCGTGAGGAGGTGAGAGATACAAACAACACGAGCCCGTTGCCCGTGAACTGCTAGTGCTGATGCCGTGTATCCCCCACAGATGACGAGCACGATCTGGAGGAGGAGGAGGGTGGCGCCGGACCCAAAGGAGGTATGAGAGCTGCGTGCTGGGCGGGCACTGGGCGGGACGTGGGGGCCCCCCCGACTGCAGAAAGCACCTCCCTCATCTTACAGGGCTCGCTAATTAAGAAGATACTGGTCTGCAGGCCTCAAAAGCCCCAACTAAGATGACTGGATAGGGCAATACCTTCACTTTAAAAGGAGCCACCTATTCACTTTAATTAATGTTCCCTGAACGGCTGAGACTGATCCTAGAGAGGGTGGAAGCCAAACCAGATATTTATTTTTTTCCTATCAGTATTTCTGAAATCAGTACAGGGGAAATAGAATTGCCTCATCTCTAAGAGATCGGAGGATTGAGCATGGGAAGAATGGAAATGTCTCCTCCCCAAGAGGCCCGGAGATTGCGAGTTCAGAGGGGAATGGAAATGTGTCAGATCTGAAAAGTGCATGCGGGGTGAAGGATAGAGCCGCTTGGTGACGCTGACTTCTGATGGGCCGGGCTGATTCCAGGCACACTTGGCAATGAATATGTAACAGGTTTGCTGAACACAGAATTGCATCTTACGCATCCCAGACCGTTAACCATGCTTCAGGCTGTTAGTGAGCCCATCCTTCCTAAGGTCAGGCGCCCCTCTAAAGCCCCTGTGGTGGACCCCGGGCCTGTTCTGTCGTCATCAGGAAAGGAGGGTGTTTTGAGGCTGCCTGAAGGACATTCATTCCACTAGCAAGGCCTTACTTGTGGTTAATTCAGACCCTGGCTAATTTCTTCTTAGAGATTCTATTAACGTCTTAAGCCTGGGAATTCTTTTCCTCTTCCCCTCCCTGCTCCCTCTCCACTTCTCTGTTCCTGTCTCTCCCCTTTCCTCCTCTCGTCCTTTCCTTGTGCCTTTTCTTCTCTTCTTTATCCACTCAGCAAAGTCCCTTTTCTGGATCTATTCTCTACAGGGAGCGAATACGTAACAGGTTTAGCAAAGGACCCAACTTCCTAAAAGCCCAGCTTCTCCCAAGGGAGAGAGAAGACTGGGAAGAGGCATGTGCTAACGCAGGAGAGAGAGAGAGAGGGGCGAGTGTTAGAGCAGCTTCAAGTAAGTACCTCCTGGCGATTACACATGGGGTTCAGCCCCTTCCAAAACCTGTTTTCTACCGTTTTCTACCTGCTGTACGGACTTCCAACAGAAAATCGTTTCCTGACCAACCCAGGTCCCGAGTATGTCTTTTCTCCACCAACTTCCATCACCAGAGCGGGAAGGAAATGGGTCACGTGGACAGCTTACATGGAATAACTGCAAGCTTCCTGTGGCCAGCCTCATAGTAAACTGCATTCAGCAAGCTGTGGTCTTCTGGCAGAAGTCTAAAATTCAGTTTCAGATTCCTCCTTCATCTCAGTTCCTCCTTCTGCCTCTCTTTCTAAGGTCCTAGCTGGGGGAGGGAAGGAGGGGAGACTTATTTCTTAACTGTTCCAGCAGCTATAATTCAAGTAGGTTTTTGTGTACTAAAAAGTCCCTTTTGTTTCTCATGCTCCCTGCCTCCAAAGTAGGTGTTGCTAAAGTGTGGTGGGCTCTAAATACATTTCCGTGGTTCATGCGTCCCACCAGTTACAGTGATGGGTGACTTGGTGGTTGAAAAACGGAGGGGGACTTTGCGCTGTCTGCTGAATCTGAGGCGGAAATTTTTATTATTTGTGTTTACTTATGTATTTATTAAATTTATATAGTGCCTATTCTCCAAAGGGACTATAGAAACAGCCACAGATATGTAACATCAAACGCCATCACTTAGCATTATAACAATAAAACATAGAGGTCTGAGGGAAGGGTAGGCAGCCCCAGTGAAGGCGTGAAAATGGCAGGGAGCCCTAAAACAGTGTGAAAAGTCCAGGAAATGGAGAAGCCAAAGTACTTATCCGTTCAACCCATGGACATGAACTAATGGGGGGAATGCTGGTGGGAGGGGGTGCAGGGCAGAGGGAGATAAAGGGGAGAAAACCATGGGACAACCATAATAGCATAATCAATGAAATATATTTTAAAAAATAAAACAATGTGAATTCTTATGTAATAGACAAGTCATACAAGTTTGGCTCACTTAGTTTTTCTCAGGTGACACACGCCTTTTGAGTGGGGAAAAATCTTTTCTCCTAAAAGATACTGTGGTTAGCAAGGCCACCTTTAAAGTTCATCTTCCCTACCATTCCAGGGATTTTGTTCCCAGGATGCTGTGCTTTCTGCTAATGGAATTGCTAACATTTTTAAAGCCCAACTAGATTGTATCAGAAGGAGGGGAAAAAAGGAATTCAGTTTATCCTTATTGGGTGTTAATGACCCTGTAAGATGTAATTTCTTTTATTTTATTCTGTTACCTAGAAAATCTATCACAGCCTTGTAGTATTGATTGCTCAATCTATAAAGAGCTTGGTTTACAGCATGACTGTTAGTAACAGGGTTATTTTAATGAGTGACTCTTCAACACCTCAGATGTTCGCTAAATTCCAACCCATCAGCCTAACAGTCTAACACAAGTGTCCTCGGTGATGAGCATTTATCTCCCTTGCTGATCGTGAGAAGGCAGTGTCCAGGTAACCGAAAATAAAGCTCATTCTCTGACGTTTATATGAAAACTGCTAGCTGTTTGCTTGGGTCTGCCATGTCAAATAAAAAGCAGAGCTCAAGACACATCCTTAGATACATAAAATCTCTGACCAAGAAAGATCTCGAAACAGTCTAATTTTACTCTGAAAATTGTGGGCGAGCTCAGCCAAAGAGGAGCTGACATTCAGTAGTTTCCACAGGGTGGGAAAATGTCGCTGATGAGCCTTCCGTCCCCGGAGGCATTCTCTCCGCTGTGGTGCCCGCCAGGGAGTAAAGTGCTACACGTAGAAACGGAAGCTGCAGAGGCATTTGCAGCTTTTACTTTTGGGAAACTTATTTCCCGGGACCAAACGTGAGTTGATTTTCAGCCAGCTACAATTTGGGCACAGTAAACAGAGCACAGGAGATGAGAATCTGGGTCTCTGAGTGTTCCCGCGTCTCTAAGATCATACTTATAACATGAACGAACATAGTAACTTCACCACTCAAGATTAAAGAGCTATGAGAACAAGCAAATGGTATTGGTCAGTTGCTCTCCTGTTCTGCCGTCATAGTCAATAAGCTTGGCAAATCTTTTCATGCATTTCCTTCTTTTATTTTTAACAATGCACTAGCATCTTGCTTCATTTTTCTTTCTCTTTTTTAATGGATTTTTAGAGAGGGAGAGAGAAACTTCAGTTCATTGTTCCACTTATTTATGCATTCATTGGTTGATTCTTGTATGTGCCCTGACCAGGGATCTATCCTTGAGATACTGGGACAATGCTCTAACCCACTGAGCTAGCCAGCCGGGGCCGTTTCCTTCGGAATTAGTTAGTTATATGGAATGACAGTCAGACTGCTTTAATGGACTGAACATGGTGACGTTTTCAAGTCCCTTCCCTCGGGCCACTGCTCCGGTCTTCTTTGTCCAAGTCTTAGCAACCCAGGCTCCAGGAGGGACTGGCCTCACCTGTCTTCCCACTCTCCCTCTTTTCTGTGATTTTTAGGTAGTTGGACCAGATGCCAAGCCTCGTTGGCACAGTCCTTTTGCCCATCACATACTGACCTGCCTTTAGCCTCTTTTTCTTGATCACAGCTTGAATTCTGGAACTTCCCAGTGACCCCCAAACAAAAGCCCAAGGTCACACTTGAACTCTGGAAGGAACTTGGTCAGGTTCTATTGTCCCTAGGGAAGGCTTGAGGCAGAAAGGCATCCTAGCCCTTTCACCCTAGGACTCTCTACATCCTAGAGGGTCGTTTGCATATATTAACTGTCAACAGCAGCACTAACTTGGCCTCAGTCACAGGAGAACTTACTACCCCTGGTGATAAAGGACTTGGTGTGCAACGACAAATGCTTTGAAGTAAACACCTAGAAAAGAGAGAAAGCCCTGGCTGGCAGTAGCTCAGTGGATTGAGCACGGGCTTCGAACCAAAGCATCACAGGTTCAATTCCCAGTCAGGGCACATGCCTGGGTTGCAGGCCACGACCCCCAGCAACCACACATTGATGCTTCTCTCTCTCTCTCTTTCTCCTTCCCTTCCCTCTCTA
>PVIA01002237.1:152854-221928 GCA_004024845.1 Tonatia bakeri
AGAGAGAAAAACAATATTTTTTACCTTGGTCTGTTGCTATTTTATCTACAACATTTTGTTTGCTTGGAGCTTAGGTTCTCTTACATGAGGTAAACAGAGTAAGATGCTGCCCCCGCCCCTTTTCTCCAGTAAAAGTCCTCCTCAGCTCTGCTAGCAATTTAAACACCATGATCATATCCATTAGCTTTCTCTATCATTGTAATTGTTGTTAATTATTATAACTGTTTCAGTTATTAGTGGTGTCATTATTGCTCTAGGTCCTCTGTCTGTTTTATGCTGAATATATTAGCGCTTTGCTTTTGAATTACCAGGCTTTATTTAGTGCAGAGTTCGTTTTTTGGAGAGACGTTGAGAAATACTGGCATTAAGCTTTATTCTTTTGTTTTTCCTTCCAAATGGACAGACTGGAAAAAAAAATAATTAGATGGAATAATGTCCTCAAAATGAGAATGAGGATGTTCCGAATTAATTAAATGGTCAGAGCGCCTCGCCGTTCCCGATCTCAGACGGCTGCCAGAGCAGTGCAGACCCCAAGGAGCCCCAGTCCGGCCCCGTGGCAACTCCCTCTCGAGCTCCCTACTCCTTGCTGACCTAAAGACGTCGAAGCTTCCTCATGCATCCCCTCGTTGTAGGTTATGCTGAGCAAGTTTAGGGAGAAGCTGGGCTGACCCTGCAGACTTCCAGCCTTCAAGCTCTTCCTGGGGTGAAGCTTCAGGAGTAAGGAGCCTTTACCTCTTCCCCTCTGCAAGATCTGTAGATAACACGCACTCTCAGTCAGGTTTTTATTCCAGAACTAAAGCCTCGGAACTAGGTTAGATTCCCTGTCACACACAGGACCCTCAACTTCTCCTTCGCAGACATACTGCAGTCACAAGTAAGGAGGCGTTCATGTGGCTGTCTCACGGTGCCTCCCCCGCTGGATGGTAGCCCTAAGGGCAGGAACCACGTGTGGCCAGTGCAGAATGCCCAGCCTCTAGCAGAGTCCCTAGCACTAGGTAAATGCTCTGTGTATGTTTGGTGAATGCTGAGGAGTGAATGCAGTGAAGTGGTGTCCACACTTACACGTGAATGCCAACCACACACACTGAGAGTATGAGAGCATGTGTGGTTTTAAACTGAGAGTTTAAAATATGGAATCCAGCCTTGTCCAGTGTAGGAGTTCCTCCTCCATGATTTTCTTAATACCAGAATATTTCTACCTAAATAGCAAGTCCAACCTTTTGCCCAATTTAGCCCTTCATTCTGTTTATTTTTTTTAGACTTTTTTTTGTTACGGTTCTGACAATTCCAGTTCTTGGGCTCAGCTCACCTGTCTCCCGGGTTCCTGAGTTCTGTCTCAGTTCGGCCTTCAGCTGATGAAGAACCGAAGGCATTTTCTTCCTTTCTTTTTTTTTATCACACCAAAAAATATCTTTCTTTTTTAAATTATATATACTTTATTTTTTTAAGTTTTTATTTTTTCCATTACCTTTTAGTCCCCTGATACCTCCCTCCCCCTGCCGTAATCACCATACTATTGTCCATGTCCATGAGTCCTTTTCCTTTTTGCTCAGTCCCTCTGCCCTCTAACCTCCCTGCCCCTCACTAGCTGTCATCCTGCTCTCCATCTGTGAGTCTGTCTCTCTTTTGTCTGTTCATTAGGTTCCACATATGAGTGAAATCGTATGGTATTTGTCTTTCTCTCACTGGCTTATTTCACTTTGCATAGTGTTCTCCGGGTCCATCCATACCATTGTGAATGGTAAAATTTTCCTCTTTTTTATGGCCAAGTAGTATTCCATTTTCTATCTTTATTTTTTCTTGAAAGGTCTTCCTTTTCCTCCTATCTTCTTGCGTTCTCTGTGATCTATTGTGCTTTTACAATAGATCTTTGCACAGGCGTTCTCCCCAGTTGCCTTATACCCTCAATATGGAACCATTTTCTTACCTGTATAGCCAAAAGGTACTCACAGTCTTAGGCGCTGTCCCACACTCTGGCCTGTGGGAAGCAGTACTCCGCAGTAGCCATCTGCTAGGCCAGAAAAAGACAAGATAATGTTGTCAGGCTTACCATTTGGGTGTATCAAGTTATGTTTTAAATATCTATTTTTATAAAATTATTTTCTCTACCATGTTATATTGATGCTACTATACTTTTCATCCCTAAATCTAGTCAAATTCTTGGGTGAGGAATCAACTCTATTACAACTGAAGTGCATTAATGTATCTTCTGGGAAAACTACTTTGACTTTTCAGGAACTGATATTTCTCTATTATTTCATGCATTGATATCCAAGACAGAGAAATATATGCCTTGCCCTTTCAACAGTTAGCATTTTTATCCCAAAGTGTTATTCCCTCCAAAAATACTCTTAACCTTTGTGGCAGAACGTTTCCAGCGTAGCTGTCTCGTTTGCTGCCCTCTGTTGTCCACTGCACATACAAACCACTCTCTGTGCCGAGAAAACACACCCGAGTTTCTGCATGCTTAATGTTTATACTTGTGTCTACAATAGCAGAGTCTTAGCTAAATAGCTCCGTCCTTCCTCTGTTTCTGTGCACTTTAAGGTTCCTACCAAAGTTCTTTTCCAGAGACATATATACGGATTTTGTTCCCCTGCGCCTTTATTATTTAAATTGTTCATAAGTTAGTAACAAGCAGAAAAAAGGAAGTATAGCCAGGGCCTCTGTCCCCTGAATGCCCACTGGCCCCCGATCGATTCCCATCCTCAGCGACTAGCACCATCACTCCTCATGGGAGGGGCAAGACAAATGAAGGGAAGGGTAGAAACTAGTGAAACTCGGGTCCCCCAAATCCCTTAGATTTTCATTAGAACTCAGGACTCCTGACTCCCAATGACAGGTGCTCTGCTCCCCGCTCCCACACGCAGCATCCTCAGCCAGGAGGAGCGCTGCTACATTACCCCGGTCTAGTGGGCATTAGCTCTCCTGCCATTCAAATCCCCAGATCCTCTCCCACTTTGTACTCTAGTGTTTAACCTTTCCGGGTAGGAGAAGATCAATATGAATCCTTCATTGTTAAGAATCGATGGCTGTCCTGTGGCATCACTGCCATCTAGTCTTGCTGAGAAGCTCAGTAAATCTCTCCAGCTGCTTCTAAAGCTTGGTTTGTCGTCTTGAGTTGCTTTCATTTTTAATGCAGATCACTTTGGTTTCTGTTCCCCTGGGGGCTTGCAGATAAATCTTGGCAGACATGCTCAGGGTCTACAAATGAGATGCTGGAAAAGGGCCAGCCCACCCAGAATTCAGTTGTAATGGATGAGACACCCCCTTGGTTCCACTTAAAGACTGGGCCATTTGTTTCCATATTTATTGGTGATTACCTCACATAGTACCTGGGTGGGAAGGGCCCAGGAAGAAGCTCCTCCGTAACAGAGGAGGCTGACCGGGGAGACTGACAGAGACACACGCTGGCTGACGCGGCCTCTCTTGCAAATAGGAAGTCAGAGACTTACCCCGCCCCTTCAAATGCGTAATGAAGGAAAGCACTGATGGTCTCAACACCCTCAATCAAGAAAGTCTAGCAGGAAATTACTTTATGCTGCTTACTTACCAACCAAGTGAAAAATCACCTGCCTGATTTTCTTTTGTTAATAAATGAATATATTTATCATATTATTGAATAGCATCCGACTAAGGGTGATCTGTAAATATTTAATGTTAGTTAATGATCTCCTTCTCCCACAGTCCTTTGCTCATGCTGAGGGTTCAGCTGTAGCTCATCCCAGCCCCCCTGAATCTTAGGTTTCCTAGGGGCAATATCAGAACGCTGGCTTCCCTTGGAAGCACAAATGTGGGCTCTGTAGAAGAAGACAGTCTTTTTAACTTTGATTTCTCCTGTCTTTGATCAGTGGACTATGCCAGTTACTACCAGGGCCTATGGGATTGCTATGGCGAGCAGCCAGATGAGCTGTCCTTCCAACGGGGCGACCTCATCCGCATCCTGAGCAAGGTAAGGACTCCGAGTGTGGGGCACGGGTCACAGGTCTGTTTCTTCGCTCTGGGTGATGTGGTCGCAAGACCAGAATGGTCCCGTGTCGTGCTCTTCTCCTGTGTGCAGTACGTACACGTCGCCATCGACTTGTAATTCTCAGGGAAAATTTCAATTGAAAATCCAGATCCAGGAACCAATTTTTCAAATTAAAAAAATACAATTTAGGTACACATAATACTAAAATGATGCCTATCAAAATTTGATTTTTTTAGGGTCTTGCGATGCTTAAAAGATCATCACTATAAGCAGTATTCATTACCATCTATTACTCTTAAAAACATTCTGGCTAGGTCAGCGGCCATCTTATTTCATCTATCGATAAACAGAACTGAAGATAACCGTGTGTCGGGGAGGAGTCAGAGCTAGCTCGATTGGTCTGAGCAAGTGCGGAAAAGGCCAAGGCAGTGAATCGAACCCCGAAAGGGCCAGCTAACTTTATTTTCTCCCTGCGTCACAAAGTGAACCGCTAGCCCCAGGTAATCGTCTCACAAGCAGTGTTTCTGATCATAAAAGAATTTGGGTGGGGAGGACAGAGTATTGTAGACCCATCACCAGTGTGAAGAAGACTCAGAACTTAGTGGCTGCCAAGGAATCAGCAGCAGCACCTCTGTAATGAAAAAGTACGTGTATTCTGAGTTCAGTGGACTAGGGAAGTAGGTCCCTGAAGAAACGTTTTAAAAAGTTCTCTGTCTATGAGGTCAGTCAAGATCTACAAACACAATTTTTTTCTCATGACATTAAATATTATTTTACATTTTAATCTTTTTATTGTATTTCTCCATTATCATTTAGTTCCCTTATAGCCGCCCCATAATCACCACACTGTTATCCATGTCCATGAGTCCTTTTACCCTTTTTGCTCAATCCCTCCATCCCCTACCCCTCCACCCCTTAGCTGTCATCTGCTCTCCATCTATGAGTCTGTCTCTATTTTGCTTGTTAGTTTAGTTCATTAGAATCCACATATGAGTGAAATCACATGGTATTTGTCTTTCTCTGACTGGCTTATTTCACTTAGCATAATGTTCTCCAGGTCCATCCACACCATCACAAAGGGTAACATTTTCTTCTTTTTTACAACTGAGTAGTATTCCACTGTGTAAATGTCCCATAGTTGTTTATCTACTCATCTACTGATGGACACTTGGGCTGCTTCCATATCTTAGCAATTGTAAATAACGCTGCAATGAACATAGGGGTGCTTATGTTCTTTTGAATTAGTGTTTCACATTCCTTTGGATATATTCCCACAAGTGAAACTGCTGGGTCAAAAAGAAGATTCATTTTTAATTTTTTGAGGTGTCTCCATACTGCTTTCCATGGTGGCTGCACCAGTCTGCAGTCCCACCAACAGTGCAAAAGGGTTCCTTCCCCTTTCTCCACATCCTCACCACCACTTGTTGTTTGTTGATTCATTGATGAGAGCCATTCCGACAGGTGTGAGGTGGTATTTAATTGTGGTTTTTATTTGCATTTCTCTGATGATTAGTGATGCTGAGCATATTTCATGTGTCCGTTGCCCGTCTGCGTGTCCCCTCTAGAGAAGTGTCTGTTCAGCTCCTTTGCCCGTTTTTAATTGGATTATATTTTTTGCGGGGGGAGGATTGGTATTGAGTTCTGTAAGTTCTTTATACATTTCAGATATTAATCCCTTCTCAGACGTATTGGCGAATATGTCCTCCCATTCTGTGGGTTGTCTTCTTATTTTGTTGATGTTTTCCTTCGCTGTGAAAAAAACTTTCTAGTTTGATGTAGCCCATTAGTACAAGCACATTTTTGAAATAGGCACAACCTGCTCTTTAAATGAGTATATGGATTCCATAAAGGAATACTGAAAACCCACTGTGTCATTAGCCCATCATTGGCTGTTCATATGTTTTGTGTGAATGCAACCACCTTGTCTAAGGTTTGTCTCAGTTTGAAATATGCTGTAAGCTCTTAGGAAACAGACTAGGGCCAGCCCAAGGTACCGTTCAGTGGTGCCAACGAGTTCCCTCCAAACCGGGACCAAGGTCAGATCTCACCCTTTTCAAGAGACTCGGGGACCTGCAAGAGCCCTGCCGAGGGAGATCACAGTCTTCTAGTAATTTCTTCCCAAGTCCTAACTCGGCACCCCCCTCGTGCCATTCCCGTGCAGCCCTAACACCAAGAATAAATTGGAAGCAAAGAAGGGAGTGGACATTGGCCTGATTGGTATTTCAAATGCCCGAAAGCAAGGTTTGCCGTGTAATAGAATTTGTGTACATTACCACGCTGGCATTATAGGGGTAATCGAGTTATCCACTCAGGTGTGACCAGGCCTCTGTTTGCCCAGAGCCTGCAGGTGAACAAATTAGCTGTTTACATTGTCTGAGGTGCCTGCAGCAGGAGGTGGGGAGAACAGAGCCAGACTGTCTGCTGGCCTTCTCTCTGGGTCATGATTATTTTGTTTGTTTTGCATGTCTTTTGCCTTTGTTAATGGCTTCTCACTGGGGGTCCCTTTCCTCCATTTAGAAGGGGCCGTGTGGTGACTTGCCCAGCCGTAAGGAGCTGTGTGTAGTTGCCGTGGCTGTTGTATTTTTAAGAGATAACGAAGAACATGGGGAGCTCCCAGACCTGTTTATTTTTTAACCAACCCCCTTCCCTTCCTCCATCGCTCAAAACTAATATATCAGAATTTAATTCAGTGAGAGTGCCCTGCTTCCCTAGTTCTATCAGGCTTCTTGCTCCATCTCCGGAAGGTCATGAGTCCATTTCATCCCTTACCACTGTAATAGCACTTTCTTCCCCCCAAAGCCACACCAGCTGCCTCCCTTCTCCCTGTTGCTAACTCCTGCACTGCAAAGAGGAAATGAGAAACTAGGAGCTCAACTGAAGTTTCCCTCATAAAGCTCCATTCCTGCTAACATCAGCTTGGGGAGCCTTTCTGATTGGATTTCCCTTTATTATATTACCTAACTCAATAAAAGTCCTTGGACAGGAAGGAACCTTAAAAGGCCACCCAATCCATTCCCTCGCCTCCAAGAAACCCAAATTAACCAATTCGGACAGATAGAAAAAGAGATTCCACTACCACTCTCAGCTATCTTTCTATTCATATGTTCAGTAATACCTAATCTCTGGAATTTTCTCCCATATGGCTCCTAAACTCATTCCACTGTAGCCCCCGCTGACTTCCGCCGTTGGAGTCGGTCACACTTTGCAGCCTGCCCCTCACATCTGGAGGAAAGTAACTGACCCACGTTGAGGTTAGTCCAGAAAAAGAGTTCTAGAATTCTCCATTTTCCTTTCCTCTCTGGCCAGTCGAACCTATGTCAGGCAAGAAAGGCCTGCCGTGTAGGAACCCGAAGGAGTCTCTCTCCCTGAGAAAGGCAAGACGAGACTCACAGGGCGCAGCTCAGCTTCCCCCGACCCGTCCATTTCCTTACCGATACAGGGAGGGAGCTGCGTGGGATGACTTCTAAGGCTCCTTCCTCCTCAGACGTCACCTAACATTGCAAAACTGCCAAAGAAATTCCACACAAAAATGTGTCTTAGCTTTTAGTGTTTAGTCAGATTAAATGAACAAAAAATTCCAATTGTGAGCTTTTTAAATTTGGGGGCCTCATTAATGCGTCTGCCCCCTCCCTACCGCCTCTCATTGTGTGATAAAAGAAATATTTCGAAGGTGGTGGGTGGATAATGGCCCCAGGATTGGGAATTGGGGTGGGAGTGTGAAGGGAGGGGAGGGGCAGTAACAGTTTTATTCTTGGGGTCATGCTGCCCCCTGCTGTTTGTTAGCAGTTGCCCAAGTAGGACCCAGTCTTGAATCTGGTAGGGCCTAGGAAGGCTCCCAGAGAGTGGTTTACCCTTTAAAAAAAATTCCAGAGGGGGGTGAGTGGCAGGGCAAGAAAGATGCACCCCATAGATAACCACATGCCCCCCACCTGTCCCACTCTTAGGGACGCAAGTCTGTGACACATGGGTTACTTATGTGACCCTCAGCAAAGTCACATAACCTCGCTAACCCTCAGTCTCCTCATCTAGAAAAATCAGGCTAACTTCTACTCGCAGGGTGTTGTGGTGCTTAGAGAACCTGTGTAAAGTGCCTGTCACCTAGGAGGTGGTAACCATCTTTTCCACTGACGGTAAACTTTTGGGGTCAATATTGGGTACATACTAGCAATTCAATCAATTATTACTGGGTTGAGAGAGAGAGAAAGGTAGCCTGTCCTGCCAAGACCTCTTCATGATGACGCTCACAAGCAGAAAAGTTTCTCACTTAGAAACGGAAGTGAAGAGACATGCGTGGAAGTCCCCCGTGCCTTTTCCAGTCTGGGATTTCATCACTGACAAACCGGATCAGTCGCTCCAAGTTCTCTGTGGAGGGGCCAGAGCCCTGTATCCACGGTCTGAAACAGCGGCCAACGGCGGAGTCAGCAGGGCGCCCTCGAACCCTCCCCTGCCCGTCCATGCATTCCTCAGCCCCATGCCATTCGCGCCCACTCAGTTCACTGAGCTCCAGTTCGGGTCTTCAAATACATTAAAGGGGGATTTTAATAACGATGAAGATCTGTGGGCCCAGTGGATGGGGGTGCCCCCACGTTCCCGGCAGGCCGGAGAGTTCCAAGCAGCTCTTTCTGAGGCAGGGACTGAGCGCAACTTCCACCCGGTTCAGGGACACAGCTCAGGCCACAGCGGGGTGTCAAGCGCTGCTCAGTGCCTCCAGATTGTGGCGCTTATGCAAGTCCCCTCATACGTAACCGATGGCTCCTGAGAGCCTGCCTCTCATAAATTACTTCCCACGATGCCTGCGACCATGGCAGAATTCGAGTTTGAATAGAGCAGGAAAAAGGTGTTTGAAAGGCCTGTTCACTCAGCTGCATTTTAATTTCCTTTTCAATCTTGTCCCAATTAATTTCACAGAATTAATCTCACAGAAGCAACTCGGCAGCATTGAGGCTGCGGTTTTAGTGTGGCGGTCGCTCTGCCTGAACATGAAATAGGAGCTAATATAAAAATCCATCTGCTGTGTTTGAAATACATGCCGGCTGCTGCTCAGTCCTGTCTGACATTCCAAACATCAACAGCGGGGGAAAGTGATTTGGGGGTTAGTGGCCATCAGTGCTTGGCAGGGGTTCAACAACAGGTGGACTCCAAAAATCCATTCAGCCTGGGCACCAGGCATGACAGGGCAGGTGCTGAATCACCCTCCGTGCAGTAACGCTGCGCCCTGGCTTCGTTTCTTTTCTGTGGGGACTGCAAGGCCCTTCCTCGGACCAGCACTGCTGCGGGCCTGTATTACAAGTGGGAGGGAGGGAGGTGAGGAGCCTCTGTATGGGTGGGACACGTCAGAGGTCCCAGCTTTCAGAGAAGTGACTCTGTCTTCCTGGCTCCCGGGTCCCTCACTAGGGAACCTCTTTTCTAAATAATAAACATGCTTGGTCTGCTATGCAAGGTAACTTCAATGACTACTCAGAAATTAAGCCTCCTTTCTGGAATTCGTTTATATGGATCACATGAGATGTCCAGCAGATAAGGGTGAATTAGAGAGAAATTCTTTCTCCATGGACCAGAAGGGACAGGAGGTCCCTGAATGAATGGGGTCTCACACTAAAATTAGCCCGAGTCAGCGGGCTGCATCTCCTGGGCTGTGTTACGTGCCTCATGAGGCGGCCTGAGGCTCTTCCAAGGTCTGTCCAGCCACTTTATTCCCCTGGAAACCAGCCATGGGGCGACAAGTTGGGCCCCCCATAAGGTTTACAGTTACATGGCGGCTTAGCTGGGGGTGGGGGGAGCTATTCTTGTGGCCCAGACATACCAGGCTTTGGTTCTCTTCTCTCCTAGTGCAGTTGATATGGAAACAGGGAGCCCTGGAGGTAAGTCCAAGTTTAACAAATAATACATGGTGCTGTGAGATGGCCATGGGCTTTATGTGGACAAGGATGGACTGACTTTGTCACCTTGAGTGATAGTCAGCTCCCAGCACAGGGTTGGAGCTGCTTAAACTCCGGCTGGACCCTGCTCCGCACCCTGCTCCCAGTCGTCTGAGCGCAGCAGGCCCGCACCCCCACACCTGGCCCCTGTTAACAAAGCCCTGTGGCCGTTAGGACGGGCTCTTGAAAGCCCAGCGTCCTCCACCTCCTCCCTCCAAGGACCCCCCACGGAATGCAGACCTCTCCCCTGCCTTGACTGCCGTCCCCTCCGAAAGAGGTTTGTAAGTTGTAAAAATCAGTCGAATGCAGCGATAGGGCCTCTTTTAAGTGTGCTTAGTTGGATGTGACAGGAGCCCTCGTAAAAACAGATAGGTTAATTCCTTCAATTGCCTTAAATGAAGGGATTTTGTTTTGTGTTTTGTTTTGTTTTTAATTTCAGGGCTCTGAGGGAAAGGAGGTGTTTGGCGACATCTAGTGCCCATTCAGGCCTTCCTCGGGCGCCGCTGCCCTCCGCCTGGCCGCGTGGGGGATGGGCGGGCTGTTGGGGAGGCAATTCGGGGGTAGAAAGTGGGGAGAATGCAGGCCTGGGGCACTGGCCGCCCAAACCGTGCGATGAAACTGATCAATGCCTGTCAAAGAGCGATGATTCACCTCTGACCTCACCAAAGGGGGCGGGCAAGGGGGATGCCGTCGGAAAATATCTTTTCTTATTTATGATGATATGAAAGAGAAGCAGAGGCTGTCCCCACCACCCCGTTCCATGTTAACAAGCAGGTCAACACTGTGCTGCGATGACGAAGATGATGATGATGGTGGTGTTTTCTCTCATTCATAACCCCCATGGGAAGCCACAGAGCTAGGAGGATGGGAATGAGATCTGGGGTCAGCTGGAAGGCAACGGTCATACACCGGTCAAATGCAGTCGAGGCCATTCCTTTCCCCCAGACAGGAACCAATCGTCTAGAACAAACCCTGGCAGCCTCATTCCTTCCAGGTAATTTTTATAAATGAGGGGACACCCATTCCCAGAGAGGACAAAAGGGAGAGGGTGTTTGTGTGTGTGCACACGCTTGCACACAGGCCTGCTGACGAGAGCCCGCTCTCCGTAACGACTGTGCCCTCCAAATCCTGGCTGTTTACTACAGAACCCACTTTTAAAAGAGAGAGGGAGAGAGAAAGTAAAATAGGCATTTTCCACTTTAATCTCCTTACTCCTCAGCTGTCATCCTGGACGGGACCTTGCACTTTCTACATGCCCGCGCGCTCGCCCACACACACACACACACACACACACACACACACCTCAGGCAGGTGGATAGTCCCAGATCAGGTAATTAACTGTGAGGCCCAGACAGAAATGTTTACCTAGAACCATATAAGCCCTGGCAGGTTTAGGTTAATGCTCAGCATTGCCCAGTGCTGTACAAACTCCAGTGTAAAAAATTCCAGCCATTTATTTTGCAGTGAATTTATAACGAGTGCTGTTAAAGTGTTCGTCTTTTGACAGAGGTAATAATAAATTCACTGTTAAAGACGGTAGTTTAATTCCTTATACCTCCAACACTGCACAGAATAAACCATATTCATCACTGAGTAATTTTTTACCACATAAATCTTTAAAACTAACCGGTGAAGGCTGTTGAGACTGAAATATTGTGAATTTATTAGATATGCCCATGTAGTATTGGATTCAGAGGTTTCCATTCGAATATATTATGGGGAAAATTTGTGTCTTTAACTGTGACATTCCCTCCATCCCCACCGCCAGTATTATAACAAGCAGCTCCTCGAGAGTCAGCTGCACGTCTGTTAGACAGAGATTTAGTAATAAACTCCTCACTAAACTGCCAAAGAGGCTGCGTGACATTTCAGCGAGATGCTCTATTTAAAAGGAGTCACAAAAGCTTTGTTTCTGTGTGATTATTTTCTCAAAAGGAACTCAGCTTCCCTAAACCTCTATCTGCCAGTGTTTCTTGGTAGCGTATGCACCCAGCTCTCCAACCAAACTAGCAAAATATTGAAGCAAATTATAACCTCATTGCCAACGAGATTATAGGATTGGTAATGAGGGACCTGGGGTAATTGGTAAGAACACAGAAAAGCTGGAATTAGCAGAGATTGCCAGACAGACGGTGTTTAGGACTAGGAAAAAATTATGTGGATTGTCAAACTGGAAATAAGACAAGGTTTTATAAAACTTGTTCTCTAAAAACTTTCATCTTGACATCTGACACATTGAAGCTAGAATTCAATGGTCAGATTTGAGCAAAAATCCTTTTACTCTACCACATTAATTCTGAGTGAAAATCTTGTTAAATGAGAATATTCTGAACCTTTCTTATGATTTGCTACTGAAGTGACATTTAAACTAACCAGCTGTTCTATCAAATTGTTATACCCTCTCCAGTTTCATTAAGGAAATATTAATATTGCTAGAATGAAAAATATATTTTCTTTTAGATGCAGAAATGTGCATCTTATTTTTAGCAAAGATCTTCAGCAGCTTCTCTGTTCCCACTAATATTCTGTCTTTGGGAAGAGTTCCAGATACTAAAAACTTCCAAGGAGCATTGTGAACTTTAAGATTTTTTTTTAATAAAATACAATGGGCTTCTAACTGTTAAACAAAGAAGAAAAATCTCCTGGCAGTGCAAGACTGCAGCTCATCAGAATAATTGTGGAAAGACAGACCCGGCTAGAAAGATAAGCATAATACCAGCAATTAATATTCAGCATTTTGCATCACAGTGAAGAGGATGTGTTTTTCTTTGTGATGTGGCTCATAAGCTGAGAGTGTTGAGAGGAGCCAGACTCAGCTCTGTCTTCCTTCTTCGTGCGTGAGGATTAAGGAGAAAAAAACAGCAGCAACAACCCTGCTCCATCTGTAAATGAACAAACATCTTGATTTTATAGCTATTTGCTTTGTAAAACTGAGGAATGAAACAAAAATTACTGGATGCCTAAGTAACACTTTAATTCCGAATTCATTTACGCTGTAGCTATGTAGTTGTCACAAACCATAATGCAGTATTTAATTAAAATAACAGAAGTGCATCCAGATATGTCCTGGGGTAGCTATCACCAAATTATAGCTATGCCACCCGTATTTTATTTATGAAAAGGCAGCTTCTAAGGTGCAAGGAGGCTGATTCAAAAAGCATAAACATTTTAAACCTGCATTTTTTTTTAGAACAGCTTGTTCCCCCCCACCCCGCTGTGTCTTTAAATTTTTTCCTCCTTCCAGTGAGGGTTTTTTAGTGGGATTGCCGTGATGTCAGTAAATATCTCTCTTTCTAACTCTTGCTTTTCAACTCTTGACCTCTGAGTCTTCTGGCTGCGCAAACCCCAGCCTGTTGTCATGGAAGGGCTTGAGAGGTATCACAGGAGCCCCGGCAGACACAGGGCATCTTCGCAGAACTTGGACGTGGATTCCGAGAGGATAGGAAGGAAGCAAACCCTTTCCGGGCTCCGCATGCTCATTCCCATACAATCGTCCTCACACTTTTCTTCCCACCTATAAATACCAGCTACGGTTTACACGCTTGCTTGCTCGACTTTGTGGACGTCCACATGCAGACATACTGCTCCTTTTCATAAACGCATAGCATCTGTCTTCCACGCGCCCACCATCCATCTCCTCGTTCACATTGGCTGTCCCATCCACCTCCTTGTCTGCAGAATTATGTGCAGCAAGGTCCCGATTTATAGGAAATAAATAATGAAAATGGAATGGACTGGGAAAGATAATCGAAACATTCAAATTGTTATTTTTCACTGTACTTTTCGCAAACGCAGCATCTATAAACACCTAGCAAAGGTGTTGGCAGATTCCTAAAAGGAAATGCCTTATGGAACAGCCTGAGCCCCCGGGTCTCTACATTGTATCTCTCCTGGTCTGTCTCTCTTGCTTTCTGATACCGTAAGACCACGCCATTTTTAATGGCAAATCATGGGGTGTTGTTTTCATTCTTTCTGCTTCATATTTATCCTGTCAACAATGATGCTTTTGTCATCATTGATCCTCTTTAAGATAACCCTAAGAATTATAAAACAGAAACAACAATCGCAATCACCTTTTTAAAGAAAATAGCCTGCAATTACTGTATAAAGATATTCTGATAATAGTTTCATTGGATCACAGCCCGATCCTACAGCAAGGGTCTTTTGGAGAAAGGGTTTCTTATACACACTGGTAATTATTTTAGCCCCTTTCACAGGTCACAAAGAAAGTTAATTCCAATTGCTGCTAATTTCCGTCCAACAAGAACACGGAACTTTAAACCACCCAAAATAATTGGATTCAAAACAAATTTAGGAAATTGAGTGTGTTAGAAAGCAAATAAAAATATCCTTTTGGTAAAGAGGAGGGTGAAAGTAGTAAAAATGGCCTTTTTTTTCCTCCCTTCTTTCCCCTTCACAACTTTGCCATTAAAGTCGCACCTACAGCTAGAAGTTTGTCCGTGAAAAATGGTCATTTTGTTTCTCTGCTCAAAGAATGTTATTAAAATGCTAATTTAAAAGAAAAAGGAGTTAAATATCTAGCGATGGTGCATTCTAATTGCAACCATAATGAGCTCTCTAAATGTGCGTGCCCCTGACACACACAGAGCATAAACAGCAGTAAACAGATCATTAGTGCCCGCATTCATTTATTCTGGCGACCTTACCATGACCCCACCGAGGGTAGGGTGAAAAGCAGGTGGATCTGGCTGTGACACCCCCTAGAGGGATCCAGGAAATGAAGCTATAAGCGGTTGTCATGGAAACGCCTATGTGTGCAGATGATGTAACACACCGACAGGCTGTAGGGCTCCGCAACTGGGACGTTGCCGTTCCCTCGCCGGAACAATCTTGAGGATTAAATTATTCATTTCTTTAATTCACAAAGCAAAAGGAATCCTAATTTTCATGGTGATGTGCAACTCACTTCCATTTGTCTACAGTCTGGAACATGGTGACTTGTCATCCTCTCGTTCTATGAAACCAACCCCAGCCTCCCACAGGCTAGCCCCCAAGCACAGAATCTGGCAAAATCAAGTGGGCAAAGGCAGCGGAAATCTGACACTCAGCATCTGCACTTAAAGAGAAACACCTAAGATTTTAAACTAAAATAAATAAGGCAGACAGTGTCCCTTTCTGATGAAGGCATGTCATCGGGGGACTAAATGTGTACCTGTCCTGAACAAGATGGGGCTTTGTTTGGGGCAGGGCAGAGTCGAGCCCATACCCAACGTGGCAGCATAAACAGAGAAGCAGAGAGGCACCAGCCTCAGAGGAACCCCTCACCCCAGCAAGGTGCAAGAAAAAGAGATAAGAGAAAACGAGCATCTGCGCACCCCCTCCCATGTCCAATTGAGGGAATCGAGATTAATAAAAATAATTCTTTGGAGAATGATTCCACTCTGTCCTACCCTGTTTTGCACCAAACAACCTCAATAACCTTACGGCAACAGTAGAATAACTTTTCTTCTTCTTTTTTTTTTCTAAAGGAAGCAGAAAAGACCATCTCTGGAAATTATTTTAAAATAAAAAATATCCCGGCCTGTGCCTCCTCCCCACCCCCTCCCCATTGCACTTTAGATGAACCTGTGATATTGTAGCAATGGCCCTTGAAGTGCAGTGGGGAGGTGATTTAGGAGAATATTAAAGGCAATGTGGAGATTCAAGGCGCCTCTCTCAGGGAGATCTGGAGAAATACGCAGCACAGATGGGCCGAGCAGATTAAACATTTCCGTCACATTGTTTCCAAATTGTGTTGTGGTGCCTGAGGCTGGTACTGCGGTCAGAGCAAAACAGAGCGGTGCAGAGCTGCTCGCTGCACAGTTTATGGAATACATATTAATACGCCGGTCTCACATGGTATCACAATTCTATCAGCTCCAAAATGGTGCTGTCTCTATTGTTCCTGGATTTCGCACTTGGCACCTTGTTCTCTCCCAACTGCAGAGTGTTTACCTTCCCTTTACCCTTTCTCTGTTCTCTAGGCAAAGTTCAAGTCGTGGGTTTTCCTTCTTCCTCTTTCCTTATCGCCCTGTTCCACCGCCCCTCTTCCCTTCACAGCTCATGATTTTTCTGCCATGCACACTCTGAGTTTTGCACACTTCCATCACCAATTACGTCCAGTGTGTGCACAGGTCCTGCACACCTCCCAGGCCTTGACCTGACCGTCATCCACTTGTACCCAGTACAGGACGTACACTCCAGACCTGAGGCCGAATGCTGCCTTGCACTAGAGCGCACTCAGACCCTCCGTCCGTCCGTCCGTCTGTCCGGCCGGCTGACACCGCTCCTCTTCTCGGAACACTCGGCTTTTAGCCAGGGAGTGGCCTTTGCACGCTGCTGCCCTGCGCCTCCCCCAACTGCTTTCACTGACCGGCCAGGCTTTCCCTGTCCCCTTTTTTACGTGCACACATACCTTTCCCCTACTACCCCAAATCCTGGCACCTTCCAACCCCCAGGTTAGCAAGTTCCCCGAAACGTAACAATAAACTGGTTCAATTAAGGCAAATTTCATGATTCATTTTCAAGATTCATAGACCAAAACTCTGAATAATGGAAACAAGAGAAAATGATTGCCAACTTCAAATACAGTATGCAACAGCCTGAAGAGGCCACAAGCTACCCGGGGTTTAGCCACGCACAAGTTCCGACCCTTTTGCAGATTCCAACACCACTAACCCACCGTCCACCCAGCTGACCACGTCCTTTCTCCTACAGAATCTCTTCCCAGAACCACTTGTGCTGAAAAATAGGCACCCGTTCGCCTTTCACGAACAATTCCTGTCCCCAGTCTTGTTTTTCTCAGCAGTCGGAAGGGTGCTGAGTTAGAGCCCTCAGTTTATTTAATAATTTATGGTATCTTTGGAAAGCATTAAATTTCCAAAGCTGGATTTTAAGAATACAGAAATTGTGGGCCAAACCAGAGTAAAAATATGATGCTCTTGGCTGACCCTGGAATATTACAACCTACGCCACCTAGGCACTCCAATTTCCCATCTTTACTAATGATAATGTATGTTGCACAACAAGCACTAACATGAGAAATAAGCAATCATAAATGAGTAATTCTGAGATTGATTGGCCTTTCCCATACATATATCAAGCAGTTATCGATCTTTCATGTTAGGGGCTGATTGATTGTTCTTTTGAAGACAAGTTCTCTGGTTTACAGGCACCGAGACAGTGAACTTTGATGGTCAGAAGAACAAAAGTAGGAGACATTTTTCTGGGAACCTTGTTCCACAGAGGCTTGTCAAAACCCAATTCAGTGTGAAAAGAGAACATTTCTATTAGGAATATTCTCAGGGGGGCTGACAGTGTCAAGCAGCTTGTTCCAAAAGCTATCGTGTGAATTCAAATGGAAGCTATGGGAAGACACCATGACTTTCAAGTCACAATGACAGGGTCGATGCCTTAGAAGGGAAAAGCAAGCTTGGTCAGCATTTGAAGAAGAAACAGATTCTGCAGCTGGAGGGCTGAAGCCAACGAAACCCAGGGCGGCAGGAACAAGGATTCTTGATTTCATTGTATATTTTAGTAGCGGGGAGGGAGGTGATGAGGGCCACACTGGGCCCAAGTGCTGATCCAGGCCATAAAGACCATTGCATTTCCCCTCTAGAGTGATGGTCCGTAAACTCCAGGGGCTTTGCAAGTCCTCTGAGAATTCGATGAACGCTCTAGGCCTCACCCCAGGGGCAAGACATGTATGCACGCACACGCACACAAAATTTCACACCAGCTTCAAAGAGTTCAAAGATCCGTCGCGTCCATCCATAGACAGGCAAGGGGTTCACAGACTCCAGTTTAAGAATCTGTCCTAGAGGACGGTGATTTCCTGTTGTTGGAACAGCCTAGGAGTCACTGAGCCTGGAAATTGAATTCTCATCCCAAGACAGGATGGTCATTCCAGGTCATGTCTGTGCTACTCCAGGGGAGCTGTGGAAGAGCTTATACAAATAGGAACCAGCAGGGAGGAGAGAAATTAAAATGCAGCAATCACGGAGTCGGGGTATGTAATCTCTTTTAAGGCTTATGATGGGCGCCTGCTGGTTTTCCCCCCCGATATCCCCTGACACCTACTGACAGGGTATTTGCAGCCCCGCACAGGGACTCGGGGCCCTGTGACAGGAGGAGCACCGAGGAGGTCCGTGACAGCCTCGAAACCATAAACAGCAATGGGAAGCCACTGGAGGCAGCGTCACGCTGTGCGACGTGCCCGTGGTTGGTGGCCATACTGCTTTGTGTTTATAGAATTTGCTGTTCTTTTTATGGCAGGTTTGGTAGGGGTTTTTTTTTTCCTTGTCGATGGAGATTAGCAGCATAAATCCTTTTATGGCGGTGCACAATCCCCCACAAACACTTTTGATCGTTGCTAATGGTGAGTGCCGGTGTCTGTTCGGGGTTCTGTCAGTGCTCTGCCCATCCAGGCCCATAGCTTCTCCAAGCAGATAATGGAATCCCAGTAGCCAACCCTCATTGTTAAGACTCCTTCGTCTGCGGGGGTTCAGTGAGGTGGGGCAGGTTTGATGTTGAGGGAAACAGATGTTTAATCGAGCCTGGAAATATTATGATGAGAACAAACCATACATTGTACTATTTTCAAGCGAAAGGCATCTGAAAAGACTGTGGGGCAAGAAGCAAGCACTGATGTGAAGGGTTTTTTAAGTAGCTTTTTATAATGTTATCTAAAGTATCTTCAATTAACAATGCTGTGTAATTAACATCTCGGCTCTGCCACACACAGTGTGTACAGAGCTACCGTGTGGGGAGCCTTTACAGTTCTGGTTCCCTCACACCATCACCTGTAGGGATGTATCCCCTCTTTGAGGATTTCAGGTCTCCTGGGAGTGTCTCAGCATTTTTCCCATCTTTCCAAACATCTGGGCAAAAAGAAGTCAAACTTTATTGAAAATTGTTGATCCCAGGAATTCAGTTCTCTCTGCCATCCCAAAACTGAAATCCAAGAATCAGCAACTTAATAAAAATGCAGTAAATTAGCACCTCTAGACACGAGCAGAGTTCATTCAGAGCTGGGGTCTGCCCGGCTGAGCCAGTACTCTCTCCATTTTAATAGTTTAATAAAAATTAGCATAATTAACGAACATCTGTATGATCCAGAGTGGTGCAATTTGGCACTTGGAAACGAGGGCTTAAACATGATTGCTGTGAGTTTAATGTTGTTTTAATTCTTTTTGGCACTGTGCAGTGAAATAAACGTTTGGTGGTGATAGTTCTCGGCCGGATCTCATTTGCATTTTTCTCTCTTTGATTATGAGCAATTGTGGACTCCCCAGCAATTCATCAAAGTAAAAATTATTTTAAAATACCTCGTGGTGTTCAGACTGGGCTGGAGCAATGCATGGGGGGTGGCAGTGAAAGAGTAGGCTAGAAATTTTCCATTCATGCTTTAAGCATCTCAGCCCTGCAGCCCTTTTCGGGTATCCAGCCAAGGATGAAATCTGGAAAAGACCGTCAGATCCCAAGACCTGTGGGTGCTTTGATTAAGCTCCTAGGCTCCCCACAGCAAGATTCATATGGTCTCTGAGACCGGGCCATTCTCCTTTCACTCCTGCCTGCTCTTTTGTTTTGAAGGGCAGAGAGTTGATTTCACTCATTTCAGTTCACACCCCTGCG
Organism: Tonatia bakeri; assembly: GCA_004024845.1. Taxonomy (NCBI): domain Eukaryota; kingdom Metazoa; phylum Chordata; class Mammalia; order Chiroptera; family Phyllostomidae; genus Tonatia; species Tonatia bakeri. The sequence continues at coordinate 172,376 of PVIA01002237.1, forward strand.
AGAACTGCCACATCTGTGGTCGGCGGGGTCAGTGTGCCCCGAGAGCAAGAGCACGCTGATTGGGAGCCCGGCCTTCGCAGGTGCCCTGCCAGGCCTCATCTGCTTCCCGTTCGCACCCTCTCCCAGTTGGCAGAGAGCACCTTCCCAAGGCTAGGGCCCTACTCCTGGCATCACGGCTACAGGCGGATGCTGACAAGTGTGAGGCAGAGGAGGGGGCTTGAATGGTCCCCAGGGAGACAATATCCTCTCAGACCCCTCAGGGGATGACGATGACAGCACTTGGCAGGTAGGAGGCCAGTCCTCACATGTGTTGAAGCAAGCTGACCATGATCAGAAGACTGTCAGACAGCATTGGGGCCCCGCACCCCGCCCATGAGGTAACCGAAAAGCTAACGCTGAAGTTTTTATGAGTTACCACGAGGCAGGAGGATGTGTTTCCCCTTCACAGCCAGGCTCTGTTTAGACACGGCCATTGCAGTGACCTGCTGACCAAGGCAATACTACAAGAAAACTGACGACAGGAACTGCCCTAACTTCAGTGCTGGGAGACGGACAGGAACATAACTTGTACTGATCGGAGCTTTAAAATGTTCTAACAGCGTAGGCTGAGGAACTCTGGGTAGTTTCCTGTAAGGCAGTGCAGATGGTAGGGGAGTCGGCCTGGGGGAGGGACGGGCTGATGTGCAGTGGGGACAATGGGGGAGAGGCCGTGGACACAGTCATTTATTCAGACTGACTTTTAAAGGTAATTCTCTGTTCCTTTTTAGGATCAACTCACTAGTCTCACTTCTTATGCCTCTTGAGGCTGTCTTCACGGTAGTTAGGGAGCCATTTGGGAAAACTGTCCCCAAAGGCAGATGCTCTCTTCCTGCCACAACCAGTTCAATCACCAGGGGGATATTTGGGAGTTAGTTGTAACTAGATCTGCTCAACTGGGAGTACGAATCCCCACTGCACCCTTCATTTCTTCATAACCTCATTTAAGTGTTTTGGGGGCCCCATTCTGTGCTGAGTGCTGGGAATACAACAGCAAAAGACACCAACAAGGCCCCAGCTCTCATAGAAACCTCCCTCTGATGATCAGCACGGAAACAAGAGCAGACCAGCACGAGACAGTGTGATGAACTTGTTTTGGGGAAGTGTAGGGCCCAGCACTGTGGACCACGTAGCTGAGCCCCCCCTGCCCCCCCCATGCAGAGATTGGCAAGGAGAGGCTTCTAGAGGATCTAGAAAGACTCAGGAATTAAGGTCTGAAGGTTGCTTAGGAGTGAGCTCATGAAAGGGAGGAAGGAAGTGGAGGCTAACAGGGGCTCCGAGGCGAGAAAGCCTGTAGCCCATGGGGACGGCCGAGACAAGGTCTGTTCTACCGTGGGTCCAGTAGATCAAGGGGGGGAGCGGAAGCGCTGGGCGGTGGGTGGGACTAGGTCTCTCAGGGCCTTGTCTGCCTGGTTACCAAGCTGACAATAGGCGGTGGGAACCCACTTTAAGGTTTTGAGCACAGCAGTGATATTTTCAATGCACATCTTAGAAAGATTCTTAGAAAGAATCTTAGAAAGATTCTAGCTGCAGAATGAAGAGTAATGGGAGGAGAATGAGAATGGATATACGGAACAATCTGGAGGTCGTTCCCACAGTCCTCATGAGAAATGACAGTGACATGACTCGGGAGTATCATTGGCGAGAATGGAGAGAAGTAGGTGGATTCCCACAATATTTTAGAAAGAGAACCGACAGAACTCAAGGACTGATTGGAAAAGGAGGGTGCAGCTGGGAACAACTCTCGGGTTTCCAGCTGGAGTAACCGAATTCATCGTGGTGCCATTCACAGAGAGAACACAGGAGATAAAGTTTGGGGTGGGGCTGGGAACAGAAGCAGAGTGACGGGTTAAATTTAGGATCTATGGAGTTTGAGCAGCTTGACAGACATACACTTGGGTACTGGGAATCCATCCCTTAGAGCTGGGCTGCAGTTCGGGCTGAGAGTCATTCACACAGACATGACGGCTGAACCGCAGAGGCGTGTGCTCAGGGAAAGTGCCTCGAGCCAGACGGTGGCGAGGACAGAACCCAGGAAAACCACCACAGTGAGAGGGTGGGGAGAGAGGAAGGTGATCTCCCGAGGAGAATGGGAAGAAGTACCGGGAAAGTAGGAGGGAAAGTAGGAGAGTAGAATTACCACGGAAACTGAAAGGAGAAAATGCCTCCAGAAGGGTCTACGGCGGCAGCGCTGCTGGGAGATCGGGTCAGTTAAGGACTGAGAAGCACCCACAGGACTTGAGCAACTAGGAGGTCATAGGAGACTGTGGAGAGAGCGTAAGTGAGGTGTGGAGCAGACGCCGGATTAAACTGGCTTGAAGAGTGGATGGGAAGCAAGAAGGTGGGACAGTAAGTGAAGGAAACTCAGTAAGTTTGAGTGGAATTGGCAATAGGCATAGACTAGCGGAAACAGAAAGAAGACACGTCGGGGGGATTATTTAGTAATTGTTTCCAAAGGTAAAAGAAACTTGAACACATTTCAAGGCTGATGGAAGGAGCCATTTACATGAGAGGCAGAGGTCCGACTCCACAGAGCCTCATTTCTAAGAAAGTGGGTTACAAGCACACGTGACGAGGGAGGGTGTTAAACCAGGGAGGACACTCCCTCCACGGTCATGGGAAAGAAGGCTGGTTGTCAGCACAGGGATGTTCCTGTCTTGGTGGTTGGCAGTTAAATGTAACAGCTTCTCTTTTCTCCTTGGAGGTGGGAAACCGGTCATCTGCTGAGAGGGAGAGAAGAGGCAGAGTTGGAGGAGGGAAGCAACATTATCAAAAACAAACAAAAAGGCCCTGGCTGGCATAACTCAGTGGATTGAGTTCGGGCTGTGAACCAAAGGGTCGCAGGTTCGATTCCCAGTCAGGCACATGCCTGGGTTGCGGGCCAGGCCCCCAGTGGGGGCCACATGAGAGACAACCACACATTGATGTTTCTCTCTCTCTCTTCCTCCCTCCCTTCCCATCTCTAAAAACAAATAAAATCTTTAAAACAAACAAACCACAACAAAAAAAAGACAGCCACTTGACCCCGAACTTTTGTCACCAACCTGGTTTTCTTTCTTTCTCTTTCTTCTGAGCAGAACTCGGCAGCTAGGTGTGGAAATGCAGACAGTCAACTCCGTGGCACCCCAAATCCAGTTGACCTGGAACACACTCTATTGCCCATGTATTCCTAAATTTTACTTCCTTCAAAGGAAAGGAAACGTTTTCTGGTGTTTTCAGGAAGACTCCCGTCGGGTTCAACATCCGCTGTGCTTTGAGCAGCTCTTCTGGGCTCAGGGAGCCCCATTCCCAGCCCGGGACCGCCCCGCCTTCTAAACCCTCTCCTTCCCTTGCTTGTTGGTCCCTCCCTGTGGCTTTTATGTCCTGCCTGTCATCACCGATGGACCTGTCAGTCTCCCACCTCTAATGTCGAGAGCACCTACTACGTAGCAGACACCGTGCATTGTTTTCACTTCTCCGCTGTCACTTACATCCCCACAGCATAGGGGAGGGGCTGAAGGTCTCCCTACTCTCACAGAAGGGGAAGTTCAGCTGGGGGAACCAAAGTCACATGGCTGCTAAGTGACCAAGTGGGGATTAGATCCCAGTCTGTCTGACTCCAGGACCCATTACTCTCTGCCGTGAGCTCCCAAGGAGGAAACAGTGTTCCGATTCATCATTACCTGTCTCACGGGAGCTCAAACAGCACTTTGCGTGTAGATGATGGTTGGTAAATATTGATTTGAACCCTGACCTGACTCCCTGAATATTTTTTAGTGTTTTGACATTTTAGAGCGTGCCCAACTTTCTCTGAAAAAGCTAATCGACTATGTTTAGTTAAAAAAAACAAAAAACAAAAAAAAACGCCTCTTTTGATCCAGCAGTGGCATCAAATGTGCCGAGTTTACAGTGTAGACAGGAAGATGGTAAAGTGAAAATGTCTGCTTTCCTCCTCTGGATGACTTTTTAAAACTTGACAGTCTCATCAAGGGTGTTAACCAGTGATCCTGATAGTGTCAATAAAGCAACCCCCCAACAGAATCCCCCGTCAGTCGCCGTGAGAGATTAGCAGAAGCGTGACCGGATCCCACCGAAACCACCCCCTTCTCGTCTTCCAGGAGTACAACACGTACGGCTGGTGGGTAGGAGAGCTGCACAGCCTCGTCGGGATCGTCCCGAAGGAGTACCTCACCACGGCCTTCGAAGTGGACGACAGATGAAGCCCAGGTATGGGGCCTACTGCCAGGGCCTCTGGTGGCCGTGCCTTTGTCTCTCTGGGAAGGACACGAGCTGCCAGGGAAGCGGCTCTTCCTCATTTCCAAAAGTGATGCCAGTAGTTCACCATTGAAAGAAGGTGGTTCTGGAATTGTCTTTCCTAAATTAGGGGACTGTGTCAGTTATGGTTAAGGTTCAACTACATGTGACAGAAAACTCAAAAATAACTGATTTAATTAACACAGAAATTTATTTTTCTCTTCTGTAAAAATCTGGTAGGAAGTGATACAAGGCATCTGAGTCCCAGATACCTTCTCTTGTTCCACGGTGTGTGGCCGACATCCCTCAGATTACCTCCTGGCCCACGACAGACGTGCCAGCTCTAGCGATCACGTCTGTTTCCCACCCAGCAGGACAGATGAAAGGAAAGGAGAAGGGCACACCCTGTCCTTTCAAGGACACTTTACAGATGTCATACACACCACTTCTGCTTACATTCCTTTGGCCAGAACTTAAACACACAGACACGCAAAGCTGCAAAAAAGCTTCATTCTGGGTGGAGCCTGTGTCTAGCTTGAAAGTGGAGGAGGGGTTCGTTAACACAGTGAAGAGGGCAGAACGGGCACTGCAGACAGCTAGGGGTGTTTGCCGCCAGCCACCAGCATGGCTCTGGGTTTCCGTGTCCCCAGCTTCAGACCCAGGCGGGCACCACCTCCTCCAAATGCTGGTGCGTTAACGACGACTGGCCAGGACCAGGGGCCCAGTATGAGGATTCCTAGGGACCAGAAATGAACTCTCAGGTCATAGAGAATGTGGCTTGCATTTTATGATCAAGAACCATATCATATTTTAAAACAGTGGAGTGCTTGCTTTGGGTAGAGTAACTTCGCACTTGCTTTGGCACGGAATAGGTTTTGTTTAGAATTAGGATGGTGGTTGCAGGCACCCCAAGCCAGCATGGCGTCACTAGCTCCATCTTCCAACCTATGGGAGCCAACTTTATTGCTGGGGGTGAGGGGTGACATATGCGACAGTGACACGAACTGTCCTTGGAACCTCCCAGACGCAGACCAAGGCCCACTCCAGTGTGCTGCAGCAGCAGCCGAGTGGACTCGCTGAGGAAAGCATGTCAGGACAGATCTGACTTCCCAGCGCCCCTGCACAGCCAGATAGCAGCAGCTCGGGCCTGCCGCACAAGGTTTGACTTTGTGGCTTCCCCAGTGAGGGCTCCGTCCCTGGCCGTGACTGTAGAAGGTCAAGTCTAAGCAGATTCACCCTCCTTCACTCAATTCACTTAATGACAAAGTTGTTTCTCTCCTCACTTCCTCCGACCCAACCGCTCCGGGCCTAGGAGTTTCCCCCACAGCTGCACGTGCGCACACGCACAGCCGCATGCACACGAGGTCCTTGGTTTGTGACCATACACCGCTGGAAACAGCCTGACTGCCCCACAGAGACCCAGCCCAGGAACTGTAGCACATCCACAGAATTGAATACTGTCAACAGGGAAAGAGAAAAGGCAGCTCTCTACATTCTGAGATATGTCGGTTAGTTAAAAAAAAAAAAAGCAGCAAAGAGCATCAGCCTAATTTGATCCATTGGTGTAAAAAGTGAGTTTCTGGTTGTGCACATATGTGTGAGATGCCTCCAGAAGGAGACAGAAAATGCTAACACCGGTTGCCTCCAAGGACAGCGAAGCTGCGTGACTGCGAGGCAGGGAGACACTTGTTACCCTGCGCCCTTCTGTACCTTCTATATTTTGAGTCAGAAAAGCAAATTTGTGTATTTTTTCCTCCTCTAGGACATACATCCTTCTCTCTACCCTGCCTGCCTGAGGAAACTGGTCACCAAGAGCTCCCACTCCCTACCCTGCCACCCACCCCCACCGAGGGCTCCTTACGGAAGAGACACACTCTCTCACCCGTTCCTGTGGCCACAGTAAGCGCCAGTGAGACAACTGGGAAGAGGTGTATTCCGCGTACCTGGTACTGAACCTGCCTTGTCATAGCTCGCTGCTTCTCTAAACACGTCACACAGCCACTTCTGCACTTTCCACAGGCTTGTCACAGAGAAGGTGACAGAGAAGGAAACCTTTGGAGAAAGGAGCTTCTGCTTGTTTTGACTGATTTTAAAAGCATAAATAAATTCACATTTGGTCCCTTGCCGTGTGTAATGGTGTTGAGTTTCTTTTCATAATGGTGTCAAAGTGCTGGTTCTGGGCATTCTTGCCAACTCGGAGCAAAGTGGGAAGGGATGGCCCGACGGGAACCAAGAGCCCAGCAGAGAAGGGGACTTGCAGCTGTCTTTCAGGGCAGGACCCTCTCTGGAGCCCAGACCTGCCTGGTTTCTGCTTGGCCTCTCAGACTTCCTTTGGCTGCCTCCTTGGTTATTTTTTCTCATGTGCCGAATCTCTCTGAAACGAGACAGGGCTGGAGAAGCATCCTTGGAGTCAGCACGTTGGAGAGTTCCTTTTTGGCCTTAGTTAACTACCCCTCTAGGACCCGTAGGCAGCAAGTCCCAGACAGGGTCCAAGCAAGAGCTTTGAGGAAGGCCTGTGCACGCACAGCTCTGCTCCTTTTCCTGTTGCCTGCTCCTAGCACTCGGGTTACCTGTACCTTGAAGAGGCAGCAAAACACAGTGGTTAAGAACAGAAACTCAGAACCAGGCAGCCTGGCAACAAACCCCAGTTCCCCATTTACTACACACCTTCTCTAGGGCAAGGTACTTGACCTTTTATGCTTCAAGTTCCTCACCTTAGAAAAAGTATTCTCCATCTCACCAGGGTCATTAGGAGAATTAAAGAAAAAAAACACACGTAGTATACTTAGAACTAACGTTGGGCGTATAGTACCTGCTCAATAAGGATTAGCTATTATTACTGCCTGACTGTCTACACGACAGGTTTTGAAAAATGGGCAACGGAGCAGCTACAGAAATTTTCTCTCATGTAAATTACAGCATAGGAAATAGAATCAATAATATCTTAATAATGCCCTGGCTGGTGTAGCTCAGTGGATTGAGCATGGGCCCCTGAACCAAAGGCTAGCTGGTTCGATTCCCAGTCAGGGCACATGCCTGGGTTGCAGGCCGGGTACCCAGTAGAGGGCACATGAAGGGCAACCACACACTGATGCTTCTCTCCTTCTTTTTCTCCCCCCCCTTCCCCTCTTTCTAAAAAATAAATAAAATATTTTTTAAAATAATAATATCTTAATAACTCTGCATGGAGCCAGGTAGGTACTTGAAATATCAGGGTGCAGGGGACCACTCTATAAAGGACATGAGTGTTTAACTACTATGCTGTACATCTGAAACTAATACGGAATAATATTGAATATAAACTGTAGTTGAAAAATAAAAATGAGGAAAATAAATAAAAAGAAAAAAAGACGTTTTCTCTCTGAAGCTGCCCAGTCAGAGCAGTGTTTCTCACCTGTGTGACCCCACATTATAGCCCTGCCGTGAGACGTGCGTCTCACCTCTGTGACCCCATGCCATAGCCCTGCAATGAGGTGTGCATGTCACGTCACCAGAGAGAGAAGCTGGGCAGCACAGGGGGTGTCATCAGTGACTCCCAAGGTTCTCCAAAGACCCTGTGCCAGCTCTTCACTGCCAGCTTTTCTGACCCAGGCATAAAAACAATGGCGCTTTTGGTGTATGCTCTGGATAAACAGGTAAGAAAAGAGGAAGCCTCTGGTCTGGGAGGAAAAAAGAACAGAGATAAAAGACAACACAGAACTATCCCTAACGTCCCCTCCATTTTGCACAGGGTGCTGAAGGAGAAGGAACCACTAGGTGGCAGCATATGAGCAGGTGAACCAAAGAGAACCAATAGCCTCCAGCTTTAGGAACCTTTGCACCAATCCCAACCTACAGGTAAGGACAATGGGTATTGTTCTCAAGTGTTTGACAGAGGGAGCAAACAGAACCCCTCCATGCCCCTGATTGTGCCCTCCCTGGAGAACCCCCAGGGACCCAAGTCTGGAAGGTGGGGGGTGGCTAAGAAGACAGACACCATTGTGGAACCGCTGTGACTGAGAAACATGCCAGAAGAGCAGATACCTCGGGCAGGGTCAAAGAGGGGATGAAAAGGTGCAATGTCAAGGGATGGAAGTATGTCACTCTCTGCACAGTTCAAGGCCCTCTCAGTAGCACGGCTGTTGGCTTCCGGCATCTCAAACAAAATCCCCTTAGTGCAGTAGTCCCTTCTGTACCTGCGGACCTGAGGAAACAACCATCCGCCAAATTACAAAGATCTTTCGGCACCTCTGTTACCTGCAGGGCAGGCACTACACCTAGACCTCTCACCCTTTTAGCTGCCGAACTCAGTGGAAACAGCCATTAGAATGGCCCAAGAAGATATCAACAAATGAACTGACTGAAAATAGGGTCCGTAGCCACCAAGCTACCCCTGACATTGTTACATGCAGGAAAAGAGAGAACATGTCCAAAGCACTGGTGAGACTATCTGCGGGGCTGAAGGCCATTCTCTGTTAGGGTTCAAAAGGAGGCCTTTCGGAAACAGCGGATTCCTCCCGTCTTTCTGGATGGAGATCAACCTCACCAGGCAAAACTGCTCCCCACTCCATTCACCAGCCACCATCTGAGCCAACAGCCTCCTCAGGCAACTGGCCAATCAGATTACCACCTCTCTGTTTGACGTCACTAACCAGATCCCCACCTTACCGCCTGTGACTAACTGGGTAACTGGGGGTATTAGACCACTTAACTAACCACATTAAACGTAGAATGGGTTCTTAATCGCCACTAATTGCTCTGGCACGTGAGATAGGAGAGACATAGAGGTGGGAGACTTGTTTTCCTCCTTGATTTTATGTAAAGAAGAACAAATGAGAAAGCTCAGATCCTGAATTTAAGAAGCAAACGTGTATCTGCCTTTTGCAGATGAATTATTTACACAGAGCTCACCAACACCCACTGGAAAATCTGACCTGGGGCTGGAAGAGTTTGGCCTGTGTTGTCCAAACTAATATCTGAGAATACTTAATGCTCTGACAGCAATCTTTCGGCTACATTTCATTAAAACCACACTTTTGCTAGTGTGTTTTCTCTGTCATCCATATAGACACTGTTTTGCAGTTAACCTCAATATTAAATTTTCCCATACAATGGCCCGTTATATCTCTTGGAAATCTGAATTTAATTCAAAACCAATTGCATCCTTCCCTCTGGTGACTAAAAATGGGAAGGAGAGTTCCTGTGAAGTCTCATTTCCTAAACCCACACAGTGTGATCGCACGTAAAGTGAGAACAATGCCAAAGGGCAGGGCGGACTGGATGTGGTCTCTCCTGTTGCGGGGAGATGTTTCATCCGAACACAACATGTAAGGAAGGGCCTAGATTTCAAGTTCTCATTAACTTTTTTTTTTGGTAACACTTCAGCTTCCTCAGTCGGACCACCTCACTGGTGATCAGTTCATCTTGCCAAGTGGCAAAACGGAGGGTCTGAAAGGCGGTGACTAGACGAAATCACACCAAATCTGCCGCGGAAGGGGAAATGAAATGAGAGACTCTTCAAATTCTCGGCCTGCTGCTTTGCTTCTCGAAGCACACACGCTCTGTCGCAGCTAGACACCTCCAAATGACACATTTTCAAAATCCACATTCAGTGCTTGCGACACAGCACCGCAGTGGCGGCCAAGCAAAGAGCAAGATGGAAGGGGTGGGGGGAGCGGTGCATGCTCCTGCCTTTTCAAAAACCAGTCTGAAAACAATGGAGCAAAGTGAGCAAGAAAAAAAAAAGACACCAAAGTATGTTCTCTCTCTCTCTCTATTTCTTGCATCTTAAGAACAAAACTCTCAGATGCCAAGGACAGAGGTGCTTTCATCTTCGGCCAAAAAGAAGCCCTCCCCACAAGCAGGTCTCCCACCGGGCGTGGCTCGGAAAGGATGAATCTTGAGTGGCACTGGGTTGCTAATTCCCAGAGCACCAGCAAAATCAGCGGAGCTGACTTTAGAAAAAGCAGCTGTCTACACAGAGGATTCTCTCTGCTACACAGCCCAGTGACTCAAACTAATTTTCTAGTTTGTGGATTACCACAGTCCCCTGCTCCTCCCTCCCCTCCCGTCCAGCCATTTCATTTCCCATTAGAATTTACAGGGATTGGGCAGGGAGTTTGAAACTTACAACTAAAAAGATTTTTTTTTTCCCCTTCAAAGGATTGGAATTTTTCTCCCTATTTCCCTATCAAAAACTACCTTCAACCCTGGCTGGTGTAGCTCAGTGGATTGAGCGCATGCTGCGAACCAGTCAGGGCACATGCCTAGGTTGCAGGCCATGTCCCCCAGCAACCGCACACTGATGTCTCTCTCTCTCTCTCTCTCTCTCTCTCTCCCCCTCCCTCCCTCCCTTCCCTCTCTAAAAATAAATAAATAAATAAATAAAATCTTTAATAAAAAAAAACTACCTTCAGAAAACATGCTGGTTTGGGGGTTTTTTTCCCGTTAGTAAAAATCAATGACAATTCTTTTTCAATCTTTTGGGATTCAATTAATAATACATTTTAAGATGTAGCCCATTTTGTGAAAAAATCTTATATAAAGCCCCCCCCCGCCCCGAGTCTATTAATAGGATGACCATACAACTTATTTTCCAGGTCACTTTTGAGACCGAAAGGGACAGTTATTGATAATGACTCCAAGACCTCGGGTGTAACCAGGACGAATGGTCAGTGAGGCAAAATGAGTTGCCCCATCGCCAGGGCAGCGGGCGGTCGATTCATAGATGGCCTGGCTCACCTGGCTCGATGTCCCTCTAATGAAGTCCTCTCCTCTGCAGGCCTGGCTCCTAGGCAAACCCTGCCAATTAGGTTCTCTTCCAGATGCCCAGGCAGTTCTGAGGGGCCTAGTGTCTCTGGTGTCATGCTGCTTGTGGGGCTGGTGTCCGTCAGCAGCCGTGTGTGTTCATGTCCCCCGTGGGGCCCCATCACAGCCCGCCACCCCTCCACCTGGCAGACTGCCACTGAGGAAAGCATTTCTGTGGCACTGGGCAATAGTGGGCCACCTCCTTGCCTCCTGTGATGGGAATAAATTCCAAGAGTCTTCCAGTGCTGGTCCTCAAAGAGGGCATCTGGTTCTACCACAGATGCTCTTAACCTGATGGTGAGCAGCTGGCCACCGTTCATCCCCCCACGTCTGACCATGGGACAGAAAACACACTCCAGACGCTCCCCTCTTCCCCACAGTCAGACACTCCGTCCAGCATGTCCTGCCTCGAATCGCTGGGGAGCACATGCACGCCACCCACATTTACTGGAAGCTTCCCACGGTGGGCGCCCTGCTTGGCCCACCACTGATAGACTCCGCCCTGGAAAAGCACCTGGCATCTGGGAACTGGCCACCATTTCTTCGACATCTCTAGGGCGGTGCAGTGGGTGTTTGGGGTGGGGGACAGAACCTGGAGCTTAGTACTTCCCTCTGTTAGCACAGGGTTTCTCAACCTGGCGTGATTGACAGTTTAGGCCCGATAATCTTATGTTGTTGGGCAAGCATCCCTGGTCTCTAGACACTAGACCAGTAATACCCAGCCCTCGCTCCCCTAGCCCCCCAGTTCTAATGACCAAAAATGTTTTCTGATGTCCCCTGGGCACAAAATTACCGCTGGCTGAGAACCACTGTCTCTGGGCATTTCCATGTGCTTAGAACCAGGCATTGAGAGGCTGCCCCGTCTTTTAGAAGTTTGTGCTTTAACAATAAGGAGCAGCAGCTCAAGACTAGACTGGGAAACATACAGAGCACAAATGCCATGAATTCCTCAGGGTTTAGGAACCAGCAAGCAAGCCCTCACGCTCCACAAGCACCTTTGAGATTTGCTGGCCGGCACTGCTGCAGAAGCTGCACTACGCAACTGACGTTTTCACATGAATAAGCCTGGACTTGCCAATTTGGAGAGCTGAATTACAGCGAATCTCTCTCTGCAGCTTTGTTCACTATCCCTGATTCCCTTTTCAGTGGCAGAAATCCCTGAAATTCTTGGTCAGGACCAAGTGAAATGCTGTGTTCTACCTCCGAGCAAGAAACACAGGTTCGCAGACCCAAGTGCAGAAGACAGCGCAGCGGAAGGCAGCTGCTCTGCTCCCCTCGGCTTTGCTGCGGGTCGGGCTGGCGCGGTGCTCCCCGCAGCCCCCAGGCAGAAGTGAGGAGTCGGGACAGACTGGCATCTCGCGGCTGTGATTTTCCTGGTCCTTCATGTTAGTTTAGGGGAAAGTTTCAACCCACAAAATGACTCCCAGGAGCTATCAAGAACCCAAAACAAACAACAACAACAAAAAACCCTGCAACACAACCAAAACCTACTGCTTTCTCTGGAGGCCGAGACAGGATGCGGGGTCCAGTGCATTTGTTGTGTTTGCCTGCACGGGCCAGACAGGAGGGCCGTTGCCGGCCCTGGTGCCAGCCAGAGCCCTGTCGACGCTGCCTCCCGTGGGCCTGAATCTGAGGCACCTGGAAGGGTTATTAGCAGGATTGGAACTCATCCCTCTGCTGGGACTAGATCATAATTACAGTAATTTTCTAACAGAGCCCGGCAGTAGGACTGTTTAATCAGCATCTGACTCCCTTGTGTTCCCAGCCCTCATCACTCAAGGAGAGGAGTGGGATGGCTCTTAAAGAGACAGTGCCCGCCTTTCAGCATTTGGAACAGATGTGCCCTAATTGGTAGAATATATCTAAGTCTCGTCCGGGCAGGTTGCACTGCCTGCAACAAACCGCCCCGGGCTCTCACTATTCTGGGCCTTCTGCTGGAGGAATTCAGGCTGGGCTGCTGGTGGGCCTGGCTCCCCATGGCTCCCCACACCACGGCCGCCAGGGAAGGGACACACAGGGCAAGAACACTGAAGGATGTGAACTAACTGCCCCTTCCAAATGGATGGTATAAAGAAAAATTGCGCCCCCAGCAACCGCACATTGATGTTTCTCTCTCTTTCTCCCTCCTTTCCCTCTCTAAAAATAAATAAAATCTAAAAAAAAAAAAAAAGTGCTTGGCTGAAAGGACAGGAAGGAGGGACTTGATGGCCACAGATAATTGGGGCTGGTAGCTTCCCATAACCCAAAGATTACAGAAGCATATTATGTTCGTGCCCTTCCAGGGGAAGGAAGCCTTCCAGACTTCCAAGTGATCTCTTAGTTCTCACATTCTAGCTTTGTCGTCTCTCCCTATTTATTGTTCAGGCCCCTTTCCCTGCCATGTACGGCACAGCTTGTTTTTCTCCTCCTCTGCCTGCAGAAGTGGACCAGGTCTCCCCTTAATGAAAAGGAAGAAAAATTATTCACTCCACTTATATGAGTCAGGAGTGCTGTCTCCTAAACAATGTGGCTCTTGTTATCCTTGGAGTATAAATTGTCTGTGTTTATTGCATTTTGAGAGATGAGGTTGCAGCTTTCCAGCTCCATCACTAAGGCAGAACTGATTTTACCCACGTTATGTCTCTAGTAAGACTCAAGGACCCGCTCCTGCTGCCCTGTTGGAAGCCAGATGCCCACTTGGTCTTTGCGGCGGTTCCTGAAACAGCCCCTTAGAGAGAAGAGCTGAGGCGGGCCATCAGTGAGAGATAAGAGGGGGGCTTCCAAATCGATGAAGGAAGCCTTCAGGAAAGAAGGTACAGTGGTAGGAATAGGAACGGGGACACTCATTTACAGTTCGAGGAAAGGTTACCTTGTACTGGGCAACGTGCCCTCTACAGAGCCAAGTCCCTGCTGGCAGAGGGCCGCCCGAGAGGGGTGGCTTAGGATCAGTGCCCAGGCTTGACTGAGGAAGTCACTATCTCACACTGCAGTGGTTATCTGCTTGGCTTTAGCTGTGTCTCAGCTGGCTGCTCACACACAAATCCGCAGATGCCACTCCAGCCCAACTGAACGCTCCTGCGGCCTCCATGAGGCAAGCCAGGAGCTGGTCTGTTTCCATTTCTACGCCAGTCCCACCTTGCATCCTCCTGGCCCGCTGTCCTCCTCATCCCTAGATACTGTAAAAATGTTCGGCAAGAACTAAGGCATACAAACATAGTCACAAACATGGAGCTAACTGAATGTTCGATCGGATTGTTAAAAAGGCCTGATCATCTCCCTGGTAAAGCTACCAGAGAGGGTACATGGTGCTCAGGACCTGGTAGTGTGGATTGAAGGCCTCAGCGGTCAGAAAACTGGGAACTGTGGAGGAGGCCTGATTTCTGAGAACTGAAAAGCAGAGGGCTTTTTTGCCTTGAGTAGTGGTGGTTTTAGCTTTTTAAAAAGCTTCCCCCATGCTGCGGGGGTGGGGTGAGTGGGAGTTGGGGAACAACCTTGTCTTACAGAGCTTCTTATAAAGGACCTCTCACCTGAATATATTCTAACACCATCTAAAAGCATATTTTTAAAAACCATGCTTAGCTCAACCCGAAAGTTTCCTCGGAGAGAAAATGAGTGTAATACTTGCTCTGCCCTCCTCATTGGGCACCAAAGTCAAAAATGATGCATGTGCAACTAATGATTTTCATTCAAGAAATCTCACTTCCCTCCACCCACATACACACATGCGCATGCACACCTTCCCCCAAACATAATGAACCCCATGAGCTTGGGATCACTTATCCTGAGTAATGGGAGAGGACTAGCCTTGGGCCGTGGAAGTGGCTATTGGAAGAAAGGTGGCTACATCAGGCATAGAACCTACCTCAAACCTAAATTCTAACAAAAAAATGCTTTCCTTCTACAGAACAGCTCAGTAGGCCACACACAGAGGTCATCAGCCATGGTGGCTGGCCCTTAATATACAAAGGGACAGAGCAAAACACAGCACAACAGAGGGGAATGGGATTGCGTGGGTGCAGAAGGAAGCCCACTTCTGCCGCTTCTCTGCAGACTCCAGGCCTGCATTATTAGGAAATGTCTTCCCTTCTCAGGACAGCTCATTCCATGGCCTACTCAACTCTGTAGAAGACAATGAGGGGATGGTTCCTGGCCTTAGATTAACTGAAGTGCTGTTATATGCACTGCTGTTAATGGATCATTTACAAAGCTGGGAGTCAGAAAAATTGCATTCGTGTCTTTGAATGGTTCCTGCTGTCCCAGCAGCCTACCCTGCTGGCAGAACTAGCTGCTGAGCACCAACTCCAGGAAGAAAAGGAACGAACAGAAGAACCAACCCAGCTTGCTGTTTTTTGGCTGAGTAGGGAATTGACACAGACCACCTCCGGCTCCTGTCTGGAAGTTTCGAGATCAGAGAGCTTCAGGCACAGCTGGGTTCACAGCTGCACCATTTGGAGCATTGGACTTATTAATATTCATGAGTCATCCCCACCAATCGGCAGAGCGGATGCCATTAGCTTAGCATCTGTCGGGTTTTTGTGAGGGTTGTGTATGGAGTTTTTTTTCCCCTTTTAAATGAACTTCTTTTGACATTTTGGATTTGCCTCTGTAGGTTTTCAATCCTCGCCTTGCTCTGCTGCATCATATAAAGGAGAGACTCAGGGGAGGCGGGCAGGAAAGAGGGATGAGTCCCAGCCAGGGCTTTGCATCTGCCTGTTGACAAACTTTATTTCTCTTTCAGCACCTGGCACCTCAGACAGGCTGCGAGGACGGAAGCAGCATCAGGTAAATTATACCTAACAAGGTTCATGCCCATAACTGTGAGTAGGGCTGGATCCCGGCTCTTTGGAAAACAGTCCCCTCCAGTGGTGAACCTGAGCTGCACACACAGTGCAGGGGAACTGCGGGGCACAGCTCTGAACCATTGTTTCCGCGCTGGTAAGTTCATGGTTTATGGACGTAACCACCGCCAGCCCCCGTCCCCTCCTTCTCTGCTACAGCTTGTCAGACGCGAACAGCAACAACAGTCTTAAACAGTTGAGTTTTATTTCAGGCCAAAGCCCCTCAACTCTGCACTAAACGCCATGACAGTCCCACAGCAAAGGCTGGTAGTTAAAGAGCCCGCAGACAGGCGGGGCAGCCAGCGGGTGGAGGAGTGGGCAGGAACCACACACAAGCCTAAGTGCGGAGCGATGAGGAATGCCGGCGGCGCTCCTCTTCCCCCAGCTCTGGCTCTCAGTGGAGAGGAACTGGGGCAGCAGGAGGGCAGAATGCCTCGCTGTCTGAAGGAAGGCATGTTGCTCCTCACCCCCACCCCCAGGTCCTCTCTCCAGGAAGAAACGAAGCCCTTGCGCCCCACTGGACTGAGCACATGGCCTCCCTGCCACACAGCAGAGGGGCACTGCGGGGCTGCAGCCCTAGAGGCAGGGAGCTGTCACTGAGGGAGCAGAAAAGGTTTCATCAAAGACAGGAGCCCATTCTACCTCTGCAGAAGAGACAGTGACAGGCCAGGACAGTATTTTCCAAAACAAAGTTCCCCGGGCTGTTTGCCTTTCCTCTGGCCGTGAACAGCCACTTCTCTTTCATGGGTGGTTGCGACCTACTGTGTGGGTCCCGGCCCCACACACCAGGCTGAGGCCTTGGGATATGCAGGAAACCCCCACGACAGCTGTCACAGCACCATTCCCTTGGGTGGTACCAGCGGGGAAAAGCAAGGAGGTGGGAGAATGAATTGTCGCCACCCTGGCCGTGCAAGGAGGTAGGCAAGGGCCCAGCCTGCCAGAAACGAAGTGCTCCGGGGCCTGCAGCAAAGCAGAGCCAGTGGGAATACAACACAGCAATTCTGTCGGGACAATATGCAGTATGGCAGCTTAACATCTGCCACTCACAGATCCCCAAAATCAGTCACCGGGGGCAGCGCTCCTGGGCCCATTAACAAACATCGTAAGAAACTCAGCTCCCAAGAGAGTAAACATGGGATTCTGCTCAAAACCAACAGCCCCTGCACCTTACGCTTAACTTACAAACATCTGCACAGTGTTTATTTCTATGGAGGAAGCTTGAGGCATCGTTGTGACCAACCTCTATGCAACCAGCCCGCACAGAGGCCACTGTGAAGCAGCCCCCCCTCGCCAGCGCCGGCCCTGCGCCCAGTGCCGCCCAGGCGCTTGCACCCCCTTGTCTGCGTCATCCCTGTCCACCCCAGAGCAGAGCCTGGGGCTCAGAGCAAGTTCACTTTCCCAAAACTGACCCTGACTGACTCGGGTCCAAAGGCACAGCACGGTCCCCTCCCGAGGACCTCCTCACGGGCTGAGGGTCAGAGGGTCCCTCATCAGGTCTTGCAAAGTCACAGCATGACAGCAAGGTCGGGGGTGGCAGAGGGGGGCTTTCCAAGGAGGGGGCCTCAGAGTCCACAACAGGAGCCCACACCGCAAAACGATCCTTTCCTTCCTCGGGCGGCGGTGAGGGCGAACTCCTCCTGCTCGATCTTGGAAAAAAGCAGCAACTAGAAGAGTGGGGAAGAAGGCACAGATAAACCAAATGAACAGATGAACACACATGAAGACAAACAGAAGGTGCTATGTCCGTACAAATGGGTTATAGTTTGGCCATAAAAAGGAGTTAGGCACTGACACACACGACAACGTGGATGAACCCTGAAAACTCCCAAGGAGAAGCAGCCCGTCACAAAAGACCACGTGCCTCACAACTCCATTTGCATGAAACGGTAAATCCACAGACACAGAAAGTAGGTCAGTGCTTGCTGGGGACTAGGGGTTGGAGAAAACGGGGAGTCGTGTTAATGGGTACAAGGTCTCTTTGGGGGTAATGAACATGTTCTAAAATTGACCGTGGTGATTAATGGTTGCACGGCATTGCGAATAAACTAAAAACTACTGAATTGTACACAGAAAGGGTGAATACTATGGAATGTGGATTGTATCTCAATAAAGTTGTCTTAAAGGGGGGGCGGACATAAAGGACAGGACAAATAGGAAAGCCTTCTCTTCTCCCCCCCCCCGTTTCTATAGGACAGCCTGCTACCCCGGGAAGGGTTAACACTGACTCTTGCACATGGAATGGGAGCCACACACGAGGAGAATGAGGCTCCTTCTGGAAGACCACCAACGCTGTGACTTTCCTCTCTATGAAGCGGGCACCTCTCTAGCGCAGGCTACAGTAATCCTAGCTCCTAGTGTCTCGAGAAAGAGAGCTTCAGTTACCTCTTAGGCTGGTCTCCTTTAGCCAAGTGACAAGAGCCCTGCCTCTCTTCCTGGGCCCAGCCACAGTTTGACATAGCATAGCGAAGAATGGCATCGGAAACGGTCATAGGGCTCTGGCCTTGGACACAGGCTTCTATCTCGGGCACCGAGAGCTGGCTTTGCAGGAAGAGGTGCAACTGGCTGTCTGACAGGAGGACAACGCTCTGCAGGACCCTGGGGCAAACAGGTGGGACAACACACAGCGTCACCCTGAGGATTTGCTCTCCCCAGCCCCAAACCCTGAAGGACTCTGGCTTGAGTGAGCACGGGGGTACAAAAGGTGTCCATCCCAAACCGCCTGCATGTTCAGTGGGCTGTCCTGCTGCTCACCGTCCCCCTCCCCGCCCCCACTCAGAGGCACGTGCCAGGCTGCACGCCCACTTACTTCTCGAGGAAGTGCTGCAGACCTTGTCGTCGCTTCTCGATGAACTCGTCTGAGCTGCCAAAGAGGGTTGACTTCCCAGGAAGTTCAGGTACAGGCCTGTGGAGTCACATGATGTAACACCCAAAATAAGGGTAATGTCCAAGATGGTCACTTCAGCCCCTGAGCAAGGAAATCCTCCCAAAAGAGGCACAGATCAATACAAATGGCTTTTAATCAGATGGCAGGGGTAGGATGTTAACAATGACTAACCACATGCCTTGTTTTGGGGACTACGTTTAATGTTTTACACACCTTATTTTATTACTCCTCCCAAAACGTCATGAGAAAGATATTAGTGCTCCCATTTCACAAGGAAATACAATCGGAGAAGTTGAGAAAATGCCCCAGTGCACACAGCTAGTAAGCAGCAGAACTGGCATGAAACAGGCCTATGGCTTCCAACTCCATGCTTTATACTACAGTTTACAAAACCCACGCCCACCCTCAACTATTATTCTTAAAAGGGAGAAACTCAGACACAGAGACACAGAGAATGCTGGGTCCTTGTGTGTCGATTAAGACTACCTATGCCGCCCTGGCTGGTGTAGCTCAGTGGATTGAGCGCGGGCTGCGAACTAGGCATCGCAGGTTCAATTCCCAGTCAGGGCACATGCCTAGGTTGCAGGCCATGTTCCCCAGCAACCGCACACTGATGTTTCTCTCTCTCCCTCCCTTCCCTCTCTAAAAATAAATAAATAAAAAAAAAAAAGACTACCTATGCCAACCCCAGAAAGTCACACGCTTGGGATTTCCTAAAAGTAGCTGAGTTGTCATCCACAAATGCTAAACCTCCCTGGCCTCTCCTGGGAAGCTCAGCACATAACCGTGAAAGACACGGCAAGGCTAGACAGGCACAGTTTGTCGGGGGAAGCTCCACCTGGCTTAGAGGGCCAGACCCATGACAGTGTCCTCATCAGTGCCACATGGTAACTCACTAGCTAGGTCATCAACAGGCCCTCCATCACCAGGGCATTCGTGACCACTCTGTGGTGGAATAGCTGCGCTACACTGTCTCCAGTGTTAGGACTTTCCTAAGGTTTGGGAGCTCTTTCCTAAGGTTCTCAGCCTGTTGTGTCTCTGAGAAAAGGGGGCTTCACACCAAAAAAAAAAAAATCACAATTTTTACATGTCAAATGGACCGGATCACCCGTCAAATAAGTCCAGGTGCTACAGTCCCCGATAACCGGTGACAAGCACATTGATAATGCTACAGGCACGTTTGTTTAGTCCGATACTAATATGCACACAAAAATATGTCTGCTATTCCTATGGCAGTTGGGTCAAAATACTAGAAATAAGAACTCTGTCTTTCCTTTTGTCACTGCTTTAGAAACATACTTTAAGAACACATTTCTCAATTTCTTTAGTGTCTGGCACGTTGCCAAGTTTTCCTCACTGTCGACTCTTCATTCCCAAGCAAGTGCCTAAAAGCCGGTCTCAGACCCCCAAAGAAAGCACCGGCAGACTCACACTAAACCAGCGTTTCTCTGCAGCTGCTTTCTCAGCCACACGAACTCGCGGTAACGGCGACGCACACAGGACGTCTTGGCAGTGAAGGCTGTGCTGTTGGTCTGCAGGAAAAAGCACACGAAAGGGGTCAGTGGAAAAAGACAAAGAGCACGCAACTCCCCATCGTCACTCTCACCGGGGACCCAGGCCACCGGCCACAGTCCTGCTCAGAGGCTGCACCCAGAGCAAGGTGCTACCAGCCTGCAAGCAACTCTCAGGCACGCCCCAGCTCTCGCTCCTCTCCTCCCTCCTTTTCTTCTGTCCTGGGCCTGTCAAAAACACCCAGACAGGTTCTGCCTCAGCACCGTCCCTCTGCCCCGGAGAGTGTTGACCCCAGTACAGAAGTGTAATGCACTCACATGGAGGAAGATCTTGTAGTCCACGTAAGAATTCCAGGAGCCCTCATTCTGCACACGGGGGTCCTGAACACGCACGGTGATCACCTCCTGCAGGTAAGAGATGCTCCGTCAGCCTCAGCTCGGCCACACAGTAAGGCAGCTTTGACAACACAGGTGGGCAGATTTTTCCAAACAGAACCAACTTTTGTTCATTTGCTCATTAAATTCAACGAATACTTGTTGACCCAGCATGTGCCAGGCACTCCTCTAACACGCTGCGGGGGCCGTGCCAGGCACTCCTCTAACACGCGGGGGCGGGGGGGCCGCGCCAGGCACTCCTCTAACACGCAGGGGGGGCCGCACCAGGCACTCCTCTAACACGCTGGGGGGGGCCGCGCCAGGCACTCCTCTAACACACTGGGGGGCCGTGCCAGGCACTCCTCTAACACGCTGGGGGGAGACCGAGATAGGAGACAAAGATCCTCGCCCTCACGAGGCTTACATTCCAGTCCATTCTAAGGAATGGAAAAGTCAGTCAAAACGGAGCCTCATTTCCCAGAAATGCCTTTACTGCTGATTTCCTTCTCCTGGCTCTACTTGGAGCCCATCAGAATCGCCAAGGTGTTCCTGTCAGAGGACACCTCAGAGCAATGACTCGCACCTTCTCCTAACCCCCTCAAACTTACCCACTGCTCCCTGGAGACCACCTGCTTACCTCCGGCTCTTGGTTCTCCAACATCCTACACCAAAGGCCCATTGGAAGAAAACATCTGAAGAGGGACAAATGACAAGGAACAACTGTGGTTAGTGTGCGTCTATTCTTATCACTCCTTACCAGGGCAAAACCCTAAAAATTTTTCATCAACCCTCCCGGGGAAACCCAAGGACCTTTTTTAGTTCTCATGTACGACTTAAGAGGAAGCAAAAAAAACTCCCCCACATTACGACAGCTACAAGCCCTGGGGGTTTGCCTCCCTTTTCAGACCACAGCCAAGACCCTCAACTATGCCGCCTCTAACCAAAGCACGTTTGGGTCTGTGCCGTGTTGGCCTCAAGCCCCACGAACAGGGAGGTTCGGTGGCAAACCCTGTCTGCCTGAAGACTGCAGGCAGAGCGGCCTTGTGGGCACACACAGCACAGCTTTGCAAGGGAACCTAACAGCGCCCCCTCCTGGCTGTCCAGGCAGCCAAGCCCCCCAAAACACAGACGCTCCTAAGTCTCTCTTTGTCTTGTTAACAACCAGTCTTCTCCCAGAGGTAAATCAGAGTCTGACAGCACCGGGAGCACCTGAACGGTGGGTTACCCAGTTCCGACCTTCCCTTACCTAATCATTTATTCTCCAGGCCGCAAGCCCAAGGTTCTAATTATTTCCTTGCTGGACGTGCCACCCGGTTTGTACCTCTGCCCAAACACCCCACAGCTACACAGGTCGATTCGGGATGTTTTCCACTCCTTTGTAAAGATTCATTAAAGCCTAAGCTGCCGACTTCCCCCAGCGTGGTAGTTTACACGTGCAGCGACGCCGCCCACTCCAACAAGGGGGCCGTGAAGGTTGCAGCACAGGGTTACTCAAGTCCAAGGGGGCCCATGATGTCACCTTCCGTTAAAATACAGCACTAATCTTATTACTGCTAGAGCCACTCCGACAGCAACCACCCTGGCTGCCACCTGCACCCCCTTCTCCTCTCTTAAGAGCAGAACAATAAGGTTTAATTTCCCTTTTCAATTTACCTTGAAATGAAAACTGACTTCAGCCAATAGGTACTGCCAACAAATGATCTGCGCTGGCTCCTGGGAAAACAAGATTCTCTAAGATCTCCCTCTGCTCCCCCCATGCCCATTCACATCCACTCACTTTTACAGTCCCACAATTAATTTTAAGCACATTCCCTTATTAGTTCTGCCTTACCATTAGAAGAGCGTGTAATGAGTTTCTTTCTCTCTTATGTTTTGCTAACACAAGGCAAATGTTTCAAAAGAAGGGGAACTCATTTACACCACAAAATTAGCAGAGCAAACAGCTTTTCCAGTTCTTTCCAATGTACCAGGAGATCTCTCCACACAGACACTGCACTCAGAGACAAGGCTGCATGGCAGACGAAAAAACCGGGCGACACAGCCAAGCAAACCGAAGGCTTTAGGATCGCAGTACCATCTTAAACAGCATTCCTGCTGACCATCTAAGTTTTTGTCTGATGCAAAGGACTCCTGAACTGAAATATAGCAATCCCAATGCCATTACAACCAAGGCATAAAAGCCCAATGTAGGCACTCAAACGGCTGTGACCAAAAAGAGCAGGCCACCTTACTGTGAACAATGAACCTACTCGGATTTTAAAATACTTTCCCCTCTTTTTTTCCCCAGGCATTTGGTAAATTGCCAGCACAGGAGCAGAGTTAAAAGATTCTATAGTGTCTTTTCACAGAAGTAACAACAGGAAAGACCATGCCAGGGAAATCATAGTGACCACAAGCTCCGTGGAGCTCACACACCTCCCGTGCGTTGAAAGGTTTACCAAAGGCAGGACTAGAACTCATCACTCTCTTGGACTCAGCAAGAGTCTGCCTAGGGCCCTGTACCACCTCCACTGCAAGCTCCTCTCCTTTCCTTTGGCGCTAATGCCACTTAGAAACAAATAGCTATAAACAGGTTTTTTTTTAAATCCTAGGACCCCTGTCCCCCAAGATGCTGTGTACTTAAATCTTAATTCGAAGGTCACTAAGAGAGTTTCAGCTGTAACTTTCCTTAAAAACACTGGAACAAATGCAAAAACCTAGACTTCAAGTAATAGTGTCTAGCAATCTCCATTAGCTTCCACTCCTCCCCACCGATGCCACTCCTCAGAAGGAAACGAAGCTCAGTTCTCCGAAGAGGAAGAAGTTCTAAAGTTTGGCTCCACGATCTGGGAGATGGAGCCATATGTCACCCAAATAAGGATAGAGTCCGTGATTCTCTCTGCTACTCATGCAACTCAACGCCAGCTCCATTTCCTGTGCCCTTTCAACCACATCTGAGGCTTCCTTTACTTTCTGCGTCTGTGCCAGCACCAACAACTCCAAGAAGAATCTAGTTGTTTGCCATTTACCAAGTAGATTCCTCGTAAAACTTTCCAATGTCACAACAATTCAAGGCTTCAGCTCCACCCTTTTCATTCCCATTTAAACTACTCCAAGAGACAGGTTAAAAAACCAATCAAGTGGTAAAAGTACATTGAGCCACCGAGACTTCCATCCCTTCTTACCTATTCTTGAGCCAGACGGCAACTCGAAAAGCTCTCCTTCCTGAGCCCCCACGGGTGGCAAAGGAAGCTTCCCGTCTGACCAACCTCCGAGTGTCCTCAGCCAGCTCTGCTCCATTCTTTTTGTCCCTCTGAAATATGCCACTCCTTCCACTTGGAAGGTCAGTCACAAAGGCTACCTCAGTCTAGCGCAAGGGCCTCCCCTGTCCCCTAAAATACTTGTCCACTGCCCCTCGTCCTAGCCGTTTGGGTAAAGACACCCAAACTCTTTGACTCCGGCCACTCCCCCTCCGTTCTCAACGCACTAGGAGCAAAGAGCCACATGGTGCTGCTGCTTCTTTCCTATTAATCTTGGTGAGTGGGAAGGAAAGATGCTTTATATTCCTTTAAAAAATAAATGCAAAAGCCGGGTTTCCTTCCCTGGATCCCGAGCAAGTAACGGCCTTTATTACGGGAGGAAAGACAGCCCCTACGATGTCAAGCAAAATCCCCATCCCAAAAGTCACTACTGACGCTTAAGCCAGCGACCCTCAGCTCAAAGCAGCACCTGCTCCCCGCGGCCGCGGGCCCGCCCACGCCCCCTCACCTGAGAGTAGCACCCACTCTCCACGGCGACACCGCCAGCGCCCCACCATAGAGCCGGTCTCGGCTTCTCCTTCCGGGTGAGTGGCCGGTGCCCCAGTGCACGACGGGAGACGGCTCCCGACACTCCAATCCCGGGTGCCCAGGACGCCCCACCCCTGCAGGCCCGGGCTGTCAGTGGCGATCCCGCTGCCCCGGAGGCGCGCTTGGCCCCACCCAGGCCCTGGCGGCAGTCGGGACTCCGCACCAATCATTCCGGGTGCTGGAGGGTGAACGCTGGGGATGGGTGACCAAGGGGTTCTGACGTCCAATCCAGGGCAGCGTCCCGCCCATCGTTGTCAGTCCATCCAATCAGCGGCCAAGGGGAATCGTCAATGGTCTGAAAGAGGGTCCCTGGAGCCCGGGGGCTGAGGGGAGGTTGTCCTCAGGTTTTCGGTTCTTCGAGGCACCGTCTTGACTGTGGGAGGGTCGTGGGAGAAAACTCCCCTGTTTTTGGAGTTTCGCATATTCCAGAGAATCCCCAATTCAAGCCGGTGGTTGCAGTTCCCTAGCGGAGTTATCAGAAGACTCTGACTCAAGTTCGTAAAACCCCAGACTGTCAGAGCGAAAACCGGGACTGAGATGGTTCAGCAACGTTTCACTCGCCTAAAAGACCCCAGAGGAGGATGGTGCCGCTTAGTTACAATGAGCATTCTGTTGAATATGACGAAGACTTTTTTCTGTTGTTGACATGTCTTTTAATTACCAGTTTAAAGATAATGTTAGAAAAGATAATATCAAGGAAAAAGTTAGGGTCACAAATACAAGCTCTGGAGCTAAGTACTATACCCAGCACTACACTGACCCTGTGGCCTTGAACTGGTCCTAAATCTTTCTAAGTCTTAGTTTCCTCATCTGTAAAGTGGAGATTATTGCACCTACTTCAAAGCAGCTTTTCTTGAATTTTGTTGCTCTCAGGATCCCCTTACAGTCTTTTTTTTCTTAATTGATTTTTAGAGAGAGAGAAACAGAAACACCCATGCGTTCCACTTATTTGTGCGTTCACTTGTTTCCTGTGAGTTCCCTGACGGGAGATGGACCCTCAGCCTTGCTGTCTGAGGTCGCTCTAACCAGCTGAGCTACCCTGCCAGGGCTCACTTTATATTCTTCAAAATGATTAAGAACCCCAGGGAACTTTCTTTGTATGTGGGATATTCACCAAATCAGAAATTAAAATTGAGAAATTAAAAACATTTATTTAGGGTAGTGAAATACACAAGAGAATATGCAGGTGATGTATTATAGAATTGTATACCTGAAACCTATGTAATTTTATTAGCCGATGTCACCCTGATAAATTCAATTAAATTTTTTTAAAATATGTATTAATTCACCCAAAACAATAATAAACCATTACATATTAAGATAATATATTTTCACACCAAGGCACATCATAATTACATTAGCCAAGATTAAAATGAAGGTGAGAATCTTAGAAACAGCAAGAGGTAAGGAGACAGTTACCTACAAAGGAGTTCCCATCAGACTGTCTGATTTCTCAAAAGACACCTTACAGGCAAGAAGGGGCTGGAAAGAAGTATTTCAAGTCATGAAAGGCAAGGACCTACATCCAAGATTGCTCTATCCAGCAAAGCTTTCATTAAGAATGGAAGGGCAGATAAAGTGCTTCTCAGATAAGGCCAAGTTAAAGAAGTTCATCATCACCAAGCCCTTATTATATAAAATGTTTAAAGGGATTTACCTAAGAAAAAGAAGATAGAAAACATGTACAGTAAAATGACAGCAAACTCACAATTATTAACAACCACACCTAAAACAAAAACAAACTAAGCAAACAACTAAAAGAACAGAACCACAGAAATGGAGATCACATGGAGGGTTAGCAACAGGGGAGTGGGAGGGGGAGAGAGGGGGAAAAGGTACAGAGAATAAGTAGCATAGACAATAGGTAGAAAATAGACAGGGGGAGGGCAAGACTAGTATGGGAAATGTAGAAGCTAAAGAACTTATGACACATGGACATGAACTAAAGGGGGGGAATGTGGGTGGGAGAGGGTGTGCAGGGTGGAGGGTAGTGAAGGGGTGAAAATGGGACAACTGTAATAGTATAATCAATAAATTATATTTTTTAAAAAGAATATATTTTATGAACTAGAGCTACACTTTTAAAAACAAATTATTGAGTAGAGTGGCATTGGATTACAATTTTGCAAATTCTATTAATGTCTGGCTTAACAGAAAACAGCTGAATTATCATATTTGCTTCCCCATTCTGTTGTACTATGTTATTTGGGTCTCGGAAATGAGGAAATTCTATCTCACAGAGATTTTTTTTAGCCTTCTTCAATTATTATGGATACCCTTTGATATTAGCAAAACTCAACAAATGGTAGTTCTTAAAGGTTAATTACAGTGGGGTATCTGAAAACATTTGGAAAATACTGGTTTACTAAGTAATGCTGATCTTCCAAATATTGGTGCATTTCATTGTTTAATATTTTTTAAAAATCACATTTATTAAAATCACCCTGGCTGGTGTAGCTCAGTGGATTGAGCGCGGGCTGTGAACCAGGCAACGCAGGTTCGATTCCCAGTCAGGGCACATGCCTAGGTTGCAGGCCATGTCTCCCAGCAACCGCACATTGATGTTTCTCTCTCTCTCTCTCTCTCTCTCTCCCCCTCTTTTCCCTCTCTAAAAAAAGTAAGTAAATAAATTAAATCTTTAAAAAAAAATCTTCACTGACGTTCAGTGAAGCTGTTAATCTCACTTTGGTGAATACCATATTTTCCAAAGTTATCATTTGGCTTGAAAGCTCAAATATTGAAATAGAATATTTCTGCATTTTCCTCAGAGTGGCAAGCTCATTTCATGCAAATATCCTACTTTGAATAACCATAGCTTTTCTGTCGGTCATTTTTTCAAACAAAAATGGTGTTCTGTGAAAAAGAGCAACTAGTTCAACTCACACATCTCAAACAACTGCACAGCCATATACTTCAGTAAACAGAAGTGCTTTATGTACACCTTCCATTTCATCACAGAGAACACTAAAAAGACATATACTCCAGGAAAGAGATTTCATAAAGTTCATAATTTGTACTGTCAAGGCTAGTCTTAAGTGAAAGTGGCACCTGTTAATTTTTTGCATAGGGGTGGCCGTGAGAATATAATGACACTACTGTGAGTTGATGCCACGCTGACTTGATTCACACTAAGATGCCAGCCGATTCACCCACTGTTACCTCTGTACCATCAGTGAAAATGTCAGCACTGCAAAAGATCGAGTAATGTCTTACTATTACTAGGAAAATAGTTTTGACCATGCAGACTTGCCTGAAACCTTCTCAGGCACCCCAGACTATGGACCACACTTGGAAACCACAGATTATATCTGCAGAATGTTATCTACTCATTCAACAAATATTTAATGAGTCCTTTCTATGAGCTGGGCACTGTTTTAGACATTAACAAGAAAGCAGTGAGCCAAAGAGAAAAATATCCTAACCTCCTGGAGTTTATATTTTAAAGGGTATAAAGGTTTAGCTTAGTATCATCCACCCAGAATATTACTCAACCAATGTTTCAAAATAAATTTATTAAATAATTTGAATGTAATATAAATTTCACAGACAGGTGGAGCCCTATCCGGAGCTTGTTTTTTTAAGAACAATTTCCAACACTTGATAATGAGGCCAATCTTTATACCAGAAATGCTAGCGAAGGTATAAATACTTCTCCAAGCAGTAATCCCTTCACTTGAAGAAAACGAATCAATGTCAGGACTAGGGGTGTTTATTGCTTTTCCTACTGTACGAATCCCACCCCACTGAGCACCAAACCTGCAACCCAGGTGTGTACTCTGACTGAGGATCAAACCTGCAATTGCTTGGTGCACAGGACGCGGCTCCAACCAACTGAGGCACCCCACCAGGGCAGAAGTGGAGGCTTTAATTATCATCCATTACTTCCTGGAAGTCACACGAGGATCAGTTTGACAAGGGGAAGTAAGAGAAACAGATAGCTCTTAAGTATATTTGCCTCTTAAAAGAGCGCTTGTTAACCCCAAATGAATAAATCTTTGGCAATAGAATTTCAAGTAGTAATCAATGAAACAAAGACACTCACACCCAGTAGGATGGTTGCTATTAAAAAGAAAAAAAAAAACCTGAAAGCCCCTCTCCGGGAAAAACTGAAATTCTTCTGCACATTGGTGGAAGTGTAAGACAATGACGCAGCCGCTGTGAAAAATGAGACAGGATAGTAAAAAGCCAGGAAAATTCCTAGGGCAAGCACAATGGGGAAACTGAGACAACAAAATTAAACAAGGCCAAACAGCTTGAGCAACTTACAGCCAGCTGGTGAATTCTAAGGCCTATATCTCCCCTAACCGGGGACATTGGAGAGCAAATACTTTATACCTGTCCTTTCTAACCAAAGAATACATAGCTTAAATCTCTCTGGTCTGGGAAAATGAAGAACAGAGACCAAATTAATGCCATTTATGCCAGCTAAACCCAAGGACAAATAAAGTCACGGGAACAAATAACAAAAACCCCATTAAAAGCCAGACAGACCCAAGATAAAAGTAAAACAGTACAGCAGACCAAAGAATATTCCCAACCCCAACCCCATACCTCATTTGGACTCATCGACGTATTAAAAATGCACCCGAAAGCTGATGAATATTCTACTGAAACCCTCCCCTAAGACTCTCCCCTGCAGAAAATATATAAAAAGCCCTCAAGACAAAGGCTCAGGAAGGGTTCATTCTAGAGCTCCCCCAACCCCCTTGCAGAGCACGAACTTTTTCCTTCCCCCCTAAACTCTAAGGGTCCTCATGAGATTTGCAGCCAGGGGAGTAGTGGACAGCAGTGACCCAGGTAACCCCCAGATCCTGTCTCCAAGGGCCCCTTTTTCTCCGACTTCCCAGGGGGTTACAAGCAGCCAAGCCTTGGCTCTTCCTTTCCTACGACATTTCTAGGGAGCCAAAGCTGAGCACGACCTAGACCTCCCCTGTTACTCTCCTGTAGCTTCTTCACCCTGAGTCCCTCCTTTGTCTCACTGTCCCCGGCTTTCATAAACATACTATCAAAATCACCTGGACTCGTGTCGTGAAAGCTCTCCTACATGAAGTCAAGAACCCACACACTACAGGTCGGCCTGAGGCCCTGTCCAGTAATAGAAAAGACTATGGCAGTTTCTTAAATAAATAAATAAATACATAAATAAATGAAATTACCATATGATCCAGCAATTCCACTTCTGGGTACACAACCAAAAGAACAAAATAGAGTCTCTGGAAGAGATAGATACTTGGATACCTACATTCACAGCAGCATTATTTACAATAGGCAAAATGCGGAAGCAGCCCAAGTGTGTAACAATGGATGAATGGATAAGCAAATGTGATATATACATACAATGAGATATTCCTCAGCCTTGAAACTGGAGGAAATTTTGACATATACTGCAACTTATGTCTATATGAACCTCAAGAACATTATACTAAATGAAATAAGCAAGTTGCCAAAAGACAAATACTATATAATTCCACTTGTGTGCAATACTTAGAGTGGTCAAAATCATAGAAACAGAGATTAGGGCGGTGGTTACAAGGGACTGGGGGGAGGCAGAATGGGGAGGTAGTGCTGGATGGGTGTAGAGTTTCAGTTCTACACAATGAAAAGCATCACAGAGCTGAGTGGTAGTGGCGGCCGCACGACATTACGAACGTGTTTGATACCGCTGCACTGCACACATGGAAACGGCTGAGATGCTAAATTACATACACATACGTATATTTTCCACAATATGTAAAACTGGGGGAGAAAATGCAACAAAGAATTTCAGATAATGCAGAGGAAAATATTTTGAAAGCTTTGTAATTCCTCCACTTTTTAGGTCACACCTCAGAAGCACCTATCCACTGCACCTGGAATAGCTACTGCGCATATGCCATTCCTTTACATGGAACTGTTAACCCTACAGAAGTGCTGCAAAGTAGATCTTAAATAATATTTTCATGGTTTAGATTTTCACTGAGGCCGAGGCCTAGAGAAGTTAAGCGGCTTGTCCAAAGTTACACAGCAGGCAAATAGTACAGACAGCATTGAGTCCGGTCCAGCCCGATTCGTCCTTGTTCTTTTTTGCAACATCACACTTCTCTACTTGTGATTTGAGAAACTCCACGTGACAGACACATTTCCTGTGGGTATGAACAATGTCACTTCATGTGTCTTGAGCAAGGTTATTATGGCTGAGTTGCCATTACCCTTAGAAAGAAAAGAAACTCTGAGGGTCTGAATAATTTAAAATGTCGCCCTTCTCCCGGGGAGGG
Organism: Tonatia bakeri; assembly: GCA_004024845.1. Classification (NCBI taxonomy): domain Eukaryota; kingdom Metazoa; phylum Chordata; class Mammalia; order Chiroptera; family Phyllostomidae; genus Tonatia; species Tonatia bakeri. Next base: position 203,099 of record PVIA01002237.1, read on the forward strand.
AAAAGAATTAAACCCATTTAATCCCCAAAGACTTAAAAAGAACAGAAGAGAAAAGAAATCCTGTTAATGCAGAGATTCTAGACTTGAGAGTTTGACATCCCTCCCTGGCAGGATTTTAGAATAGCTCATTAATAAGAGCTCTAAATTAATTGCAGATTAGCATAAACCAGTGGTGCTCTGCGACCTAAAAAAAGAAGGTGGCCTTTGACTCCCTTAATTCAAGAGCAGTGTAGAGTCCCAGGACAGTATGCTCCCTTTACTTTGAAATAAGCACATATGAGCCAGAGTTTACCAACAAGGTAGATGTGCTAGCTCTGCAACCATTGTCCTGGGATGTACAGTTCAAGGAAACGGTCACACTGAGCCTAGAAATGTGAGCCCGTAGGGAACATAAAGGCTGAATTTGAATACTAGAAGGACAATAGAAAGGAGGAATTAGGTTTACAGAACAGAATTGTATGCAGCTCAAGAAGCCAGAAGTAGAGGAAATGAAACCAGAAAAGTCAGCGTTTGTTACTGCCTGTCCCCACCGGAACAAATAAGTCGAGACAAGTATTGCATCTTTATGGGCACTCTATTCAGATGCTGGTGATCAGAGAAGACCAGTGGGTTATGTACCCTAAAAAATGTCTTAATGTCTCATCTCAAGCCAACCTTTTTTATAAGGAGAAGAAAAGAGTTTGGAATTCAGGAAAAAAAGTAGATAAGGGATTTGGAATTCAGGGAGAAAGGTTACTCAGATAAAAACTGCTGTCTGGCAAGATTTTCCTAGCATTTCCCCATCTGCTGACCAGTCCGTCAGATGCGCCCTGGTCAGTGGGCGGTTCTCTCTCTGGAGCACAATAGCTCAGAAACTATCTTGATTGCTTGCAGGCCTCCTAGTGCACAAAGGTTGAATTGTTTGCAAGCATCCTAAAGTCAGGGCATTCCTGGAACAATAGCTTTCTACATGCATTAATCACTAAACTATAGTTACTAACTATAACTAAAGCTAAAAAATTTTTAACTCTTGGGTTCCCCCATCAGAAATAGATGGCCATTAACATGGGCAAGCAGAATTCAACTCAGTATGAGGAATCGGGGGTGGCAGCATTTTATGCAGGCAGAAATATGGTTTGGGAGTGAGACAGAAATAACATCAAATCTTGATTCCACCACTTTGTTGCTGGGTACAAAATGGAAATCATAATTCCCACCTCCCGGGTGTATTAGGAGGATTAAAAAACATTCATCAAAGTCTTAAAAGTCCTAGCACTGGGATAAACACTCAATATTAGCTAATATTATTACAACTAATTTTCTTATAACTAAAGTTATTAAAAACAAAATAGGACAAGGGAGTGAGTAACAAACTGTTGACTTTTCACGGACACCCAGCCCAAATGTCTCAGGAAGAATTGCCCTCTTCTCTGTGCCCTAGCAGCTCTTTCAGCAAAACTCTATTGAGACAGTATAAGGACTTCAGCCCGGGAACAGAAAAATACCAAGTGGCCAGGAAGCCAAGTTAGGACCAGGTGGCCAGAAGATGTTGAAACCACCTTTCTGCATGTGCAATTGAGGTTGGCAGTAATAAGCAATATCAGCATCTTGCCCCCACAGCACAGGCAGGAGATAGTTGACAAGTGACCCACAGGCCAAAGTAATCCCACCCCGACATGGAAAATTGAACCCCCTGACCTTCATAAGCCCACCTTTTCCAAAAACCTGCCTTTTGGAGCAAGCACCCTTGTCCTTCTCCCCGCTTTGTCCCCAGCTTATAAAAGCAGCCAAATAGAGCCAGTCCTGGAGCCAGTTCAGGAGACCCTCCTTTCCTCTGCGCTGTCTCCCTTGTGCCGGAACAGAAGCTTAATAAAGTCTGTCTGGAAATATCTCTGGATTTCCTCTCCACTTCTATCTTGGGGAACTCAACACTATTATGGCAACACTATTACGATATTGCTGAGCTGGGTTTCTCTTGTGGTAATTTTTCAGAGCCCTGCACAAGGCCTGGTCAGTAAAACTGTTATGTAAATACAGACTTCTGCATTCTGGGTAAAATGCCGTAGACTAGCTGCTTTTCTCCACCACCCCCCTGCCCCTGCTGCCCCATAGTAGGATACTTGAATACACAGAATGAGAAAAAAAGTCATTTTCTGGTAGTTCTGTTTAGTTCCTGATGGCACAGGTCAGCAATTTTCAACCTTTTTCATCTAGTGGCACAATTTAGTAAACTAATTGCTAAAATTCTGCCCTAGCCGGCATGGCTCAGTTAGCTGGACATCATCCCGCAAAGAGAAAGGTTGCTTCTTGGGTTCGTGGTCAGAGCACATGCCTTGGTTGTGGGTTCGGACCCCAGGTGAGGCAACCAACTGATGTTTCTCATATAGATATTTCTCTTCCTTCCTTTCCCTCTCTCTAAAAAAAAATTAAAAATAAAAAAGTTAAATTCTGCAGCACCACAAAAAATATATTTCTTGCTGATCTGACAAACATAAGTATAATTTTGATTGATCTACAAAAAAATAATAGTAATAGAAATTACCTACCCTTTTTTACTTCAAAGTGACTTTTTAAAAAATCAGGTGCTTATACTTTGTGTACAAAGACTTCTTTTTTTTAAAGATTTTATTTATTTATTTATTTATAGAGAGGGAAGGGAGGGAGAAAGAGAGAGAGAGAGAAACATCAATGTGCGGTTGCTGGGGGCCATGGCCTGCAACCCAGGCATGTGCCCTGACTGGGAATCGAACCTGTGATGCTTTGGTTCACAGCCCGCACTCAATTCACTGAGCTATGCCAGCCAGGGCTGCATACAAAGACTTCTTAAGGAGTGGGTAGGACAGGTGAGAGTAATTGGGGGGAAATGGGGACAACTGTAATTGAACAACAATAAAAAATAAAATAAAATAAAAAAGATTTTTGGTACCCAGAATTGACCAATCAGACATAAATTTATGCGAAATGCCCAATAAAATGCAACTCTATTATATGACCTATACGAATATATTTATGGTCCCAAACAGGCATTCACACTGGACACCTATTGATGTGTTGGTTGTTGTCATTTTTTTATTTGACAATCTAAGGGAAAAGAGATGTGCCCCTGACTAAATAGTCAAGTATTGCAAGTTTTAAACATTCTTGCAGCACACTGCTTGAAAAATCACTAGAATAGGGAAAAGGAGGGTAAGGAAGAGGGTTTATATATACGAGTATACCACATCTTTATCCAGTCATCTGTTGAAGGACACTTTGGCTGTTTCCATGTCTTGGCCACTGTGAGTAATGCTTTAGATGTTTTGATGCATGGATCTCTTAGCTGTGTCCATAGCCAAGCAGGGAATCCTTTATCGAATTATACTGTCCAACTTGTTGCAACTTTAAGGAGAGGACCAGGGGGACCTCTCACCCCGCCATTCTTCTGATACCATTCAAATTAGTTTTAGCAAGGTCATCTTTGATAGAAATAAGGATGATTATAAAGAGAATAATTGTATTTCAGTAATACACCTTTACGGATATCAAATTCTAGATTTGTTAAGTATCTTTGAGGTTTTGTTTTCTAGGTAGATATTGGACTGTATCCTGAATTCTTCCAATTTCCTCCAATATTTGGGTAGAACTCTCCAAACTAACACTTCCAATTTTCTACCACTCTGTTGATTTGGAATCACAATGAAACTAATCTGCCCCTCTCCCAAAGCCATGCCAGGTAAAGATGGACTACTTGATATAAACTTCAGAGAAATCCCAACAGCTCCTGTGTGAACAGTCTGTGCTTGTTGTTATGTGACCACTCAGAAAGGTCGCTGGAGACATTCAAACTGCAACCCAGGAAAATCTGTCCAAGTGCCACTGCTTGCCCTACTCCATCTGAAGATGCTTAGAACCCGATATGTAGAAATCTCTCAGTGGGCCACTCTCCAGACTCAGAAACTAAATTTATAACTTGCTTGAAGTAACCTTTGTTTTTCTTTTGTTTCTATGGAAAATCCTTTCATTAAATTGCCTATTACTTACATCATATAGAGACCCAATTTAGGTGAAAACTCACCCGCAACACCACCTCCTGACATGAAACAGCCTCACATTCCTCCTGTTCTAAGTCATCACAGAGATATGTGGTTGCTCATACATTTTGTCTGTCTGTGTAAATAGCAGAAAAATTGAAACCCACTTGTTTATGTAACTGGTTAAACCTTGGCCCCTGGGAATTTCTGCTCTGGGGAATTTTTCAGTTCTTGCTTATAGTTCTCCTTACAGTCATATTAACCTCTCTAGTGCACGTATACACTCGAGGTTTTGAATTTTTATTGATTTTTTTTAAAAATTCATTGAATTTCCATTTATTTTTTATCCTCACCAAGGACTTTTTTTTTTTTCATTGCTTTGAGAGAGAGAGAGGAAGGGAAAGAGGGTTTGGAGAGGTTTTAGAGAGAGGAAAGGGAAGAAGAGAGGGAGAGAAATATCAATGTGAGAGAGAAACATCGATCGGTTGTCTTTCATACACACCCTGACCAGGGACCGAACCCACAATCCAGGCAGGTGCCCTGACCAGGAATCGAACCTGTGGCCCTTCAGTTTGCAGGATGATGACCAACCAACTAAGCCACATTGGTCAGGGCATTTTTATTGATTTCTGAGAGAGAGAGAGAGAGAGACAGACAGACAGACAGATATCGATTCATTCATTGCTCTACCCATTTATGCTTTCATTGATAGCTTCTTGTATGTGCCCTAACCAGAGATGGAACCTGCAACCTTGATGTACTGGGATGATGTTCTAACCATCTGACTCCCAGCCAGGGCTCCATTTGAGGTTTTTAAATGCCTGTTGGTGCCACTCACATGCCAGTGGAATCCATTAGGATCAGACAACTGGGTTAAATTAATAATAACCACATAAATGATGAAAACAGTGACTATATGATCCTCTGACCTGATGACTCACTAATGGAAATTGCAAATGTGTGATTCTTTGGCCTGACTAAATCAAAGGTGGTAACAGAATACTGCTATATAATGGTTGGTCATATTCTCAAATTGCTGAGAGAGTGGCCTAAAGGGGGAAATTGTTAAAATAAAAAGCAAACGGAGACCAATATTAAAAATTCCCTGAGCACACAAAACCAGTTTAGTCATACATGTAAAGCTTAATTTAGCTTATTTTGAAAGACTAACTTGATCTGGATCTTTCTTATTTATGCCTCTGGAAATCATAAGCAAAACTTGAACTGTTTCCCAAGGTTGATGTGAGGTAACCACTGACCAATTCACTATCATTTAAGAAAATTCTAATATTATAACTAATAACTGTTGATGGGGCAATTCAAAAGTTAAGAGATTTTATCTTTAGTTATAGTGGATAGGCTTAAGTGATTATGCAGGTGGGAAGCTGCTGTTCCAGGAACTGGAATGTGTGACCTCTGGGACTCTCAGAGGTCCACAAGCAATTCGACCTTTGTGCTCCAGGGGGTCTGCAAGGATGGTGATGTATCTGAGCCACTGTGTTCCAGGGAGGGAAGGGCAGTGATTCAGATAAAAAATTGTGGATTAGCAGGTAAAGAAATACTAGGAAAATTGCTGCAGGACTGCAATTCTTATCCGATTAACCTTTTTCCAAACCACTTACCTACCCTTTTCTTCTCATAAAAAGGTTCACTCGAGGTGAGATGTTAGGACGGTTTTTAGGGTACACAACCCAACGCCTTCTCAGATTGCCGGCCCATTAAGCGCCCATAGAGGTTCAATCCCTGTTTCTACTTTTTGGTTCTGGTAGCGACAGGCAGCTTCAATGCCTACTTTTCCATTTTCGCCATGAATAATAGGCAGTCATTGCTTTCTCATTATATAATGCTTTACAAAAATATAACTCTAAACCTAATTCCATATTTTGGCTTGAGTGTTCCCAGTTTGCAAACTTTTTTGTGTGCGCACAGTAAGTTTTTACTAATTACTACTTGTAATTCATTGTAAGTGGTGATTCACCGGTTTTACTTTGGCTACTCTGAACCCTTTGACACAAGCATGGTTTTGGCGTATTTCTGTTTCTTTGGGGTGACTAGGTGAGGAGTGCTCATGGCGGTAACGGAGGAATTTTGCACAAAAACTACACATCGGCATAGCCAATGAAAAAAGGTTAGTTCAAGAGATCGTGATGACACCTGCCAGGGGAACCTAACACAGTCTAAGGGGTCAGGGAAGGCGTCGAAGGGTAAGTAATCTAAACGCTGAGAAGTAGGAGCGTTGCAGAGATTTGAGGAAGAAGGCATTAAGGATTTCAGAGATTGTTGGAGATTTTGTGAAGTTCTGGTGAGAAACCCGGTAAGATTCAAAAACGCCAAGAATGTGAATTTCTGTCTAGAAGTGGTTGATTTTTAGGACCAAGCATCAGTGAACTCGCTTGTAATAGCACACGCTCTAATTTCCTCGGTAACAACGTTCTACACTACACTCCCCAACTACTTAGTAGTTTAAAAACTGAAATTCCCTGAAATCCTCACGAATAGTGCGGGGCGGCGTAAGACGCGCGCAGCGCACCGGTTCTTGTAGTTTCCGGCGGACTCCGAGTCCCATAAAGCAGTGCGACAGGTCGTCGCACCTGCGCAGAGCGGGCGGCGGGCCGCGCAGAGTGCGAAGCTCTTTTGTTCGGCAGAGGGGAGGGCCGTTGGCTGGGGCCTGCGGGACGCCGCTTCAGCGAGAGGCTTGGTCGCGGCCACCGGCCTGTTGCTCTTCTGCGCGCCAGCCGTTCGGCCCGCCTGACGCGACCTGCCAGTAGCGCGGCACCGATTCCTCTCCTGCTCTTGGGCGCTGCTTTGAGGTGAAGAGTCAGCTAGTGGCGGGGAAGCGGCCGGAGGGGGTTTAGAGGGAGGCGGGCGGCGGCAGCGGCGGGAGCCCCGAGCGGGGGGCCGCCCGCCCGCCGCGGAGGCTGCGAGCAGGTCCTGCGCCCGCCCCGCGCCGCGCTTCCCGCCGCGCGCCCGAAGGATGGAGAGGGCGGGGCGGTGTGTCCCGCGGAGGACGTTGCAGCGATTCGGGGTGGGCCCAGCCCTGGCGGGGCGCTCATTCGCGGCCGCGCCGGACTCAGATAATGTCGTCTGCGTCGGGTGGGCGGCTGCGCGAGTGGGCTGGAGCGCAAAGTCCTGACTGTGGGTTGGGCAGGCTCGGTGCTGGGACGTGGGTGGGCAGGGCTCGCAACTTCGGGACCGAGGTTTAGAAATGTAACCTGAGAATTTGGTGTCCGGACGGGGCTCTCAGAGCGATTGTGCTTGCAAGGCTAGGGAGAAGTAACTTGGAATAAGTCCTAGGAGGGTGCTGGGCAGCCCAAGGGGTGCTGCTGGGGGAGCTCTGTTTCATAAATTGGGGAGGGGGAGGAGGAGGAGCAGCCACTGGGTGGCTTGGCTCTGGGGGAGGAAAGAGCTGTTCGTGTGGACGGAGCGGGACGTTCCGAGAGTCCCTTCAACATTTCTCTGAGGTGAAGATAAAAGGGGAACCCTGGCTGCCCTTCGTTCCTGAGGGTCCTTAAACAACGGGGAGGCTGTGAACATAATGTGTAGAGCACGGATGGTCCACGCTTTCTTCCCCTTTCCAGCTTTTCTACTACCCTCATTCCGCGACTCCTTCAAGAAGCTAAAAGTCCAAGTTCAGCTCCTGCTTTGATTCAGAGTTAGTTTCATATGTTTCTATCTGGGGTTGTTAAACTGTAGAAATGCGTAGGTGAGTTAATATTTAAGGAGTTAAGTTAGATTTTGAGGGATGTGGGAAATTGGGAGACGAAGAGGAAAAAGTTCGTTAGACGGTGACATTTTTTCCCTCTTAGGCTCTTCAGTTTCTTGGCCCGCCTTCCCCTGTGGTTGAAAAATTTGAATACAGAGTGACCACGACTTACTCCTTTTTCAAAACTTCATATAAAGGTTTTTCATGAATTTGTGTTGTATTCAGATGTATATTGGTTTAAATCGATTGAACTATAAGCTGTGGCCCAGAGTAAATAGTTTCCTCGGTTATGTTAAGAATCACGGCAGCAGTTTGAAATAGTCCTAAAAGGCCCGTGGTTCGGGGAAGGATGCACGAATCCCCTTGGGAAAGCAGTGCCTGTGTTCCCTCGTAGGTGCCGGCAGACGTGCACACAGAAAGGGGTGTGATTGAAGGGCACCTTGTTGGGATCAGTTGCCCCTTAATAAAGCTTTGGGGCAGTTAAGGGTCTTCAGTCATTTCTGATTTTCCCTGTTCTAACCCTCCGGAGATCTAACAGATTTTGCATTAGACTTGATATGTTTTTCACTTCATAGGTTATTTTTCTGAAGAGTTTTTGTAATAAAATGCTAAGAGCCAGTTTGTGGGCCTGCATAAGATGGGGCCATGCCTCTTGTTCATCCAAGTGTCTGGTACATGTTAAGCAGTTTAAATTGTTGAACAAATGGCTAGGGCCTTGAGATCCTTTCTGAGAATTCCATGTGTTAGTCAGCAGGATGATTTAACGTCCAATTATGTAGTCAGTTTGCATGCCTTCAATTTACGACCTACAGCGAAGGAAAATGGTTGCTTGTCGTAACCTCGGTTTTTAATATACTCACCTTGGCATTAAATACAGAAAAGGTATGCAGAATGTGCAGATAACAACTTTAAGTACCTTAGGCAAGGACTAGGGAAAGCCCCAGGTTGTGGGTTTCAAAAGCAAGCTATGTAGTTTGAATATTTTCTGTTTTAAAGTATTTGAAAAATCTTTTGTGTCCTTTGTATAGTTAAATAAGTATTTTCCAGTAGCGAAGTCTATTGGAAAAGCGAATAGCCTTTCTAAGGTTAACTGGAGAAGTTTTTCAAATATGGACAAAATTCAGATTCTGCATTTGAATGTAATAAGTTAAATCTTTCCTACCTTTGGTCTTCATGATTTGCTGACCAAAAGGGGTAACATAATTTGTCTGTGAAATTGTGCCTTTCTCTTTGATAATAGCTAACACATTGAAGGCCTGATAGAACTGTGGTATTTGACAGATTAATGTCAGTAATCTGGTTTTGTTGTGTGATCTGTGAATGCTTTGGCCTCTGCTTTTAATTTCAACTTAGTCATAATTCTGGTCATTTTTATTTCACCTTGAACTAGAATCATTTTTATTTCATCTTAAACTAAAAGATTTGCTTTGTCTATAACCGTGGCCTCTCACTCCAAGTCTATAGTTTCATCCATGTCAACATACTGGGATGGGGTTAGCAAAGTTTTGGGACACATACTCAAATAGTATTCTAACTTTATTCACACACCAGTACTTTAGTCCTCGATCCTGGGATTTGAAGGCAGGGATTCCTTTAAAATGGAACACCTGTTCACTGGGTATGTGGCACAGTTCTTGCTTTCCGCTCAGTCAAGTTTTCCATTTGGAAAGCATTTGCCTCACAAACACCCACAGCTAACAGACTGAAAGCATTTAGAAACATGAATCAGGAGAACTACAAGAATGCACTGCACGTGCCTTCTTCACCTGCCTTTTGAAGAACGGTACTGAGTTGCCAATGCTCTGCAAAGGCACTTCTCCTTGTTTTCCGTTTAGGGTTTGTAGGTCAGATTCGTCTTGTTGCTTATTCCCTAAAAAGCTGACAGCTTAGGACTTTCACTCCCTGGTGATCTGAGTCGGGGGCATTCATCCTTATTGCCCATGTAGGGTTCAACACCTTTCACAGAGCCAGGCTTACCTTGGAGTGAAAATAGAAACAGGATGCTTTGCGAACTGCCAGGAAAAGTGAAATGATATTTGGCTTGATTGTGTGGGCTTTATGGACGAGATAACACGTAAGCTGGGTCTGGAAGGGTGGGTCGGGTTCTGAGTGCTGATCTTGGACAGGAGTGCTCTTCCGAATAACGAGCCAGGTCAGGTGTGGAGGAACGTGAGCCTGCGTTCAGGTGGCAGCTTTCTGTTTTGACTGCAGTGTAGGATTTGTGAGGGAAGTAGGAGTATAGAATGGTAGGAACCAAAGGGTGTTAGATGTTAAAACATTGTGGAGTTTAGACTGTAAGGAGGAAGAGGCCTTGGAGAAAATTTTGTAGCAGTTACCTACCTACCACCTTCCTATTCAGTCTGACCCCGCCCAAACTGGTTCACACACCATCTACCTCAGACACGCCTCATTGCGTTTGTTCACGGCAGTCCTGGAGCCAAATTGCCTTCCTCCGATCCACCTTTTCAAATAAATGCTCTTGGAGTTTGGCTGCAGTCCCACCTTTCAAAACCTTCCCTAATTACCCTAGCCATTTATTCCTCCAAGTCCTGTAGTGCTTTTGTGGTTACTTATTATTGCGTATATTTCTTTTGTTAATTATTACATATACTTGTCCTTTTTCCTACTGAAATGAACTTCAAATTTTTTACCTTTTTATGTGTTATCTTTCAGTCCTGGCTCTGTGTCTTACTATTGGGGGACTTCGGGAAATTTTCTTTACTTCAGTAAGCCTCCATTTCCACATTTGTAAAATGGACTTAGAGGAGTTATTACAAGTATTGAATTAAGTGCCTTTATGTGCTGTTAAGTGTTAAGTATTCAATCAGTGTTAGTTATTGTTATGTTATTATCATTACCCTTGAGGGACTCTCCAAAGTTTGTACTTCTTGCCTGTCCTCATATCCCACTAGCCTGACCAGACAGCTTCGTTCTCCTGGGTCTGAGAGGGTTCCTGTGTCGTGGACTTTCCTTGCGCTAACCAGGGTGACTTAGTCACCCTACATTCCACCCAGGTTCTTAGTAAATGCTTATTGACTTGAATTTTATTTTAATAAAAAAAAATCCTCACCCAAGGACATGCTTATTGATTTTAGAGAGAGAGGAACAGAGGGAGGGAGGGAGAGGAAGAGAAATACTGATGTGAGAGAGAGAGAGAGACAGACATTGATGGGTTGCCTTGTTCACACCTAGACCAAGGGCCATACCCGCAACCTAGGCACACACCCTACCAGGAACTGAACCTGGGAGCTGCTATGGTTTACGGGAGGGTGCTCCAGCCGGCTGAGCCGTACCAGCCAGGGCTCAATTGGTTTTGTTTTGTTTTTTAAAAATTTTTCTAACTCACTGTTTTTTTGTTTGTTTGTTTTTTGTTTTAAGATTTTACCCATTGCCTGGCTAGCGTGGCTCAATAGATTGAGCACCAGCCTGCAAACCAAAGGGTCGCTGGTTTGATTGCCAGTCAGGACACATGCCTGCGTTGCAGGCCAGGTCCCTAGTAGTGGATATGTGAGAGGCAACCACGCATTGATGTTTCTCTCCCTCCCTTTCCCTCTCTAAAAAATAAATAAATAAAATCTTAAAAAAAAAAGAAAAAGAAAAATTCTAAGAGACCAGGGATTTTGCCTGTCATAGTCACCCTATTTTTTTTAGCCCCAATCACATACTAGGTGCCCACTAGGTAATTGTTAAATGAGTGAATACTGTAGGAACATGTTCAAGGAAGAGTTAACCAAACCTAGTCTGGGGCTTCAGGGAAGCTTCTGACAGTGACATTTTGGCTAAGGAAAAATTGACCAATTTTTGCACCGTAAAGACTGGTGCAAAAGGCAAGGTGATGGTGATTAATAGGTTAGGTGCAGTGGTCTTCAGCTCAAATGTTCACAGATAATAATATGAAGAGATCTGCATTTTTATTTTTAATTTTTTTTGTTTCAATATGTGGTTGCCTCTTGCACACTCTCCACTGGGGACCTGGAGGACATGTGCCCTGACTGGGAATTGAATCAGCAACCCTTTAGTTTGCAGACTGGCACTCAGTCCACTGAGCCACACCAGCCAGGGTGAGATGTGCATTTTTAAATCAGTGTCTAGTGTTGAGAAGGAATTGAATTAGGAGTCATCCAGGCAAGAGGTGATGGTGACTTGGAATAGGATGGTAGTAGTGGGACTAGGAAAATGTCTGAACTGAAAGATATTTATTTAAGATACAAAATCAATAGGATTTAGTAAGAGACAAGATCCATGGAGGATGGGTGAGGAGAAATCAAGGGTGATTGTCATGTTTTTGTCTTGAACTCAGTAAAGCTATGTGAACTCTTTTTTAAAAGACCATTGTTCACTTAATTGTGTTACTGGCTTTTTTAAAAATATGTATGTAAAATCTGAGCCTGAAGTCCTAACCTCTGAAGTTTATTAAAGACTTTTACCATATGGATCATCAAAACCGTTTGAGTTTTGACAAAGGTCTTCAGAGATCTTAAAATTGTTTTTGCAAATAAATTATTTTACTGAAATTTTCCGTTTGTATCCAAAATTTATTTTTCTCACTTGTCTTAGCTGTCTTCATAGGAAGCTATACTCCTATTGCCATTTACTATAAGAGTTTTGTTACTTTATTTTCCTGCCTGGGCCAGATAAAAGGAAGAGCACAAGAAAATCCTGCCCTTTAGGTATATGAAATATGATTTCTTAGTTTCTGGCAGCTCTTCTGTCTCAGTCTTCTGAAATGAGGTCTTGGTTTCTCTGTTTTGTAATTAATTGGATTATACCAACCAGACCTGGATCCTTCTTGAGTTTGTTCTGTAGCTGCTCTGCTCTTAGAAAAAGCTAGCTGTGAATTTCTGCCAGATACGTAGAATAAAAATGGTGTTTTCTCACTGAGTTTTGTGCATGTGTGTTTTTAATTTTAGAGAGAGAGAGAAATGTTGATTTGTTCCATTTATTAACGCATTCATTGGTTGACTTTTGTATGTGCCCTGACCAGGGGTCAAACCTGCACCCTGGTGTATCAGGATGATGCTCTAACCACCCGAGCTGCCCTTTGAGCTCGTAATGCAATGGGTTTCAGAGAGCTGTCCCGAAGCTTAAAACAGTAAATAATATAATGAAGTAGTCTGTAGGTGCAAACATATAAATAGATGATGAATGCCAGAAGGTCATAAAAGCTCATCTCAAAGGAATCCCATGAGGATTGTTACACCTATTTTATAGATGAGGAAACCTAGTTATGCGGTATATATATTTAATTATCTGTAGACATAAAGTTGTTTTGAGGAGTCAGGGAAGGGAGAGAGATACTTCTGGTGCTCATACTAGCTTTCTTCTGGCAAAAGAAACTCTGAGGATACTTGAAACAGCACTCTTTCAGTTTCATTGTAGATGCAGAAAATGTCTAAGATTAAATGATGTTGAATGTGATGAGAGAAGATTTCTGTTTTCAAGAACATCAATTTTTTTTTATTGCTCTAGCCTTATTCTAAATTTTATGGAGAAAGTAAAATGTTCACTTGCCTTTCAGCTAACTATGAGAATTGATTTATATCTGCAATAATGTGTATAAATTCACCTGAAGAATGTAGTTCCTGCCAGTCCTGTTACAGCAGGGCTTTTATCCAAGAGTGTACATCAGGCCGCCAGAGGAGAGTTTAAAGATTCAGATGGTATGGTTAAAGCAGTTGTTTGCAATAATGAAAAATTGGAAACAACCCAAATTTTTGTCACCAGGTCAGTGGGTAAAGTATAGTGTATCCATACAGTATGGACTTCTGTGCAGGTGTTAAGAATGGATATCTTTTATGGAACAGTGAAAAAGTACATTATATAAAAAGGCAAGTTGTAGAACTGTAATATCCGTTTTCACAAATGTATATCTGTGTTAGTTTATGTATAAAAGAACAAAAACAAGCTTTGACAGGTTTTTAGCCAGGGAACTTTGATTTCCTTCGTTCAGTATTTTTGTAATTGAATGTGAATACATGTATTATATCATAATTAGAAAAACAATTTAAAGCCCTGGCTGGTGTAGCTCAGTGGATGATTGAGCACAGGCCTGTAAACGAAAGGGTTGTGAGTTTGATTCCCAGTCAGGGAACATGCTCTGGCTGCAGGTCAGGTGCGGGGGAGGGGGGTGGGTGTTTGAGAGGCAACCACACATTGATGTTTCTCTCCGTTTCTTTCTCCTTCCCTTCCCCTCTCTCTAAAAAGAAATAAATAAAATCTTTAAAAAGAAAAAAAAAGGTTTAAAAAGAATACACCCTACTTTTTTACTCATTGGATCTCAGCATTTGTATTTATAAGCTCCATAGGTGATTCTGATGCTATTATAGGTGAAAGTTATTTACTCAAGGTCTGCTTTTCTGTGAATGTTTTCTTAGTAAAGATAGTCGCCTCACCTGACTAACATTCTAAATGTGTCACCTTAGTGCTTAGCTAAAAACTCGACTACTGGTTTGGTTTTAGACGTCTGCAGGTGTTACCTTGTCCTTACATCTGGAGTTTAATACTTGAAGCTGGCAAGAAATCAGTATGGGATATTCCTGGGGTGGCCCTTTATAATTCATGTGTCTGATGGATCAGGAGCCTGTGTCCACGTTATCTTCCCAGGTCTTTCTCATACCCTTTCACAGTAACAACTACTCAAAATAAAATACCTGATCTTGTGTCTGATACTTGACTGCCTTCTGCCTTCAAGTAGCATTGCCCCTCCTTCCCATTTTCTATCTCCTAACTTCAGGAGTGAAGGGTGTGTGAAGAGAGTTGCAACAGTCCTCTCCCCCCTTCTCTTAAAGGGCTCTGAGGCCCTGGACAGGGGGCTCAGTTTGGAGAGAGTACCATCCTGACACACCAAGATTGTGGGATCCATCCTCCAGGAGGACATGTAGAAGAAACAACACTCTTCGCTCCTTGTCTTCCTCTCTCTCTAAAATCAACGTTTTTTTGCACCTTTCCACCCAGGGACTGAACTTACAACCTAGGCATGTGCCCTGAACAGGAACTGCACTGGTGACAAAGATGCCCAGTCAGCTGAGCCACGCTCATCAGGCCTAAAGTAATTTTTTAAAAAACAGCTATAAGTTCATGACTCTTGCTTCAGATTTATACCATTCCTGGATTCATTGGGACACTATAGATGTATTTTGATTTCTTTCAATTGGCATTTTTCTCAGTAGTCGTTTCTCCAGACTACTTGCAAGTTGTTTTAACTTCAAAAATTCTGCCCCATGTAGCATTTGTCTATTTAAAAGATTCTGAAGCCTTCTGGGCACTAAAAACAAAAGCTTTGTTACTGCTTGCTGATTTAATTAACAATGAATACCTTCATATTCCAGCAACCAATTAAAAATCACTGTTTTTGTTTTTTTAAACAGGGATATCTCCCAAGGTCTTTTCTGAAAGAAAATCATTGTCATTCATTTCCTTATTTACTGATGACATTGCAGAGAAGATCCATCTCAAGAGCCCTCTCTGTCCTTTTCCTTGTGCAGCCTGAGGGAATGCTCCCTGTGTAGCTGGCTATTGATTCTGTGTGCAGCAGGGCCCCTTAGCCCAGCTTTGCTAAGAGATGTCCTTACTGAAGTATTACGCACTCGTTTAATTGTGTGACTTTAGATGATTTATTTTACATAAATCTCTTCTGTGGTCTGTGAGGTATCAATAACATTTTTTTTAAAGAGTTACCGCAACTTTTTTTAATTTTTTTTTTAAGATTTTATTTATTTATTTTTAGAGAGGGAAGGGAGGGAGAAAGAGTGAGAGAGAGAGAAACATCAATGTGCGGTTGCTAGGGGCCGTGGCCTGCAACCTAGGCATGTGCCCTGACTGGGAATCGAACCTGCGATGCTTTGGTTCGCAGCCCGCGCTCAATCCACTGAGCTACGCCAGCCAGGGCGGTACCAATAACATTTGAATGGCTTTTTTCACGGGGTGGTTTCTGTTTTAGGATCAAATAAGATATGTAGTAGCACTTTATAAACTGTAAAGTGCAATACAAATAAATGTAAAGTATTGTTTTTCTAGGCATCTTAAAATGTGGCAGACCCAGTAAATATTTAGTCAAAGTTAATAACATCATATTTAACTAGATTTTTTATTTTTTGTTTTTAATTTTTGTTTATTGATTCTAGAAAAAGAGTAATGGAGAAACTCAATTTGTTCCACTTATTTATGCATTCATAAATATGCAACCTTGGGGTGGAATGATGCTGCACCCAACTAATCTACCTACCCAGGTAGGGCTTAACTAGATTTTTTTCTCTGCAACTTCATACGCTTTAAGAAGACTTGTCCAAGGATTAAGAGTTCTAAGTTAATCTAGAATTATTTGCCCTTTTGTACACCTCTTACGACATTCTTTCATATATTTTGACCCTTTGTTTAAAAATTATGACACTTTCAAGCTGGGTGGTGTGGTTCAGTGGGTTGAGCGCTGGCCTGCGAACTGAAAGATTGCAGGGTTCAAGTCCCAGTCAGGGCACAAGCCTGGGTTACAGGCTAGGTGCTCCTGCCCCACCCCCGCCCCATCCCACTGTTGGAATGGGGGGTGCGAGAGGCAGCCAATTAACATTTCTCTCCCTCTTTCTTCCTCCCTTCTTTCTCTAAAAGTAAATCAATAAAATCCCTAAAAACAAAGAAAATGGCACTTTTGATATTGTAATTTGGTGCCAGTATCCTTGGGGAGAGTGGCAAATAGTGTTGCCCAAAGGCAATTTTCCATTTTGATGCTACACTGATCTGCGTTACTTTGAAGTTTCCTTGCCAAGCCATTCCAACTGTGACTCTCCTTCTAGATCTCTCTGCTGGTGTTTAGAGACTGCCATCTTCAGGTAGAGGTAATTTCTCTTGAAATAACCCATTTGGAGACTATGAGAATAATTAGCCTGTCATAATATTTAAGGGGGGCTCTTGACTCTTCTAAAGGTACTAGGAAGAATGGGCTGCATATTTAGTCTATTTCTCTACTGATTTTGAAAACAGCTTATTCAGGATCCTGGAGAACTACCTACAGAAAAGGTGGGGCGGGGAGCTCACTTTGGGTAGCCTGACTGAGAATCTCCTATATAAAGAAGAATCCAGTCTCTGGAGACAGATGCCGGGATGAGCCAGTTAAGAAAGTTCAGAGAGAAGTCGAGAGTCTGTTTTCTGCATTTTTTACTTCTTATTTGAGTTATTCTTAGGACAGTGATTTAAGCTACAACCAAGAGGTCTTTTCCCCAATTGGGGCGATTTTCTTTACTTAACCTAAAGGATTGTATTATTATTCTTTTCTGTAACTGCTGCTCCTTGGGGCACGCTAATGACACGGGGGGGGGGGGGGGGGGGGGGGGGGGGGGGGGGGGGGGGGGGGGCTGCAGGGGCTGGAGATGGGTCCGAGACTGTCCTGGCCCTTTTGGGTCAGGTGTCAGAGGGGCAGTGTTCAGTGCTATTTCTTTTTCCTTTCTAGGATAGATCTTGTTATTTTTTAAATTATGTTTATTGGGGTAACATTGGTTAATGAATGACATTACATAATTTTTAGGTACAAGATTGTAAATTGACATCTCTATACTGTATTGTGTGCTCCCCACCCGAAATCATTTCCTTCCTTTACCGTGTAAATGAAGTGCTGTTTCTTTTTGTAAGACAATTAAAGCTATCAATGTAGATAACACTGAGCCTTAAATAGCCCTGAATTTTGAAACCATAGTAAGGGTTATTAGGGGACAGTTACTGTTTTTGGACTCTCTGTAACCCATTGTTTTCCTTCCGTGTATTGAGAAGGGGAACGTCTTACACTTTTTAAGTACAAATTAATGTAGGAGGTTGTATAACCCTTTGTCATCTAAAGGTGATCGTCAGTTTACTTTTCCCTGCATTTTTTTTAAACCAAAGACCACAAATCTTGCCACTCCTTCAACCACCAGTGAAAAGAAGCAGTCAAGGAGTAGCACTTACCCTTGGGGAGAATATACTACTGCATTTATCCAACAGGAAAGTTAGATTTTTCTATACTCATAAAATAACACGTCATGTGGCGATCAGAATTCTGAAATCGTCTCCCTTTGGAAGCACTGCCTCTGAATCCGAGGCATGATAAAGTTAGTCAGAGATTGCATTCGGTCCAGTGATTAGTCTGTTCAGGAACTGAAGGCAAGGAAGACTCCTGGCACTTTCTCTAAAAGGTAGAGGATTTGGGGAGAGGCAAGGAAAGTCTTCAGTATGTAAATGGAAAGGGAGAGTGCTGAAAAGATACTCATCCGTTTGTGTTCTGAAGGGGCGGGGGAGCCTGGGTGTTGCCGTAGGCCACACTAAAAGCATCTTAGAAGACACTGTTTTGTGTCACTCTGCAAAAGTTCAGAATATGTTGAGTGGGAGAAGTGTCTACATTTTTTCTAACCAGACATTGAGCTCTAGGAAAACAGGGACCATTTCTTATTCTACTGAATCTCTAGTATCCAGCAATGTCTAGAATTTTCTAATAGCCAAACATGTTTGTCCTTTCATTAAGTCGGCATTTCTCCTTTATGCGGACATGGAAATATCTGAGTGTAAGTAAGCCTGAGCATCTGTAGATACTATCACTGGTTCATAATGACAGTCCTGACTTCTGTGAAGTTTGTTTTATTTCATTTCTTGTTATATTCATATAGTCTGTAGATAGACTGTTTCTAAAATACATTCTATCTACACAGTCCAGTTTAAGGTATTTTGAAGAGTTTCTACTTACTAAGTTAGACTCCTTTTCACAAGGATGCTAGAACAATCACTTTAACCCCAAATTGGCAGTCTTTTAAAAAAAATGTATTGTATATTTTTATGTTACCTTTTAGTTTCCTTATATACCCTCCTCTCCCTCCCCCCAGCAATCACCAGTTATCCATGCCATGAGTCCTTTTTGCTCAATCCCTCTACCCACTAACCTCCCCTCCCCCTCACTACCTGTCATCCTGCTCTCCATCTGAGTCTGTCCCCATTAATTGGCATTGACTTAAATTCAGACATAGTAGTAACTCCTTCCTTTCTTCCTTTCTTCCTTCTTTCCTTCCTCCCTCCTTTCCTTTCCTTTCCTTTCCTTTCCTTTCCTTTCCTTTCCTTTCCTTTCCTTTCCTTTCCTTTCCTTTCCTTTCCTTTCCTTTCCTTTCTTTTCCTTTCCTTTCCTTTCC
>PVIA01002238.1:0-157436 GCA_004024845.1 Tonatia bakeri
ACTGCCTGGCTTATTTCGCTTAGCATAATGCTTTCCAGTTGCATCCATGATGTTGCATAGGGTAGGAGGTCCTTCTTTCTTTCTGCTGCATAGAATTCCATTGTGTAAATGTACCAGAGTTTTTTGATCCATTCATTTACTGATGGGCATCTAGGTTGCTTCCAGCACTTAGCTATTGTAAATTGTGCTGCTATGAACACTGGGGTGCAAAGGTTCTTTTGGATTGGTGTTTTAGGATTCTTAGGATATAGTCCCAGCAGTGGAGTTGCTGGGTCGAAAGGCAGATCCATTTTTAATTTTCTGAGGAAGTTCCATACTGTTTTCCATAGTGGTTGTACCAGTCTGCAGTTCCACCAACAGTGCACTAGTGTCTGTTCCTCAAAGTTTTATAGCTCTTTAGCTATCTGACCCTGACTCAAAATCGGCCCTCAGAGTTCTTTGTTATCTATTGTTTAATCCTTACTTCCTGGCAATGAGTAATGAGCTTTACCTGAATTCCTGTGTAAACCAACCCAATAAAAGCCCATTGAGGAGTAGGCTCCTGACCCTTCTCCTTTGAGAGATTGGCCACCTTCCCTCCTCAAGCAGATCATGTCTTGGTAGACTTACTCTTATCCGTGGTGGATGGGGGTGGGGAGGGGGAGGCCTGTGGGTGGAGCCCCCCCCTCCAAGGGCTTAGGACAAAGAGGGCTGAGCCTTTATACCTGGACAAGGGCTACTCATTAGATGTTGACTGCTTATCAGCTCACGCAAAGTGACCCTCTTCAACTGAGGACAGTGTCATAAGAGTCTCCTGAGAGCCAACAGCTGCCTATTCCTAATAGCTGAGGGAATGAATGATTGCCTCAATCCAGAATGGAGGACTGAGTAGCACACCATGCCATCTATTACAGCCGATCCTTTCCACTGGATACAGTCACTTTATATACACTCTAGGAACAGCTCCTCTCAGATTCTGGGAAAATGAGACAAACAACGCCTGGTACTTACCTGGCCTGAACCTTCAATTGATAATCATTGTTTCCCTACTCTACAACCCATTCTTGTTTCCCTCACTCTTGGATCTGTTGTCTAGTTGGCTTGCCTGGTAGGCCTGTGGTTACCATCCCCTTCTCAGGCTGTTTCTGTTTCATTTACTATCAGAATTGGGCAACCAACTACCCAGTCAATCACAGGCACCTCTAAACCCACAGAGTTCAGAGTTGGTGGGACAAGAAGCAAAAATACCAAAAGTGGGTCACTGTGAGTGATGGTAAGTAGGGCCCAGGGTCACTCCTACTTCCTTCCTTCCTTTGGATCCCAGAACCTGTTTTATACCTTTTGAGAACACAGTTTCATGTAATAATTGTTAATTTGTAGTGTTTCCTGCATCTTAGAAGATGTTATTGCATGGCATCACCTCCAAAGTGGAAGCTCAGTTGCACCTTTGAAAGGCCATTTCATCACCTGCCAGGCTGGCAGCTTCTGTGTAGTGTGGCATGAAATAGGAAGGGTGGATCCTGCAGTCATGTACCACTGCTGCACCCGCTGTTATGAAATGGATTCCTGGGTTCAATAAAAATATTGCATGTCAGTGGAACAAACACTCTCAGATAATAGTGCTAGTGGAGGCCCTGACGGCAGGAAAGGCAAACCCTATATCCCAAATACGTATTTATTCCAGTCAACATTAATCATTGCCCCTTCCTGTGCAATTTGCCATCAAGTGGCTGGTTGGTTTCCTGGAAGAATGGTGTGGTATTGGGGGCTCAGTGTTGGTCTCTCTTTGTGGCAGGGAGGACAAAAGGAGGGGTAAGTGGTGCAGTTGCAACAAAGGCTCCCATAGGGCGCTCTGGGCAGAGATGACCTTTCAGAGGTGCCTTTCCTTGAGGCAAGGGAGTCTGGTTTGTATTGTCTTCCCTACCCTCCCAACATTGTCCAGTTGTTAGAAGTGGCTGACCCCAAGGGGAGGGGCATGATCTTGGGCAAGGCTCTTTCTTCAGCTGAGGGAAGGCAGTTCTCAGACCCTCATCTGAGAGCTGTCAGCCACCTCCCACAGCAGGCAGGGGAATGAGTGCTTCGGTCTTGAAGGGGAGTGGTAGGGGGACAGCGTACCACAAAATGCATTACAAACTACGTGGTAGGAATTCCTGTTCTAAATTTCAGCTATTCCTAGGAGTTCTGGAATGGGGATGGATTGGAGAAGGATAGAGAATTGTGCCAAATTTCATAGTTGATTATCTGTGAAATTTTATTGAAAATTGCATATACTATGGTTTTATATGTATTTAACCAAATTAGATTTGATGCAGTAGATTAAAAAAGCACAAAGAATGCCTTTATCATAAGATATACATCATTTACAAGATTCTGCTTGCTGTCTTTTGAAATCTTTATTGTTGTGTAGACATAATATTTTCATAGTCATATCAAGAAGCTTTCATTCTATTTTAAGCTTTTTTTTCTTTTCCATTAACACACATTGTTCATAAATTCATTATTTTATCAGCAATTCAATATTCTACCATATTAACATATCAATATTTTCCTAATGACTTATTGCCTTTATTTGGGGCATTGGCTTATATTTAGTTTTTCACAATACTAAGTAGTACAGATATAAAAAATAGTTTTAGAAATCTTTCTTTTTTTCCCCAAAGCGGGATTAACACTTTGGGAAGTGTTAGAAAGGTTTTTCTCACACATGCTGGTTTTTAGAAAGGTTTTCTTAATTTTTAGTACTATAACCAATGTTCAAGTACCTGTTTACCAATTGTTATACTTACATTGGATTTTTTTCCTCACTTTTACTTTTGACAGTAGAATGAGTTGTTATGTCATCATTGTTTTAAATTCAGTTTCCTTAATTATTAGTGAGACAGAGACTTCTCAAGTGTTTCTTTACTTTTTGTATTTTTTGTTATTTATATCTTTAGGCTATGTATTGCTCCATAAAAGGGTACTGGCTGTTCATATTTTTATCAGTCCCTTATATCTGATAGATGATAAGCTTAATTTGATGTTTATTTTTGGCAGTTTCTCATTCCATTGCTCTTTATCTTGAATTCACTTTTTAATTAGTTAATTTTGTATTTCATAGCATTAAGCCCATTTGACTCTGTCATTAATGATTTTTTAAATGCTTCAATATTCCAAAAGTGACATCTTGTTTTCTGTTAATAAAAGCATAGTATTGTGTTGCTTTCTATATTTAATGATACATTTTCAAAATTTTTACCTTCAAATGAAAATAGATTTCAGTTTAACTATTGAACTCTGAATCTATTCTGGCATATAGTATAAAGTGTGGTAATATATTTACATTCTTTTAAATGATATCCAATTTCTCCTATGTTGTTTAATAAGGATTTATTTACTCATTGTTTCTTTCACAAAATCTTTTATGTATTAACTTACTGTGTAGATTTGAATTTATTTCTGAAATTTCTGATTTGTTTAATTAGTCTACTTAAAAAGAGTATTATTACAAGACTCTTCCCTGTTATTCCTCCCATAAAAAGTGAACTACTTTTCATTTTAAAATCTATGCATTGAACATAGGTATATGCATATGAATACGGAGATATAAAAAAGGTCTGGAAGGTTAACCTTGGATGGCTGGATTATAGATGAACTTCATATTTTTCTTGTTATTTATCTATAAATTCTAATATATATTAAATTACAATGAACACATAACACTTCATTGCTTAAAAAGGGAGAAACTCTCCAAATAAGATAAAGAAAACAAAAATATTAATCATGTAATAAAAGACAGTTATGAAGAAAAGAAAAAGAGAGGGAAGGTTGGGGAATATGTCACATCAGGGACAAATTCAGATAAACTGTAGTTGCTCCCAAGTCCCTTTTATCTGACTATACTTAACACCCTCCAGCACTCTGTGTACGTAAGCACATCTCTGCATGCTCGTGACTTTGCTGAGATGTCCACTTCTGTCCCAGTCTGTCTCAGTCCTGGAATCTATTTCCTATGACGGCAACTGTAGGTGCCTTTGGCTTTTCACCCAGTTGGTTACCACACTGACTACTGGTCGTTGATTTCTTTCCAGATTTCTGATATTAGACTTTGCTCTGCATGTTGGGGTCACTCTGCTCAAATCTGTTTGTAGTCCTTCCTCAATTGTCAACCCGCCTCACCCATACCATCCAACCACTCCCAGCTCCACCAGCTTCTGTCCTATTCTCAGCTGCACCACAAAGTTTGGGGTGACAGACCATCTGCTCAAAATAACCATGCCCTGAAGATCGTTTTTTGGACCAGAAGTGGACACCTGCCCATAAGAGAAACAGCTTGTGATTTG
Source organism: Tonatia bakeri (assembly GCA_004024845.1). Taxonomy (NCBI): domain Eukaryota; kingdom Metazoa; phylum Chordata; class Mammalia; order Chiroptera; family Phyllostomidae; genus Tonatia; species Tonatia bakeri. The sequence goes on from PVIA01002238.1 coordinate 4,302, forward strand.
TATACTCAGGCTCAAACAAAACAAAACAAGCAAGCAAACAGATAAACAAACAAAAATGCTGGCAATGTAGCAACCAGTGTCCAATCAGGAAAACAGAAACCATTGTAGATATGTTACACAGCAGGGATTTAATTCAGGGAATTTGTTACCCTGCTGTTGGCAAGTTGGAAAATCAAAAAGGGGGAAGCCAGGAAAACCAATTACTACCTCTCAGACAGGGAGCACAAAAGTGAAGACGTGGTATGAACATCCTCTACAGCTGCCTGTTTGAGACTAAATGGGAGGTAGGATGAGGTGTCACCCAGAGAGTGGGGGTAGAGGGGAGGCACTAGGAGGTGTTCTTGAGATAAGGAGAGAGTTGCATTTGTTCACAGTTCTAGTGCAGTGAGGCCCAGCTCATCCTTGTTTCCACCCCTAGCTGAGGAGAAACTGTTATAGATGTCTTCTCTTACTTGAGTTACCTGGAAGGAAATCTTTGTTTTGCAAACAAAAAAGCCCTCCGCAGACACCCACTGCCTCTGAGTAGTCTAGCTCAGGCCTCTTCCCCCACATTTTCCTTCACCATGCTGACTCAGAGCCTCCCTTTCAATTAGGAGTTGCACTCCCCAAGAGTTTTGATCATTGCTGCTGCATGTGACATCACAATGTTTTTAAATCCAGGGAAGTTCTGCAACATCATCTTTTTTCCTCCCAGAACACCATCATTTGTATGCTTCTTTTCAGTGCATTGTACAATTATTTTGTATTCATAAAACTCCAAATGCCCTGTTAATCAGCTTTGCACTGAATCTGTGAATGGGAAGCGTTACCATATTATTTGTTTAGTCTTTCCAGTTACGGGCAGGGATGACTGTTTCTGTAGCATGACTTCCTTTTAGTGTATCATTAAGGCTTTGGATTTCTCTTTATAGTTCTTGTTAGGGTGGCATTAAAATATGTAATGGGAGTTTGGGGTTCAGGTTGTGAAGGGAATGCATTTTACACTTTTGTTCCTGGCTATTGATTGTAACAAATTTTAAAATTGGTGTGTTTCCTGCTGACCACTTGAGAAAATGAGGAATTGTCCAGGGTTCAAAGAGGTGCCTAGCAGAGAAGGATTTGTGGTACCTGTTTGCTCTCACATATTTGTGTCTCTTGTGGACAGTGTTTGAGCAGTGCCTGACCCATGTGAGCCATGCGCGTGGTGGACTTTCACCATTTTCCTGTGTGAATAAGCCAAGTTAATCGACCTGTGTGGAGACCAAATCCATGTCCTTAAACCCTCTGAAGGCACAGGCAGGACAGGCCTTTGCTTTTCGCAGCTCTCATTTCTAATAATTAGGGCTGCCTGGACTGCTTTGGGAGATATTGTTCTCTATAATATGAAACTGAGATGCAGTTTTACAATCAATAATTAAATTTAATGAAGTACTTCTCTTCTTTCCCCCAAATAGGTACAATTAAATATATTCCACCGTATCTTAAAATTGAGAGATTTTAAAATTAAACTTCTTTATTTTTACATCACTGTAAATTTGTATGTCATTGTAAAAATTAATACAGAAATAATGCAACCCTTACCAAATGTGATAGTTCGTTTTATGTGCCAATTTGATTGGGTTAAGGGATGCCCAGATGGCCAGTAAAACATTATTTCTGGGTGTGTCTGTGAAGATGTTTCTGGAAGAGATTAGCTTTTGAATAAGTGGACTGGTAAGGAGATCATCTTCTGTAATGAGAGTGAGTTGAGTATTATCTAATGCTTGCGGATCTGAATAGAACAAAAAGGTGGAGGGAAGGCGGATTTGCTCTCTTGGTTGGTCTGGGATATCCATCTTTGGCCCTTGGACATCGGTGTCCTTCCTTCTCAGACCTTTGGACTCAGACTGAGACTTGTGCCGCTGACCCCTGATTCTCAGGCCTTTGAAGTTGGACCTAACACTATCGCCATCCCTAGTTCTCAGGCCTTAGGGCTTGGACTGAATTATACCACTGGGTGGTTTCCTGGTTCTCCAGCTTGCAGACGGCAGATCATGGGACTTTCGGTCTTCATAATTGTGTGAACCAATTTCTATAATAAATTGCTTCTTATATATCTATATAAATATATCAGTGTCTATATCTATATCTATATTTATTTATAGATATCATTGGTTCTGTTTCTCTTGAGAACCCTAACTAATATACCCAGTTTCCCCAACAGGTAACATCTTGCAAAACTACAGTACAGTATCACAACCAGGATATCGATGTGGTTACAGAACATTTCCATGACCACAAGGATCCCCATGTTGCCCTTTTATAGCCACACCCACCTCCCTCCCGTTCTCCTCAGCTCCCACCCTGTCTGTTATCTCTGGCCACCATTAATTTGTTCTCACTTTCCATGATTTTGTCATTTAGAGAATGGTCTACAAATTGAATCATATAATATGTACATCTTTGGCTTTTTTTCACTTATAATTCTCTGGCGATCAATCTTAATTGTGCGTGTACCAACAATGTTATTTTTGTTGTTGTTGTTGAGTGTTCCTTGGAACAGATATACCCAATTTGTTTAACCATTCACCCACGGAAGTACATCTAGGTTGTGTCCAGCTTTTGGCTATTACAAATAAAGCCGCTACAAACATTCACGTACAGATTTCTGTGTGAACACATGCCTTCATTTCTCTGGGATAAATGTCCATGAGTGCAGTTGCTGGGTTGTGTGGTGGTTACATGTTTAGATTTTTAAGAAACTCCCAAACTGTTCTCCAGATTGGATGTGCCATTTTACAGCCCCACCCACAACGTATGCGTGATCTGGTTTCTCTGCAGCCTCACCAGCGTTTGGGGTTACTTTTTTACTTTAGCCATTCTGAGTTTCCTAAATAGTTGTGGTGCTATTCAAATGATTTATTTCATATTGGGCTAATTTGGTTACTTTGTGTTTTTCAAGGAATTGTTTCATTTCATTTGTTTGTCAAATTTATATGTGTAGAATTGTTTGTAGTATTCCCTTCGAGTCCACTGATTTCAGCTCCCATCTTTGTTATTTCCTACCTTTTTGTTTGGGTGGTTTTGCTCTTATTCTAGTTTCTTGAATGGGAACTTAGATTATTAATTTGAGACTTTTCCACTTTTCTATTATGTGCACTAGTGCTATAAATTTTCCTGGAATAGATATTTATATCAGACCAGAAAACCATGTTTATAGCTCCCTACTGAGGAATTCAATTCGATTCAGCAAATATTTATGGAGTGCTTGGGTCAGGCACAGTTCTAAATCCTTAGTATGCATGGAGGAAAAAAATAGACAAAGATCTCTATTTTTTGTGGATTTTACGTTCTAGAAGGGGAGACAGGCAGTAAATAACTAGCATAATTTATATACTATGTTAGAAAGTGATCAGTGCAGGAACAAAAAGCAGTACAGGGTAAGAGGGAATGGATATGTAGGGAACTATAGTATTAAAACCACAGAGATTTGAGTAAAATTCTAAAGGAGTTAATCAAGCTAGTATCTATTAGAAGTGTGCTTCAGATGGATAGAGCAGCTAAAGCAAAGGCCCTGTGGTAGGAGCGTGTCTGGAATATCTAAGGAAAAGCAAGGAGCCAGTGTGGCTGGAGTTGAGTAAGCAGGAGGAAAATGGTAAAGATGAGGTCATAGCATAATGGGGTGGGCGGTGGGGGGGGGACTGGGGGAGGAGCTAAGTCTTTGGCTCTGGCTTTGAGTGAAATGGGAGCATATGAAGCAAAGGAATGACATGACCTAATTCAGGTGTTAAAAGGAGCACTCTGGCTGCTATGCCGGGAACAGAGTATGTCTAGAGGCAGATGACCTCTTAGCAGGCTATTGCCGTAATGCAAGTCAGAGGCAGTGTGGCTTGATGCAAAGTGGTAGCAGTGGGAATAGAGAGAAGTGATTACATTCTGAATATATTTTGAGAGTAGACCTAATAGGACTTCTTCATAGATTGGACTTGGGGTATTAGAAAAAGATAGGCATCTAGCCCTGGCTGGTGTAGCTCAGTGGATTGAGTGTGGGCTGCGAACCAGGCATCGCAGGTTCAATTCCCAGTCAGGGCACATGCCTAGGTTGCAGGCTATGTCCCCCAGCAACCACACATTGATGTTTCTTTCTCTCTCTCTCTTTCTCCCTCCCTTCCCTCTCTAAAAATAAATAAAATCTTAAAAAAAATATTTTAAAGGAATCCTGTTATAAACGCTTTAAAAAAAACAAAAAAAAAGAGAAAAAGATAGGCATCTAGATAACCAGCTTGATATAAATCATTAAACACAAGTGACCGTTTAATACCATACACACAACTTCTGCTCCCTATAGCCCTTCCCACAGCTTCTTGGACAATGGCAGGCACTGACCTAGGAGCAGCTGATCAATGGCTGGACCTTAGCCTATAAAGTATCCTGACATGAAGGTTTTGCTCAAACAAATGTCAATTAACTGTGCCAGTGATTTTTTTCTTTTGGGAATCAGAACTGAAGAGACAAAGAAAATAATCATCAGTGAGAGCGGAAGCTGCAAGACTTGGAGAGAAGGCAGTATTCAGAGTTCATGAGTAAGCAGAAACCATGGATAAACAAGAGCTCTGAGCAAACAAAAGCCTTGAGGCAGCAAAAAGCTATACAGAGTAATGACGGAAGTGATAGAAGATGAGTAAGAAAGCATTGCGATGTCAGGAGAGAGAGTCAATGGCCAGGGCTGGGTCACAGGCCAACCCTGGGGCAGATGTGCAGCCAGCTGCTCCGTTACCAGAAGTGGGAGAATGGTACTAGACAGACACACACCACAGGTGCACACCAGCCATGTAGAGTAGGCTGCAGTCAGCACCGTGGATGCCAGGACCACATATGAGCTGAAATTAGGAGGGTGCAAGGAGGCCAGAGAAAGCAGAGGAAATCTGTCTGCTGAGAGAAGCAGAAAAGTGTAGCAGATGCTCAGAGAGAAGCAAGGGTGGCCGATGATGTAGCCACGTAAGAGTGGGAACTGCTTCTCACCTTCCTGTTTCAGTTGAATTCCAAGCGGCCGGCTGTGCTGATTCCCGCACTTCAGCAACCCAGGAGATTGCCCCCGGAGTTGGTCCAAAACACCTCCTTTTCTCCTTGGGTTAGTATGAGCAGTTTTTTTTACTTAGGCTCTAGGGATAAAGATGGTACATTTGGCTGGAAATTTGAAAATTTCTTGGTGTTTGCTTTTCTCTTGGGATTGAGCAGAGCAGATAAAGTACCAAAGGCGACCACGAAGACATTTGGTATCAAGAAGAACAAACTGGAATCATGTGAAGCTTTTCACATACCTTGTCTCATTTAACCTGTAGCGTCCAGGAGGTTCCATGACTGAGGCTCACAGAGACTAAGTACCGTTCATCCTTATTATTCATGGATTCTGTATTTGCAAATTAGCTTACTCACTAAATTGTATTTATTACCCCTAATCAGCACTCCTGGCACTTTCCTGGTCATTCATAGACATGTGTAGAGCAGTGGAAAAACTGAGTTGTCCAACATTCACGCTCCCAGCTGAGGTAAACGAGGCAAGCCCCTGTCTTCTCGTTTCAGCTCCTATACTGAAAACCAGTTTCCCTTTTAAAGTCTATTTAGTGTCACATTATTGTGCATTCTGTTGGTGCTTTTGCCATTTAAGGCCCCCAATCATAATGTTAAAGTGCTGTCTACTGTTCCTAAGCAAAAAAGATCTCATGTACCTCGCAGAGACAATATGCATGTTAGATAAACATCATTCAGGCACGAGTTATAGTGCTATTGGCTGTGAGGTCACTGTCAATGAATCAACAACATATGCTAAATAAGCTGTCTTTAAACAGAAACACCCATAAAATGAAGTTATGTGTTGATTAGTTGATGACAATATTATGACCAAAGGTTTGTGGGAACCTAAGCCTGTATTTCCCCTAGAAGCAATAGTTCAGTATTTGCTAATTCATAGAGACCTTATCAGACATAACTACCATGAAACACAGGAATCAACTGTAATACATGTAGGACCAGACAGTCTGTGGAAGAGTGGAGTGCCCAGCTCCAAAGCCATGCCTCTGACTCTGGAGAAATCGTGCTCATTCCATCCCTCCATGCCATGCTGCAGAAGAGAAAGAAAAGTTCCTCTGTTCAGCTTCCACTGTTCTTTCTACTGCATAATGCCGCCTTCCCTAGCGCTTGTTGCCTTGTCGGAAAATGAACAGGTGTGGAACAACTGTGAAAGATGTAGGATAATCTACATTAGGACTGCGGTAGTAATAAATAGCACATCTGCCATCACTCATCCTTAAATACATGTGGCAGACATTGCTAATCTATCATAGCCACTTTTCCTGCTTCAGACCAGATGGTGTTTCACAATCCTTCTCAACAAAGGACTCTAGGCAATCACTATCAGGCAGTCAGAGTTGGTATCTAGAATGAAACCTTTAGCTTCCTTGCATGATAATCTGCGTCCTTATAAGGTGAAGCATATCAGATCAGCTGTATCTGAGCTGAAGCAACTGTATCAGTCTGTTTCAAAGCCTAGACCCTTAGGGCAGCTCTGAGTATCTGGCTGACTCTGCTTTGGAAAGTCTTTCTGGATTCATTTAAGTAAGATTTTTGCTCCTGAAAGATTCATATTGATGGGAGGTAAACATTTTCTTATTTACCTCCAAATTGCCTGTGCCTAGAACACTGTTTGGCATAGAGGTGGTATTCAGTGATGATTGCTGAATGAATGCCTGGGCACCTAGATCAACACCTACCTTCCCCAGGGAGAAAAATGAAACTGAACTGGAGTAGTGTTCTATTGAATCTTTCTGCCTCCTTTCTTCATTTCTCTTTATGCTCTCTCCTCCCATGGCTCACCTCTTTCCCTCTGGTAAGATGGATCTGGGAACCCTGAGCAAGTGAGGCATGGGGGCACACAAGGAAGATGAAGCATGAGGTATGCTGCTTGAACTAAGGGCTAGTTAAACTCTGGGACCAAACCCCATCCTTCAGCTTCTAGACCTGCTGGGCACCATTGCTGCCCACTCTCCGGTAGGGCTTGGAACTCTTACCCCCTCTATCTGCCCAGCCCGATTTCTCTTCCTGCACCCTATCTCCTTTCCCCTTCTTTTCTCCTCCATCAGTCCTGACAAATGGAGTTTGGGAGGAAATAGGAAAGAGGGGGTGGGAAGTTAGACCAGGAAGAGATGGGTATATTTGGGAGGGAGCCTAAGGTGGGAATGTCGCTTAGTGGGCCAGTATGGCATGGGAGTTAGGATTGAAAGAATGTTGTTAGATTTTTGAACTATGTCAGTTATTTTATTATCGCAAGTGATTTTCAGTTATAATGTCTGCTCTGGTGTGGGAGAACCACAGAAGCTGAGTGTCCCAATCAGCAGCTAGTTACAGGGAAGTAATGCAGCACCTAAGGCAGTGGGAAGCAGTGAGAAAACACCTAAGGGCATGGGCTTTGAAGTAAGATTGAGCTTGGTTACCACTTGCTAGCTCTATGCTTTGGGACAGTCTCCTTAATCACGCTACACTTTATTTCTTCTGTTAATAAGATGCAGATAATAATAGTATGTACCTTATAGGTCATTATGATTAAAAGAAATGAGGCCTGGAAAGTTTTTATGAAGTATGTTTACTCAAATGGTGTCTATTGTTATCATTAAATTAACATAATCATCATATGGCATTTACTTTTGTTTTTAGCTCTGAGGCTGAAAGCAAAATACACTGAGTTTCTGAGACTACAGGGAAGACAGGTGCTCATAGGGGCATGTGGGTCTGTGTCTGAGAAACAGTCCTGACAGCACAAGTGTCAGGAAGCCTGCGGGTTCCTCAGCAGGGACCATAGTGGGGGCTTCGGAGACCATTGGTTCCCAAGATCACAGGGTGACTGACTAGGAAACACAAGAAAGACTTACTTTGGGAAAGTTTGCCCACATTTCCTGCTGCCTTTCCTCTGTAGGTGTGGAGGGTGAGGAGTGGACATCTCCAACTTAACAAAGAAACGAGCCAATAAACCGGAGAGATGGCTCTTATGCTAGTGAAAGCCTTGATACTTTTGGCTTTACCTCTCCAGCTTCTGTGATATTTAGTTTCCCAGAGCTGGACTCACTGATGCACGCGCCCCACCACCACCGCTGTCCTGTATAATGACCAGGGTTTGCCCAGCTCCCACTATATTAGTTTTCTAATGCTGCCACAGCAAATTATCAAAACCTTGGTGGCTTAAACAACACACATTTCTTATCTTACAGTTCTGCAGGTCAGAAAACCAAAATGGGTCTCACTGGGCTAAAATCAAGGTGACGGCAGGGCTCTAGAGGGGACAGTCTGTTTCCTTCCCTTTTCCTGACTCTAGCAGCCACCTGCATTTCTTGGCTTGTGGCCCCTTCCATCGTCAAAGCCAGCAATGGCAGGCTGAGGCCTCACATCAGGTCCCTCCAACCTCCACATCTGCCATCACATTTCCTTCTGACGCTTCCACTTCCCGGTTCCACATTTAAGGACCCTCGTGATTACACTGGACCCACCTGAATGATCCAGGGTAATATTTTTATTTTAAGGTCAGCTGATTAGCAACTTTATTTCAATTGACAACCTTTGCCATAATTCCACAATTACCCCTTGCCAAGTATCATGATGCATTCAGAGGTTCCAGGGATTAGGATGTGGATGTCTCTGGGGGCCATCATGCTGCCTTTAACAGCTATTATCCATTATGCCCTGCTGTCTGATTCTAGCATTAGGGCTGAAACTAGTAAATTCCCTCAGAGGCTGAGCCTGAGCCATCCTCTTCGTGACGCTGTCCAAGAATCCCATGCCTGAGGAGCTGGTGTCTGGCCTGAACGGCTCCCTCCCCCTCACTTGACCTTTATATAAAGTGACTCAGTGCCTTACGATGAGCATGAGGGTGCTCTGGCTGCTCTGTCCAAATGGGTGGGTAGGAGAAACTATTTATTTCTTCAACAATATTCAGTTTCTTTATTGTGAGAGCGAGGCTAATAGATGCAACTTTCCTTTAATGAGTATTTTTAAACATGAGAAGCCCGTCTATCCATTCTTTAGCACAGCCTTATTGGATAGTACTTTCATTAACTTGATTAATGCCTAAGGACTGTTTATACAAATTATAATAATCATTAGCTGACAGTTCCTAAAACTACCCAGAGTGATCTGTATTTTTTTAAAGATTTTAATTAATTAATTTAATTTTAGAGAGAGAGGAAGGAAGGGAGAAAGAGAGGGAAAGAAGCATCAGCCAGGGACCAAACCCACAGCCCAGGCATGTGCCCTAACTGGGGGTCAAACTGGTGACCTTTTGCTTTGCAGAACGATGCCCAACCAACTGAGCCACACTGGTCAGGATGACCTGTATTTTTAGATGCATGGGTAAAGGCACTCACCTACACACCCAGAGGTCAGTGTGGTGGGAAAAAGGTGTTAAATATCTGTTAAAGGAGTGTTAGATGCCATTTTTTACCTTAAGGGGAAGGAAAAGAAGGAAGGGAGCTAACATTTATTGAGAAGCTGCTCTGTGCCAGGAACTTTATAATTGTGAATTCACTTCAATTATCATTACAATGCAAAAAAGTAGTTTTCATCATCTCCATTTTACAAACAGGGAAATTGAATCTCAAAGTTTACATAGCTAGTAAGATCTCAACATTTGATATATGGCCTGTCTTTCCCCTTCACCTGGCCAGCTTTTAAAACAAGAAAATGAAACAGAATAAGGATGTTCAAATTGAGTATAGTGATGTGAGCCCTAGAGTTTCATGGAGGTACCCAGGGCCTCTTCAGTGAAGGTGCCTAGTAAGAAGCAAGCTGAGTGGGCTGGGCTTTGGGCCCTTCCCATCTTCAGTCAGACCACTGTTGGGATGCGATGTAACATTTCAATAGAAAAAAAATGTTGGGGTATTGTTCTGCTGCACAAGTCTTTTGAAGGCCATTAGACTAGAATCTGACCACAAACGAATTGGTCAATTTTTCCAATGCTTTAGTTTTTACTTAATGTGCATCAGGGGCTTTGGGAGGGATGGTGCTCTCTAGAATAAAAGAGATCATCTTGGTTAGCAAGTGATACAGGAATTCTTATAATAGAGAAGAAGCAAGATTCTTCAGACACTAGTGTGCACTGGGACAGAATGTTAGCTGATGGCAGAGGGAAATCAGATTTATGTTGGAGATTCATGTTGAATTGGATTCATCTTGACAGCAGAAGTTGCTACAGAAAAGGAATCCCTCACAGTGATGGTGAATGGGATATGAGGACAAACACAGACCATTTGAGAAAACTACCTTGAAGACTCCCTTCCAAGATTCTGCCTTGTCATGTCACTGATCACTCATACTGAGTAAATAAACTCACAAAGCAAGCAGAGTCCCATTAAAGTATCACATATTTAAATTTGTAAAGCAGTTAACAACTTTGAAAATTTTAAGTCAGCACCTCATAAGGTACACTGTCTGACTGAGTCACTATCTTAGCAATGAAAAAGGGTGAAATGAAAGCCACATTTTATCTTCATTGGGGGACATTCTTATTCCTGGCTTTGCTGCACTCCTTAGTAATTCCTCGAGGAAGAATATTAAAAATAGCCAACATTTACTGATGGACCACTTCAATCTTTAAAAAAGAAAATTTATGTAACAGAATTTCAGAATGTCCCCCCAAATTCAACTTACCTGTCTTCCATTTTAACATGGTTCTCAATTTTTAGCTTTGCACAAGGCTGCCTGGAATTTTTCTGCCTCCCTTGCAGCTAGGTGTGGCCATGTGACTAAGGTTTTGACAGTGTGATACAAGCAGAAGTGTTGTATGGCAGCTTCTGGCAATTTTCCTCAAAAGACAAATGGTACATACCCTGTGCCTCTTCTTATTTCTTCCTCCATCCTGCTTGCTGGGACACAGAAGTGATGTTTGTCACTTTAGTCACATTCTTGGACCATGCAGGTGAGGGCCAGCTAGAGGGAAGAAGAGCAGTGAGGTGAGCCCGAGCCTCTGAGAACACTGTGGAGCAGCTCTGGATTTTCCACTTCGGGACTTGGACGTGAGAGAAAAATAAACTCTATTGTTTAAACCACTTCCATCGTGTTTCTGTTTCTCATGGCCAATACTAACGCAAATTGATATACCCTACATATTTTTATATTACACCAATTTTTCAAATTGAGAAACCTGTGGCTTAGCCAGAGTAAACATTTGCCAAGGTTACCCACCTAGTAGAGGAAAGAGTCAGGATTTGAACCCTGATTTTTCTCAAATCCCATGTGCTTTTCTTCTTCTCAGTGTTCACTTTCAGACCATGAAGGTGATAGTTTTTGACCTTCTATGCCTGGCAAGAGCCTTTTGACAAAGCTCCCCAGTAATGTCTGGTCATGTATATACAGTTTCCAATTTGCCCCATCCATTATCTCATTCAAAAATAAAATTCATAAGCCACAAGAGTCATGGTGAAACTCACCTGCATATCATCTTGAGAGTTCTGGGATATCACAGCAGCCACCAGAGGTCTGATTTGCATGAAGGCTTGTTGGCCTTCTAGGAGAAATGGTAACAAGAACCATGGGAACTAATGATGGGGACCCTAGAAAAATGGTTGATACCCTTGAACAGAGAGGGGATGATGAAGTAGTCCCTAATCCTAAGAGGAGGGCAGATGCCTAGTACTAGAAAAGCAGAGCACTATCTTGAGGTGAGAATGGGTGGTGGTGGGCAGTGGAAGGGTATAGCCATTTCTGTGGGCACAAGTCAGGCAGGTGAGGGAGGCTGAGGTAGGTGGTGTCACAGAGTGAGTCCCGCCCAAACCTGTTAGTTAAAAGAGCTTCATGGCCATCTGTTTGAATACAAATGTAGTTATTTAGATGCCAGATTATCCAAGGTTTTTGAAAAAGTTTTCACTCTTTAGAGGGGCAATTTCATTCTATTCTGGGGTTAGAGAGGGCTCTGGTATGATTGAATGGAGCTACACCGGTAGTGGTGACTGGGGAACAGAGGGGGCAAATTGGCAGCACCAGCAGAAATAATGGAAAGGGAGAGAGGGAACCCCTTCCTGTTGACTGCACACACCTTCATCAAGGGGAGTATCAGCACCAGTGGTGGATAAAGGGCAGGTGGCTGGTTCATCTGAAGATCTAGTAGAGACATAAGGTGGGGCAAAGCTGATAACACGTTCCTGAGGAAACTTGAGGGGATATTAAAAAGGTATAATTCATAAACCAGGCATAAAAGAAGAAATATTATATGATTCCATTTATATGAGGGATATAGGATAGTCAAATTCATAGAAAGAGAAAGTGAAATAGTGGTTACCAGGGGCTGGTGGGAGAAGAAAATAGGGAATTGTTTAATGAGCCTTAGTTTGGGATGGTGAAAAAGTTCTGGAGACGGACGGTGTTGATATCGCACCACAGCGTGAACGCACTTAATGTCTTTGAACTGCACAGTTACAAATAGTTAATTTAATGTTATGTGTATTTTACCACACACCCAAAAAGATGTATTTCTGTGTGCAGAGCACACATATTTTCCCCAACCTCTACCTCTCATTGAGGAGAGGGAGCCCCAGGTAACCTAGCACTACAACTAGAAATCCTCCCTTGACCTGCCCCGTTCCTGCATTTACCTGTTTCTGACATTGTGCTGCTTCTATTTTTGACCACTCTCTATTCCTTGGACTGAAAGCAGATTTGGCTTCCAAGGTGTCATTGCTAGTATATATTTCTGGATTACATTTGCCCTTTCTCTATTCCTCAGTTATATCCCAGCTGCTCTGGGGAACTTTGCACCCCTGCTCCCCAAAGTCGTTTCTACCTCCTGGGCCCCACTTTTGCCTATGGTCTTGCCTGGCATGATCTGGCCTCTCAAGTTAGATACTTAATCACTCAGGTCCATGCTGCTGTCTGGCTTCCCCAACCCCCTAAACTCTAGAACTAGAGCAGTGATCACGTACGTACTTCCTGGCAACACCCCTCAGGGAGTGGTAAGAGCTGAGGTCAGAGCTCACTGTGTCACGCTGGGGATGAGAGGACAGGACAACAGGCAGACCAGCCTCAGAGACTAGATAGACTAGTGGGAGGCCCATGAGTGGGCAGAAGCCCATGTGGTCAGCCTAAGGGTCAGGGAGTTCTGGTAGCAGGACACATAGGCCATATTATGTTTTGTTTCCTTTCCTGCTGTAACCCAGGTGAAAGCTGAAGCTCCATGACCACTGAGATCTCAGTGAGATTTCCCCAACTACCTGATTCCACAATGTAGTGAAACACAAAGCTTCCCACAGCCTTTGGAGAATTTTCAGAGGTTTATGCTCTAATTAACCCCTGACCAACCTAAGTTGTCCCAAGAGCTGGAAAACTCAGCTCTTTCACAAGTTACTCAGACCAAAAAATTTGTAGGTATTACAAAGTGGTAGGTAATAGCACCACTGTTTTACAGATGAGCAAGCTGAGAAACAGAGAAGTTAAATAACACATTCAACAAATGTTTGTAATTTGGGACTCTATTAGACTTTTTAAAGGGGGGTTGCTATTTCACTGTGTGGTGCTCAGTCCACTGTCTTGTGTAATTCCTGTCTTCTCTCCTTTTCTCTGCCTTAACCTTATTCATCCCAAAGGGCCCTCCACATTTCATATCCATCTTCCTTTTTATGCAGAAAGGATTTCCACTCTCACATTTTTGCATTTTAGCAGTTATTAAATTATTTCTTCTGAGGCAGTTAATTCTCCCCTCATAGGAATATTAGTACTAGTATTTAATGTATACAATGTATCATTACATTCTTTTGGTTTAATTTTTTATATCAACCAAGCCATTTTCAAAATAAAAGCTATCCATGTCACTTAGAATAAAAGAAAAAGTTTAAAGTTCCCAAATAAGATAGCCCTTCCTACTTTTAACTCACCTGGATGTCTCTTTCTTCAGCCTCCTTGTATCATGCAGCAGTTCCTAAATCTGGCTGTATATGTGTCACTCCTGAGGATCTCTGCGACATATCCTGGACTCAACTGCAGAGACTCTGACTCAGCAGATGAAGGTGGGGCCTGGAGTTGTGCAAAGCGACAAAATTCCTCAGTGATTGTTCAGGAGCACTGATGGCACTGACCTCGTTGCAGGGGCTCCGCAGCCACACATGGCTAACGCCTACCATGTTGGACAGTGCCGACACGCAAGAGTTCCATCACTGCCTGAAGTTCTACTGGATACAGTGGTCTGGACTATTTATTGCCCATAGCACTTACCGTGATGCTTAGCAAATGTAGCTTTATCTCTGTTCTTCCTAAACCTCCCAGATTCTTACCATGCCATCTGAACGGTCACTCCCTAAGCAGAAAACTCTCCTGTAGCCTCAGCACCTTCTCTGACTGCTCCCCTTTCCTGTGGGCCTTAATTTATTTCCTCAGTTAAGGGCCAGAATATGGTGTCGGGGTCCTCTTTGCTTCTGGTAGGTGCTACCATGCTCTTGTGAAAGACTCAGCCACTTGGAGGCTAGCGTCATTTGGCTGTTACTACTCTCCTCCTTCTTGCTGCTTTACTTCCAGCCTCCTGATCATCTTATTCATTGGAGACTTTTACATGTGGCTCACAATCCTCCTGTTTATCTCAAACCTTGCTCTCATTGTAGATAATGTCAATGTCCTGCTAATAATTGGCCCCTCAGTTCCTTGACCTTCTCATCTCTAATAAAAATAAGAATAAGAGCTAACACTTGCTACATGCCAGTCATTAGTCTAAGAAGTCAGCATGTTATATATAAACTCATTTGATTTCAGGACAGCTCTGTAAAAACAGGTCACTGTTGTTACCATCTCCATTTTATGGATGAAGAAACAGTTATGTAACCTGCTCATGGTGTTGCCATTACTAAGTAGTGAAGGCAGGATCTAAACTTGGGCACTCTAGTGCCAGAGAGAATGCTCCAATACTACTACAGATTCTCTCCTTCCAGTGTTCGTCTTCCTTCCATTCAGTCTCCGCTATCCACTTCCACTATTTTACCATGAACTCTGCCATCCCCCTACCTGCATCATCTTCATATTACTAATTCAACCATCCCATCCTCTGCCAACCTCATTGCCCTCCAGCAGGTCAATAAAAACAATAATAAAGTAACGATAATAATAACAAATATATATATATATATATATATATATATATATATATATATATATAGTCAAAGTGCATTCACATGTTAAGTCACTACTTCCTCACAACAATTCTGTGACAAAGGTAGGTATTATTATTACTGTTTTACAGATGAGGAAATTGAGGCACTGAGAGATTAAGTAATGAGGGCAATGTCAGACAGCTCATAGATGACAGAGCCAGAATTTTAATCCAGTCAGGCTCCAGAGTACACACTCTTTTTCTTTTTTTCTTAGATCTTTATTTATTTTTAGTGAGAGAGGAAGGGAAGGAGAAAGAGAGGGAGAGAAACATCTGTGTGTAGTTGCTTCTCACGCACCCCCTACTGGGGACCTGGCCCACAACCCAGGCTTGTGCCCTGACCAGGAATTGAACAGACCTGTGCTCAGTCCACTGAGCTACACCAGCCAGCGCCAGAGTACACATTCTCATTAGCTGTGCTAAGGACAATAAGCCCAGAATAGTGGGGAAAATCCTTATCACCTGGAGATTTTTTTTTTTTCCAAATACCATGCCTGCCCTCCAGTTCCAAAAGTTTGCTTGTTTTTTCATTTTGAAAGAGCTCCTCAGATGACTTGGACATTGGCCTCATATTGAGAACTACGAATTAGATAATTCCAACAACCTCCCAACCTGGTTCTGGTTGAGTTCAACCTACTGTCGTCCTGCTAGCCCTGGGGAGGACTGCTTCACACAACAGATCAGTGCGTGGCTTGAGAGTGGAGGTATCATGACCAGTACAGCTGAATCCAAAAAAAAGGCATCAGTATCAATAGCTTGGAGGAGCTGTTGTGAGCAGGGAGAGACAGCTTTCTTAATGCCTACATAATATTTGATGTGATTCTTTTATTCATGTCCATCTGATTTGATCCAATAGCCAAGAAGGAGACCGGCTACTTAGCTGGGGATGGCACAGGGCAGCAGTTTGCTCCTCATTAGCCTGAAAGCTTATAAAACAAGAAAGCAGGAGAGAAGGAGAGCAAAGAAAGCATTCTTGGCATAGGTCCAGGGGAAAAGCAGTCTGGCTGAAACCTTTCAGTTCCCTTAGCCAGGAAGCAGCAATCTACGTAAACAGGAAGTTGAGAAGGTTGGGGGAGAGGGCAGTGGTTAGTTAGTGAGAACAAGAGCTGACGCCAGATCTGTGTAAGTGGTTACATGCAAGAAAGATTCTTATACAGGCCCAGATTGTGCATGTTAACCATCCATGCTCTCTCCTGGGCAGTGTTGTTTCATCAGAGCATCTGTGCGGTGTGTGCTGGGGCCGGTTCTTCCATGGATACATATTTGAGCACCTGCTTTTTCTTCTTTTTGCCAGTTGTCTGCTGGGTAATTTTATCTTATCTCATTTAAGAGTCTAAACATTTTGTGAAGATGGCATTATTACTTCCATGTTTTTAGGTAAGAAAACTGGCTCAGAGAGACTAAATTACCTTGCTCAGATTCATTTACATTATACAATTATACAACACTTTTGAAAATTGTTTCTTCTCTGAAAAGTGACTGTTAAGCATAACCTATTAGAAAGAGGGTGTATAAGTGTTCTAAGGATACCAAAATATTTTACTACAAACCTGCTGGCTTAAAACAATAAATCTATTTTCACATCATTTTGGAGGCCAAAAGTTAGAAATCAAGGTGCCTGCAGGAACACGCTCCTTCTGAAGGCTCTAGGGGAGAATACTTCTTTGCCTGCCCCAGTTTCTGGTCACTCCAGACATTCTTTGCCTTGCGGCTGCATAACTCCAATCTCTTCCTCTGTCCACATGGCGCTACCTCTATGTTCCTGTCTTCTCTTCTGTCTCTTATAAGGATACTCTTCACTGGATATACAGCCCACCTGGATAATGCAAGATGATCTCATTTAAAGATCCTTAACTTAATTACAGTTTCAAAGACTCCCCTGCCATTTTTTTTCCAAATAAACTAACATTCACAGGGACAAGGTATGGGGACGTGGACGTATCTTTTTGGGAGCCACCATTCAACCCCAAATGGGATATCATTATCAAACAGATTAGTGCAGATTTTATAGTATTTTAATAACCATGGATTTGAGAGGGACATTATCTTGATTAATGTTCCCATGGCCAAATCCCCATTCTTTAAAAGAATAAACTTTCCAAAATGCTGTTCTCCCACCACCCCTATCTATCCTCCCAAACCTAAGGTTTATCAATTTCAGGGCAAGAGGGAAGTGTATAACAAAGGCATAGTATTTTGAAAGTGCACTCCAAGTGAAGATGATACACCCCCTTCCCACAATGCACATGACCACATATGGTCGAGGATAACTTCTCTTAGGAAATGCTGTAACTCAGGCTGATGGGTAAGGGGGAGCCTCAGGGTATGTTGGTTGTATGTTGAAAAAAGAAAGAGAAAAATCTAACACTAGTGATCATGGAAATTCAAAGTTGCATCGATCTGAAGAACATCAAATCCAAAAAGCATGGTTGGAAGGAAGGACATGATTACTACACAAGAATGACACTGTTGCCCATGTGACATGTCTGAAATACAAATGTAGTCAAGTCACTCTCTGCTTGAGGTTTTTCACTGGCTCCCTTTGAGTACCAGGTGAATTCAGGTTCCTTAACAGAGCACACAAGGACTCTGTAAACTGGCCTGTACCTACGCTTTTAGACTCATCTTTCACCACTCTCTCTCAAAGACTGTCTCCTCCAGCCACACCAAAACTCTTGCTGTTTCCCAAACAAGCCATGCACTTTATTGCTTTTCTAGACTTGAACATTGTTTCATCTTCTTGCAATGCTCTTCTTTCTTCTCCGCCTGGAAATTCCTACTGACACCTCAAGAGTAATTCCCCTGCTCTTCATTAACAAGCCTCCTTACTCCTTTCCATGATTGGTACCTTCCCCTGTTGTGATTTCAAGTCAATCTATTCATGGGAACTGTTGACCTCTGTTAAGTCCAGTCTTTCTCCAATGCTTCGAGAGCTTTCAGAAAGAACTGCCACATTCATCTGCAAGTTCCCAGTGTCTAGTAGGTACTCAATAAATGTTTGCTGAAAAGTGAAGGGACAGAGTCATCAATGGCTTCAAGTTTGAAATTCTTGGTTTGGTGACAGTAACATCCAGGCTTTCAATCTTTGTAAATGTGTCAGTCTAGAGCCACAGACAGAGAAGAGGTAGCTCGAGATATAAGTCTAGGAGAGGCACAAGAAGGAATTGTAGGAAACTGAGTTACTCAGTTTGGGGGCATAATGAGGGTGGTTTAAGATAGATTGTGAGTCCTCAGTCCATTTCCCCGCCTTCAGCATGAAGAGCAATTATGTTAGGGTTTCCCATCAATACCAGTGACAACACATCAGAAGCGTTACCGATGACAGAGGAGGTACAAGTAACTGTTAGTACTGATAACAGGGAGCTCTGTAATTATGAGATGAACTGGGGACCAGAAGACAAAAGGAAACAATTTATGAGAGACACTTTAGGAACTTACTGAACAAGATAAGAGGGATTTGATGTTGGACCCCATGGCTTATGTACATATGTTGGTTTAGAGTCTATTACATTTTTAGTACCTGGTTCTTTTACCTGATTCTGAGGAAAGTGGATCATTTTGCTCACCTATGGCATTTGTTCAGGGCATCTGATCCATAGACTGGCAATAGTAAATGAAGTCTTGATATGAGGACTCTTCTCCAAATAATGTTAGCAACATCTGAATTAGTTGGCTGAAACAACACAGTGTAATCCAAGACCTAAAACCAGAGTGCATACCAATTGGATACCTTATTTAACTTCTATGTGCCTCAATTTCCTCTGTAGTAAAATGTGTATGATACTAATAATACATATCTCATGAGGTTGCATTAAAAATACAATGGATTACTTAACCCTTAATAAGAGTGATCAATAAGCATTATCTATTATTATAATTTTACAAGGCAAATACAAAAAATTTTAATTATGTGAGGTGGTGGATATGTTAACTAACCTTATTGGAGGAACATTTTGCAATATATATGTGTATCAAGTCATCAAGTTATATACCTTAAACTTATGCAGTATTATGTGTCCATTAATTCTCAAGCAAGCTGGAAGGGAAAGCAGCATATACTCAAAGTACCTCCTTCTAAACTGAAATAATAATATTATCTTTTTCTAGCATGATAGGACCTGTATTAGTCAAGACTTAAAGTTGCCAATGACAGAAACCCAGCTCAAACTGGCTTAAGCAAAAAGAGAATTTTCTTGACTTGTCTATTTGAAAGGCCCAGGGTAATGTTTATCAGCTTCAATATAGCTGGTTTCAGGGGCAAAAAGTGACACCTAGGGACTTGGATTCCTTTTATCTCTGAGCTCTGCTTTCTTCTACATTAATTGCATTCTCAGACAGGTTCCTCTTAGAGAAGCAATATGACTATTGACAGTGTCAGACTTGCATCCCCACAACTTAACGGTAGCGGAAAACATCCAGCAAAAATTCTGACACTGATTCTCATTGGTCCAAAGTACATGCAATGCTTATTCCTGACCCAACCACTGTTCTGTTTGGCTTGGCCTGGATCGTATGCTTATCACTGAGTGAGTAGTAGAGCTTTTCCACAAAGACAAATTGAGGTGTGATAATGAGAAGACATGCAAGTGAAGGCAGTGAGGGACAGATTCAGGTTTTGTGGAGCCTGAAGCTTTATAATTTTGGACTTCTCCTTAACAAAAATAATACAAAATTATAAATTTAAAAATAAGCATTAAAGTGAATTTTATTAGGAATGAAAAAAATAAATCACAACAAATTATTGGTATCTTGGCAATTCTGTTCTTTTCTTCCAAAGTCTGTTTAGGCAATCTACCAGAAATGCTTAAGTGCTTCTTGATTGTAATGTGGCTTCCTCTTCCCATCTAGAACAATCCACAACTCCCAGGATCTCCCAGCACTTACAGAGACCCATGCAAGTGAAGGGCTCTGAAGCTTAAAAGTTTGTTAGCTTCACAATAAATTCATCTTTAGACACAGGGCAGCAAAAACAACAGATGTCTATTTCTTAATAGCAAATTTTTGTTTGTTTTAAAGAATGGTGATCTGAACTACTATCCAAATAACTCTGCTCAGGCCACCGCGTCTGGGGAACCTTGAGTCTTGGCAGAACAAGTGATCATCATTTTGTACTTTGTGGCACTGGCCAAACCCAGCTGGATTTTTGCTACACTGATTTTAACAGCTCTGCACTCACGTAATTCAGTGCTTTAAAAGGCCATGTTTTACTTGGCACTGATGCTTTCAACAAATTTACAGGGGCCGTTGGCCCGAGGAGTCAAAAGCTGAACCTGTTCTGCCACAGCTCCTGGCCATGTCTTAATTTCCTCTTTCTCTTTCGTCTCATCTACTTCCTTTGCCTCTTACTTCTCTTCTTCCTTCTTCTCTTCCTCCACTTTTCTTCTTCCTTCTCCTCTTCTTCCCTGATTGTTTTGACGGATCGTTCAGTTCAGACAGTACATCACACATGAGGCCTGAATTATGAGCAAATTCCACTGACGTCAGGCCGTTTGTACATCCAGTGAACTTGGCTCAGTTTTTGGCATTTAAGCTGTGTCCAGTGGAGACAAGTGCCTTCGGGGCAACAGAGGCATTCCAGATGGTGGTGTCCAGATAGGCTCCCAGGCACGCTGCCTCCCATCTGGGCCACCACTCTGAATGCCACAGGCCACTCTCGGCACATCCCCATAGCTGCTGTTGACTCTTGGAAGGGGCGCAGCAAACATACTGTGACTTATCAGGGAAAACCTGCAGATGATTAACTCTGAGCCCATTATATGATGCATTTCCATCCAAGTGGACTCCAGGCTGGGGGTAAAAGCAGGGTAGGCGAGAGAGTAGGCACAGTGAAACACCAGGAGTTTAGCAACAATTGTACATGCTTTTCCCAGCAAAAGAGACTTGTCAGTAGGAGAAATAAAACATTTAGAGATAGAGAAACTTGAGTTCAGGGCCTTGCTGTGTCACTCATTACCTGAGTGAACTTGAAAGACTGTGGTAGATAGGTCATGTGTTCTTTCCCACACTGCTACTTCTGGAAACAGCAGCTACTTTCCTTTGGGGAACTCCTTTCCTACTCCATGAGGCCTCGGGGCTCTGTCCTCCTACCCCCAACCCTCCTCAGTGATAGTACCCACTGGGGCCAATTACAGTGTCACAGCCCCCTGGTCATAGCAAATAAGCCCATGATGTATGCCAGTCACGCTAGTGCTTCCTTGAAAGTTACAAATTTCTAAGTTGGATCAAAGCTATATATGAATGGTAATATACCTCATAACTCCAAAATGAGGGAGAAAGTAAAACAGCTGTCACTGTAGCTGGGAGAAATGGAGACATCTAGAGTTAAAACGTGATGCCTCCACTTCCCTGAATTACTGCCACAACTACCTAGATTTATGGAGGCAATGTGGGATTACATATATGTGAATTTTCCTGGCAGTTGAAGGTTATTCTTTCAAGGATGAAAGGACCTCTTTTTTTTCTTTTTAACCATATAATTCACAGACTTTTCTAAAATGTTTTAGACACTTCCCTTAATTTATAAAAGATAACCACACTTAACCTCTCCTGGATGGCTCAGAGTCATCAAAATGAAGTTAGTAGGCTGTGTGATAACATAATTTGAGGGTTTTTTTCTTCTTTTTTTGTGTTTGTCCTACCCTATACTTCCCAGCTCCTTCCTGCTCACCCAAGCACCACAGGGTGAACTCCCTACAAGAATGAGCTTCATTCATAGCCAAAGCTCTGGTTTCTTCCTGTCTTACATCTCCCTTCCTGATGTGTTCTTGCATTCCTCTGGCTCTTGAACTTCTGTTTGCTTCCTGCTTTTAGTCCAGCAGTTTCCCCTTAGATCTCACCTGTGATACAGCTGCTCTGTAACTGACCTTTGGTCCCTTTCCTCATATACCATTCCGCTTTTGCCCTTGGGCCCCATTCTGCCTCCAGCTGGCAGTTGTACTGAGCCAGGGAAGGGTCCCAGGACAAGGGGTCAGATGTCAGTGTTCCTGTTGCATTTCATGTGGTTAAACGGACTGCGATCATTGACTTCAGAGACAAAGAACCTTATACACCACCATAACCCTCAGACTAAGACTTAGAACATCTGGGTGTGGAGGAAGGGTTATAGCAGATACGCTTAGTGGTGCAGAGGGCACACTGTGATAGGGCAGTGTAGGTATCAGCTCTCTGAGGAGTGTCAGTTGCCATTTTTAATGGTTAGTTGGGTTACAGGTGCTTTGTCGGAATTGTTACATTTCCAAGCCTGACATCTAGAATCAGTTGCTGGTCTCTGTATTGCCCAGGCCTCGCTTTCTCTTGCTCTCTCCCTGCGGAACCGTGAACCCAAGCCTCCCTAGGTTATAACATTTTCTTTTTGCTTCGGCAAACTCAGCTCTTCATCTCCATAAAAATGACAAAGATGAGTTAGTAAAACATGAAAATGTATGTATATACATGCTGAAATTGTTTTTACCCTTTGTAAGGGTTAAAGGCAGTGACACGCTAAAAGTATTATGAAAGAATGGATGCATGTAGGTAAAGCTATGAGAAGCATTGTAAAGGACAGATCATTCGAAATTAAATGCTTAAGTATAAACATCTCAGTCCCGTTTTCAGAACTTCAGAGAACCCTGACTGATACCATGTTCTCAATAACCCACTGAGAAGCAGCTTCTTGCCCCCTCTACGTGGAACTGGCCCATCTGCCTATCCAGCCACAAAACACAGGAGAGCCCAGCCTGGAGGCCCCACCTTTGACATGCACACAGAAACTTCCCTCTCTTTCCACCCCTCTTGCTCAGTTCTGCTACATTTGGGCTCTGTGATCTGATGGCATACTTTAATGCAGTGGTCCTCAAACCCGGCCCCACATCAGAATCATACAGAGAGCAACTTAAAAATTCTGGTGTCCAGACCCAAATATGACTGATTAAATCAAAATCCTCATTAGGGGCTCAAGAATGAAATTTCCCCCTAACATTTTATTGAGAAAAACTGCAAACATTCAGTTTAAAAACATTTACAGGACCCATATATCCACCACCTAGATCTTCCCATTAGGATTTTATTATGCATGCCTATCCATCTCTGTACATTTTAACATTCCTCTGACCATCCATTAATCCATTTCATTTTTATTTATTTATTTATTTTATTTTAAGACAGAGGGGAAGGGAGGAAGTAAGTGAGGGAGAGAAATATCAGTGTGTGATTGCCTCTTGCACGTCCCCTACTGGGGACCTGGCCCACAACCCAGCAATGTGCCCTGACTGGGAATCAAACTTGCAACCCTTTGGCTCACAGGCTGGTGCTCAATCCACTGAGCCACACAAGCCAGGCCAATCCATTTCATTTTCTGATACAATTTAAAGTAAATTAACGAACACAGCCTATGGAGAGGGAGAATGCAGAGTTTTTGCTGATTGACTGCACAGTTTCTGTTTGGGGTGATGAAAAAGGTTCAGAAATAGATAGTTGCAAAGGTTGCACAATATTATAAATGTAATTAATGCCACTAAATTCTGCACTTAAAATGATTATAAAGGTTGCCGTGGCTAGTGTGGCTCATTTGGTTGGAGCATTGTCTCATACACCAAAATGTTGGGGGTTTGATCCCTGGTCAGGGCACATACCCAGGTTGTGGGTTCCATCCCCAGTCAGGGCGTGTATGGGAGGCAACTGATCAATATTTCTCTTTCACATCGATGTGTTTTTCCTCTCTCTCCCTCCCTTCCTCTCTTTCTAAAAATCAATAAACATATTTTAAATTTTTTAAAAAAATTGTATAGGTAAATTTTATCATACAGATATATATGTATGCATATAGTATAGAAGCATATACCTGTTTTTTTAAAACCATATTTTTTAAAAAGTAAATTGCAAATAGCAATATATTATTTTCTGAACTTGGATAGTGTATAGGTGTTTCTTTTTCATTATTCTTTATACTGTATACATATATTATAGATACTGCTGAGTAGAAAGACTTTTAAAAAAATGAATAGAATTATTTACCTGCAGGAAAACACTCAACTGGTTCCTTCTGTCAGGAACACCTACTCTTTCTTTTTCGTCTACAGAAATTCTACATTTCTGAAAGTTATAACTTTCTCCCTTCTGAGGAGTCTTTCTCTTGCTATCGCAGCCACCATTAACCTCCCCTTCTTTTGAATTTGCTTCATATATTTGCCATTCTTTCTAGCCCCAAATTAAACACTGTTTCATTTCATAGCTTGCTTGCAGTGGTCTCAGGCCCATTCCCAGCCTTCCCAGGCTCTGCTCTCCCAGGCTTTCTTGTTCTTTGGCTCTTGATACAGTAAAGCAATGGGAAGCACCATCAAAGACTGAAAGCAGAGGAAGGGAGAAGCCAGGGTATTTCTCACTCTTTCTTTCCCTGCTTCCTGTGGCATCTGGCAGGGGCCCACTGGACAGCCTCTCCTTTCCTGGCCCCAGATCTCTCTTGGGCAAATCTTCCAGTGGTTCTAGCTCCCTCTTCCTGTCAGTTCGGGCTTCTGGGCTCTGGTAGCACCATCTTCTCCCATATCACCATGCAATAAGGGGAGTGACCTCTCAATTTTGCTAAATTTCTGGGTTGCTTCATCATTCCATATTTGGCTTCTTCACTCTTCCATTCATCTATGTAACTAAACCTCTGTAAAAAAAATTCCTTCCTCTGAAAGACCTGTTTATTTTCTGGCTAGATCCCAACTGATACAACGTATAGTGAAAAGAGCACAGGCTTGGAAGCTGGAGGGAACTACATTTGAATGCTGTTGCTTACTGTATGTACTTGGACAGGCGACTTAACTTCATTCTGTAATCTAGGGGCTATAACACCTACCTCACTGGGTTGCTCTGAGTTTTAAATGGCAAACTCTATGGATAGTGCCTACAACATAGTTAGGACTCAATCAATGTCCTTGACCATACTCTTGACAGCATGGTCATATTATTATTCTCTTTGTGTCCTGGTGCCTTTGATAAAGATTTTTGTCTCATTCTTGCCTCTTAAATTTCACCTCATCAGCAACTTATTTAGCACCTGCTATCTTCTAGCAATTATGCTGGGCATTAGTTCTAGAAAATACAACACAAATAATGTGTCCGTTTTTAATGTGCTTACAGTTTAATGGGAATGAGAGATGTGACACAACCAAGTTTACAGAAAAGCAACCTGACAAACTGCACACTGGGGCACAGGTGACACTGATGGGTACATGGCTGAAGGGATGAGGGACTGTCTGTCTAGGAACATCAGGCGCAGCCTCAGAGGAGTAAAGACTTTGCTGGCTCTAAAAGAAGTGAAGACTTCCAACAAGCGAAGCATGTTTATTGTCTGTCCCTTCCCTTCTCCATCAGCAGGTAGGTTTCACGAGACCGGGGATCTTGCCATATAGTAGGTGTTCGATAAATATTTGTTAAATGAATGGAAAAGCTGTGCTAAAGTCTTCACACGGATTATCTCACCTTCTACTCACAGAGACTCCCATTCAATAACACCATTAGACTCCCCTTTTCACAAATGACAAAACAGAATTTAAAGAGTTTACACAGCTAGCAAGTGGTAGAACCCAGACTTTAGCACAGGTGGTTTGATCCCAGAGCTCATTCTGAGTTCGTTTATGTAACTGCAGGACTTCTCGGAGCCTCTGAATCTGCCATCTACAAGAGAAAGGAAGCATATATAACATTATCCAAACTTACTTGACCACAGAATTCTGTGTGTGTGTGTGTGTGTGTGTGTGTGTGTGATATTCCTAGAGTTATATAGATATATTTTGGGAATCCCGCCATGTATTTTCTAGCCCACTTGACTGGGAAGTTAGTAGAGCTTTATTTATAGGTCAATAACAATTCCATTGTAATCTCATGTGGTCTAATATACCTAAGGGGCATGGTGGGATGAAGGGAAAGGGATAGAATTCATCTCAATGGGAAAGCAAAAGCAGTAGAAGCAATAGAGTAGGAAAAGTATCTAGGTGAGAGTCCAACAGACAACAAAAAAAGGTAGTCCTACTAAGGGAGGAAGGTGGTGCTAAGGTCACCTTTTGTTCAGCAAAATCTGTGCCGGCTGAGTATGTGGGCCTGAGCAAGGCAGCAGAAAGTTAAGTTCGGTCTATGACATAGAGGAGATCTGTGTCATATGATGCAGACCTTTAATGGATGGATAGACACTGGTATTATTTACTCAATATCTGTTCTCTTCCTTCCTCTTTCTAGCAGAGCCCCATGATTCCCCTTGCAATTTGCCCTCTTTCTCAGCCCTGTGCTTCCGTTAGCCAATCACTCCCCTTGCCAGTGAATACTGTAGGAATGAATAGGTCACTTTTTGCAAATCTGGTCAGTAAGACAAACAGGCAAGTCTGTTTGGGGACTTCTGGGAAAGGTTTGCCTGTTCGCGAAAAAGAGACACATGGAAAGAGGTGTTGTTTTCTGTATGTGATGTCTGGGACTGGACAAAGTTAACATTAATAATGAGAATAGCAGAGCATAAAAATGGAATATTCTCTCTTTAGTTCTTTTTTATGTTTTTATTTTATATGTTGGAAGGCATAATAAAGGGGTTAAATTTTAGATAAGGAAATGTCATTCATTTCCAAGGAATAGCACTATTCTGTTTCAGAGCTTTGCTGTAACTCCCTGTTTCAGTTGACTGTTTCAGGAATGAGGGTCTGGGTCTCAGTTACACGTGCAGTTTGCATGAAATCTTGCAACAGAGATGAATCAGTGCCAGTACAAGGGTGCTGCCTAAATCAGAGTAAGTGGGACTTGTATGGGAAAAGGCAGAAGGGACGGAGTTGTCAGATCAATGACAAAATACTGGAGTAAAGATCCCCAAACAATTGCAGCTGAGGATTTTAGGGATTCTTCCCATTTCTAAATTAGGTTCTTATCTCTCCATTGCCCAAATACATGGCTGTGCCTGGGTCTTGTAAAAGTCCCACTTGAAACCTGCAAAGTCTGCTGTGCTTTCATCTCAAAAACCCCTGTCATACTCACCTCTTGCATTGTTGGTTACTCTGGGGGAATGGAAACTCAATACAAAAGGAACAAGAGGTTCTCCTTGGCCAGATAATCATGTCTACATGCTTCCTTTAGGGCAGACAGCCATGGGCTTCAGAGTCTGGTTTCAACAGATTTTTAGGTATTTTAAGGAGCAGCTGTGAGCACTCCTACCCCTCGCTCTATGAACTTGCTCAGGTAATTTGTCCAAGGCCACACAGTTAGTAAGTGAAAGAGTGAGGATTAAAACCCAGTTGTCTAGCTCCCAACATCTGTGCACATAATCATTACACTAAATGAGACCTGTTAAACCTGTGCCAAGTAACATCATGCATGAGAAAGTCCTGTTAAGGGCTTGCAGACAGAAAAAGGTTATGAGACTGATTCCCCACCTTTCACTTTTACCCCAAATTTAGTAGAGCCTTTCACTCTTAGTAAAGACCACTGGTTCCTCACTACTGATGCTTAGCTCCATGCTTCACACCCAGCAAAGCACAATTAGGGAAGTCAGCCTTATCTGAAACTCAAGGAGACTACTTATGTGGGCATGTCTATCATTTATATCCCTCCTACTGAAGGAAATCCAGCAGGATGGAGGAGCCCGTGAACCAGTAACTTTTATTGGAGAGGGAATCTCAGTTACTTGATGGAGATGGTTTCCCGGAACTGGACACTTGGGCAAAGCTGCCTTGAGCAATGAAAAGGCTGTGCAACTTATCATTACCTTTCTGAGGCATTTGTTTGAGAGTAAGGAGTAAACCTTGTTCCATATTCTCTTCCTTGACTTGGTACATTTATTGGACAAGGAGCTCTGTTCAAGGCTTTCTAGCTCCCTTTATACCTTTGATGGCATGAAAGTATGGTAGTTATAAAAACTTGTTTATGTATTATCGGTATAATATATAATGATATGATGTGTTATATTATATTATATTATATTATATTATATACAGGGTCTGGCACAAATAATGCCCCCTTTTTTATTACAAAATCATAAGCATGTAATTTTGTAACATAACAATATCACACTCAAGCATACCAAATGACATTTTAGGTGAAATGTTCAAATTAAAGCTATAAATTATCACACCCATGTTATTACTTTACCAGTCACACTCAAGCAGGAAGGAGTTACTTCTGCTGGATCCTGTATAATTTTACCTTTTATTTTATATTTTATAATTATAGTTACACATTATCAATATAATTATACAGGAAAAAATAGGTTTACAGTTGTGAGTATGCAGAACAGTTTATTCTTGTATTGTTTATTAATTATTGCATTATTTTCCATATAAACTATAAACCTACTTTTGCCATACCCTGTATTTATATAACATAATCATTTTATATTTTATTGTTTTATATACAATTATTATTTTATAAATTTATAATCTACAAAATGCTTGTAATATGACCCTTTCTGAGGGAGCAATGGGAACTCATGCTCATAATCTTGGCATAGCATATTGGACGGGTCCTAAAAATGACTGTTGGTGATGCAATGGATAAGGTGGTGATGAAGTTAAAATAAATAAACTTGGAGAGGCAAGACAAAAAAACTGTAGCTATTGGTCTGAAGTGTAGGGAAAGAGATATTACCCAGCTTGCATTAAGCGGTAGTTGCCATTTGTGCTGAAAAAGACTGTGCTTCTCATCAACTAGGTATGTGGGCTCAGCAGAAGAGAGCCAACCTGGGGCCATTTCAAATTTAGCTCAGAAAGATGAAGTGACCCTAACAGAGGGTTGGTTCACCAGATTCCCACTGCTGTGGGAGGAAACATAAGTGACTAGCTAGAGGTAAATATTTTACCCATAGGACAGGCAGTTCAGTAGGTGCATTTCCAAAGCACCTATGAAACCACCCACGAGAAGAGTAGTCAGCTTCGAACATCATCCGGAAAGAGACTGCTGTAAACATTTGCTACAGCTAGAGCAAACCCATAGCAGGGTGCCTCAGTGTCAGTCCGTAAGACATTTCCTGCCCCTTCGTTCTTTGTTTAAAATTACATTTTATTGATTATGCTATTACAGTCCCATTTTTTCCTCTTTTGCCCCCCTCCACCCCAGCACCCTCCACTCCTCAGGCAACCCCCCATGATTGTTAATATCTATGGGTCATATGTATAAGTTTTTTGGCTACTCCATTTCCTAGACTATACTTTACAACCCCATGGCTATTCTGTAACTACCTACTTGTACTTCTTAATCCCCTCACCTCTTCACGAATTCCCCCACACTGCTTTCCCATCTGGCAACCATCAATACTCTCTCTGTATCCATGATTCTGTCTCTGTTCTTTTTGTTTGCTTAGTTTGCTTTTTAGATTCAATAGTTGATAGATATGTATTTTTTGCCATTTTATTGTTCATAGTTTTGATCTTCTTTTTCTTAAATAAGTCCCTTTAACATTTCATATACTAATGGTTTGGTCATGATGAACTCCTTTAGATTTTTCTTGTCTGGGAAGCTTTTTATCTGCCCTTCGATTCTAAATGAAAGCTTTGCTGTGTAGAGCAATCTTGGCTGTAGGTCCTTGCTTTTCATCACTTTGAATATTTCTTGCCAATCTCTTCTAGCATCCAAAGTTTCTTCTGAGAAATCAGCTGACAAGAACTTCCTTATAGGTAACTAACTGCTTTTCTCTTGCTGCTTTTAAGATTCTCTCTTTATTTATCTTTAACCTTTGACATTTTAATTATGATATGTCTTGGAATGGGCCTCTGCATCCATTTTGTTTGGGACTCTCTGTGCTTCCTGGGCTTGCATATCTATTTCCTTCACCAAATTAGGGGAATTTCCTTTCATTATTGGTTTATTAGGTTTCCAATTTCTTGCTCTTTCTCTTCTCCTTTGTTACCCATATGATGTGCATGTTAGACTTCTTGAAGTTGTCCCAGAGGCTGCTTACACTATTCTCATTTTTTTTTGGATTCTTTTTTCTTGTTCTGATTGGCTGCTTTTTGCTTCCTTATGTTACAAATCATTGATTGGATGATTCATCCACTTTGCTGTTGTTTCCCTGTAATTGTTCTTTGTTTTAATTAGTGTATTCTTCATTTCTGACTGGATTTTTTTAATGCTGTTGAGGTCCTCACTAAGTTCCTTGAGCATCCTTAAAACCAGTGTTTTGAACTCTGCATCTGATAGATTGCTTATCTCCATTTTGTTTAGTTTTTTTTTTTTTTCTGGAGTTTTGATCTCTTCTTTCATTTGGGCCATATTTCTTTGTCTCTTCGTTTTGGCAGCTTCCCTGTGTTTGTTTCTGTGTATTACATAGAGCTGCTATGACTCCCTGTCTTGGTAGCATGGCCTAATATAGTAGGTGTCCTGAAGAGTACAGTGGCACTGCCTCCCCTATCATCCAAGCTGGGTACTCAAGATGCACTCTTCATTTGGGGGAGTACACCCCCCTCTTGCAGTTGAGCCTTGATTGCTGTTGGCGGGTCAGTGGGAGGGATTTATCCAGGCCAGATTCAAGGACTGGCTGTGACCTCTGACCACCAACCTCTGCCCTCCATAGATAATCAGCTGTGCAGGGGCAGGGTGGTGTGGTGGTGCTCTGACATGGTCTGTAGCTGACCACTGGGTATGCAGGCTCTGGGGTTTCCTGGGTGGTGCAGGCCGAGGTCAGCCTCCACCTGTATTTTGCCTGGGACCACCCTGCGTGAGCTATAAAACAATCAGAGATTGCTGGTACTTATGCGGGGATTGGAGACTCCCAGGCAAAGCCAAGCTGTGAATCTAGGCTAGCTGCTGCTAGTGTTGGGCCTGGAGCTACTTAGCAAGAGGTACTGGGACTGGGGACTCATTAAGCAGATTGTTGCTTGTTTGGGAGGATTTAGGAAGTTGTAAAACATTAACTAACACCAGCCATTCATTTGGAAAAGTCACTGTTAATGCCTTGGGTGGGCCTGTAAGTTGGGTGGGATGGAGTCTCAGAGATCTCCAAGGCAGGGCAAACAGTGTTAGCCAGGTTGATGGAGTCTCAGATGTGGCACCCACCTGCAAGCTCTGGGGCTCAGTTGTGGGGAGGGTTCAGAAAAGGAATAATGGCCTCTGCCCACCTTTCTCTCTGGCAGAAAGCTGTCCCCCAGCTCTTGCCTTGATGCCAGACACTTAAGTGCTTCCCTGTATGCCACTGATGCCTTTCAAGCTGCTATCCTGGTGCTAGAGCTTAGAGGAAGTGAGCTGGAATAAGTCCATGTGTGGGTTCTTTAAGAGGAACTGCTCAGGACTCCAGAAGTTTTCTTCCACTAGCTCAATCCCCACTGGTTTTTGCAGCCAAAAGTTATGGGTACTTATTTTCCTGGCACTGGAACCCTGGACTGGGAGGCCTGGTGTGGGACTGGGACTCCTCACTCCCAAGATATCCCTCCTGAGTTTTTATTCACCACATGTGGATGTGGGCCCAGCCTCTTCCACACCTCCGCCCCTCCTCCCAGTCTGGATGGATGTGGTTTCTTCAATTGTGTAGCTGTCAGACTTCCACTGAACTTGATTTTTGATGGTTCTGAGTGATGGTTGTTCTACAGTTTAGTTGTAATTTTGATGTGGTTGTGCGAGGTGAGCTGTGTTTACCTTGCTGCCTTCATGATAGGAGGTCCTCTTCCCCTTAGTTCTTACCATCTCTTTGTTTTTACCCTGAAGGATCGAGAGGCAGCCTCTTGGTGATTGGGGAAGAAGGAGTAGAAGAACCAAGTAGGAAAATGGGGATAAAACTAACTAACCCCCGCATCATTGTAAGCATTTTTTCAAAGGGAGAAACTTTAACTTCAAATGAGATTTGGAATTTTGACTTTCACATTTAAATCACTGAACATTTTGGTTAATAAAAAAAGACGATTCATACAACTAGATGTCATCAGATGACTTTTACATCTAGGAGTGTCCTGGTTTGGCTTTCTCCCAAGGGGAGCACCAGCTGCTTAGTATGAGTAATGAGGATGAAAGGAAAAATTGTTTTTGAATGCATTCTGTGAGTCCACTGACTGGAAGTGCCCCCCGTAGTGTTTTGAATTGGACTTCTTTGTTATTTGCAACTAAAAGAGTTCTAAATATCACACCAAATAATCTATGGGTAGATTAAACATCAATATACACAAAAATGGATTTCCTAAGTGATGTCTTATTTCAAATTCTAGCTCTCTCAGCTAGTTTCCTGGAAAGGACATTTAATAGAAGCGATATGTATAAATGTTGAGAATTGCTTGCTAAAGGTAATTTTCAGGGGGTTTTGTAGGAAATCACACTTTCTCAAGAAAATGTTCAGCATCGGTCTTCTTTGTCCCCTTACTGGCCACAAGCCGTATTCCTGTTAATGCAGCTGTGGAACTAATGCTTCTCTTCACATCTGGATTCCTGGGATACTTCTTGATGCTGGTTCCCAGTTCATAACTTATATACATATATTTTTTCTACTACAATATCTCTGCATTTTGAACAAATACTTAAAATTTGTTTTTCGCATTTATGATTAAACAGTTGACTAGCTTAAGTCCAATGAGAATGTGATTGAGGCCAACTATTTGCTGCTTTTAGCATGCTTAATAATTTCCATCTTTGGCTTACTTAATCGTCACAAGTATTAGCATTTTATTTTTCTGCTTTCCACTCATTTTTACAAACTGGTTTCAAACAAAATATTCACATCGTTGCATCAACCAGTATATATATATATATATATATATATATATTTGTATTTTTATATTTTTGATAATAAAACAATTCAGACAAAACAGAAACAATGACTGACAATGACTTCCTAGAAAGTGTGGAGTAGATTTGTAAGTTTGAAAAATCCCACTTGGTTTTTAAGATGAATACTTTTCCATTTTAAGTTTACTTTCTTTATTATTATGTTTAACTTACTTGAAATATCTAGATTCAAGCCTTTCCAGGTCCCCAACACACAGATGAAAATATATGGGCAAGCACAATTTTGGTCCACTCTTCGCCATGTGCTAAAGGTCACATGAGAGAATAAAATAATTGGAAGTTGGTTTTCCATCAAATAACCTTTTAAAAAAGCATTTGTC
Organism: Tonatia bakeri; assembly: GCA_004024845.1. NCBI lineage: Eukaryota > Metazoa > Chordata > Mammalia > Chiroptera > Phyllostomidae > Tonatia > Tonatia bakeri. The sequence goes on from PVIA01002238.1 coordinate 37,446, forward strand.
AAGACATTCCATGAGTGATTTCAAATGTGACAACTTAAAAGTTTAAATGCAATATAAAAAAAATAAATTGAAGACTACAGGACATAACTTTATCAACATTCCTAACGTATTCATTAGGTGTATGTTTTAAATTTGTGTGTATCAAAAGCGTTCATCATGAAAATAGAGCTATAATAAGAAATGACAAAATACAAAAGCACAGAAGCTAAGAACTCAACTTCTTGAGTTCTGTTCTGCCACTTGTTGCCTTGTGATCTTGGGAAAGTTACTTGGCTGACTATATGTCAGTTTCCTCCTAGATAAAAAGGGAAAAATAACATCTTCTGCCCAGTGGAGTTCAGAACTAGTTATGAGGTTAAAAAAAGGAGAAGATAGATGGTGGTCAAAATATCATCTGCTAACCTTCCAAAGGCTAGAACTGAAGACCTCTTAGATGCTTAGATGTATGCAGTAATAGGTTTACTAATATGGACCAGTCATACATCAAATAGTGCTGAACCTGCTGGTCTCCGTACACAGCAGCCTGCCCCTGTGAAACACGTGTGGGGAAGCAGGATATAATGCATGTTTTCTGTGTATCACAAGTTAATATGAGGTAGGAAAGGGCTTAGAAAGGCATTTAAGATTTTTTTTCTCCTCATCATGTCAAGAAGAAAACTCACTCCTTTTCTGGGGAGGAGTATGAGGGATTGGCAGGAAGTGGAAATGAGTATTATCTTAGCGAAGCTTCTACAAGGAGAATATTGGAGTGGGGAGAAAGTTTTACCCCTTAACATTTCCCAGACTTTTCTTCTCTTAATCCTTTGGCCTTGACCATTAGCCTGTAATCAGCCAGGCTATAGCTATCTCTTTTTAGAGATGAGAGCAGCAAACTATCAGGATAGCCTATTCTCATTTTCACGAGGCTATTGCCCCAATGCTCTCTGTGCTCCTCTGTGAGTCCTCCTGGTGTGCTCCAGGTCCACACTGTTGCTTTGCCCCCAGAATGCTCTGAAATAGGCCAGCTGAGTGCATTCATTAAATTAACTTGGAGGCCACATTGTACCCTAGGATGAAAATCAATTTCTTATTTTATTTCCCAGCTCAAATTATGTCTAGCCAATTTTTCCAGTTATACATTATGTTAGTTCAATCCACTGAGAGGTAGACACCAGAGAGAGACCAGACATGTAAGAAGTTTATTAGGAGAGGGAATAGAAGAAGGCAAGGAGAGCCATCCCATGGTGCAAGTCTGACATCTGTGCAAGAGGAGGAAAAGGGAGGAGGACGGGAAGGAAGAAACTCAGAGTACAGTGCAGCTGCCAGAGAGGTTAAACTTGGCTGATGGGGAATCCTTGAGCCAAAGTCACTTGCTAGAGGACTTCTGTGTCTCACAGGAATGGGCCTGTTTTAGTACCCTGGCCATCCTCAGTCACTGGCTGGGAGCAGTGGGTGGGAAGGGTGGCCTCAGTGTGAACATGGTGATAGATCCAGATGCTGTCAGTCCATTATGACCCCTAAGGCAGGGGGTCTGAGAAGTGCACTTTATGGCCAAAACATGTATATGATCCATCAGAGGTTCCACAGTGTTGTCAAATGATACAAATACTCCAATAAACATATACTAATAATAATATGCTTCATATTTCATGATCAAATTTCAGGGGAAAATTACAGTAAAGATAAAAATTATGTCCCCTTGCAAATTATATCCAAGTAATTTGAAGTCCAAAAAGATTAAAGCCCCGAATCAAATTCTCTTGACTTTATGAGTTAAAGTTTAAAAAAAAAAAAAAAATCCAGCCCTGGCTGGTGTGGCTCAGTGGATTGAGTGCCAGCCTTGAGAACCAAAAGGTTGCTGGTTTGATTCCCAGTCAGGGCACATGCCTGGGTGTTGGGAGCCCAAAAGGTTGCTGGTTTGATTCCCAGTCAGGGCACATGCCTGGGTGTTGGGAGCCAACCAACAGTTGACCTTTGACACAGTCGGGTCGGATGAGACGCATCTGCACAGCAGAGGCGACTGTGGCCGGATCTCCTGTCTATCTCCTCCTGTATGCCTGTCCCTACTAACAATTGGTGGTGGGATTTTTAGATACCTGTGTGTTATAATAAAAAATCTGCACTATGTCTCTGATTCTGCGCAAAGAGATTTGTTGACCACAGAATAGAGACCCCTAGCAACCCTAACGTTGCCTGTTTCCCTCCCCTGGAAAGTTAAAGACAAAATTAAACTATGGGCAGAACAACTGCCAGAATGCTGAAGGAAGCTGTTGCTAGGAATGTTTCCTGGGAGTCACCACCTGAAAGCTTAAGATTTATTAGAGCCACTACCCCTCCCATACCCTGGACAGGAGTGTATAGAAGCAAGGAGTTCTAGTTGAGAATAATAATCTCTGTACATGAAAACAAACATAAAACATGGTGCCCCCAATATGTATAAATCAAAAAATATATAGGTAAAAAGTTAGTTATCTGATTGAGACAAATTTAATTTTAGTGGATAATAGTTAATTTTTATATACCTATAAATTACCCCTTGCACCCTTTTAATTTAAACCAATGTTTAGAATTATAATAGATACCTAGTTACTAATTGGCACCTGAAAGTTTGTGCCCGTATAGCTTCGTTGGCTAACTGATTAATGACCCTTCTTGGTCAAAATAACCTTTGTTTAACATGGTTGATTTGTGGGACTTTCTGTACTTTTCGGTTATTTTTTTGTTTAATATGATTAATCTGTAAAACCTTCTGTGTTTTTAGATATTATTTCTGTGGTAACCGTTTCTGTTTTAATAATTACACTATGTATTGAATGTTGTATAACCTCCCCTATAAAAATAAAGATTGATTTTACTTGGAGAGTCAGTCAGCTCTAGAGAGCCTGGCTGTCCTTTGGCACCCCACCCGGTGTCTCGATTCACCTTAGCCTGCATCCTTCGGGGACCCTGAGACCCCGCTGAGGCTGGACGCCCCCCGGCACCTGGGTTGTAGGCCAGGTCTCCAGGGGGCGTGCAAGAAGCAATCACACATTGATGTTTCTCTCCCTCTTTCTCCCTTACTTCCCCTCTCTCTGAATATAAATACATAAAAATTAAAAAATTAAAAATAATTAAAATCCAAAATTCACCTTTCCCCATTTTTCACCCTCTCAATCTTAGTCAAGAGAGAGTAGACATGGGCTTGGGGTCTCTTGGGAGCAGCACCGGGAATGAATGTGCTTCCTTCAAGAACTGAGAATTAGAATTTGTCTTCATGACCCCCACTTTATAAAAAGGTAAAGAATTCCTAAAATATACCAGGTTATAAGAATTCTAGATCAGTAATTATACAATTGGAAAACAAGCTAATGACTACAGCATAATGCAGTTACCACAGGAAGGTTGTGCTCCCAGATCACACCCCTGAAAAGGCCCAAAACTATATCAAAGGTATCCAAACTGAGGTGAATAGATGGAGGTAATATGAGTTTTTGTCTCACCAAGATTCATTAATTCATACCACAAATAATTATTGAATACCTACTATGTTTCAGGAGGTATTCTAGCAGTAAACTAAATAGACAAGAGTAGACCTTGCTGTAATGGAGCAAAATCGCATACTATTGGAAAAAGATTTTCTTTAAATGGGATAGGTAATTAAATTTGTAAGATATTATAGACATGGTAAGGAGAAAAATAAATAAAAGAAAAGGTTCTAACATGTTGAGAGGGGATCAGAATTTTAGCGAGGATAATCATGGAAGGCAATTTTGAACCAAAACTTAGAGGATATTAAAGAGTAAGCCAGGAGGATATCAAGGAGGGAGCAATTGTTTTATGGCAGAGGAAATAACAAACGCAAAGGCTGGAGGCAGGAGTGTTCGGGAGTATTTAAAAACAGCAAAGCAGGCCTGTGTGGCTGGAGTAGAGCAAGCTAGGTGGAAAATGGTAAGGGATGAGATCAGAGGGACACAGAGGGACACGCCATGAGGAGCCTTGTTAGCATTCACTCTGATGAGCTGGGGAGCCAATGGAGGGGTCCGAGCAGATTACCCACCTAAACTAACAAGATCACATTGGAAGCTGTGTTGAGACAAGACTGTGAGGGCCAAAGTAGAGAAACAGGAAGATCATTTAAAAAGCTATTGCAACAATCTACAGAAGAGATGATAGCAGTGAGAGGGGGTGGCAAATCATTGAGTTTCTGTATTTGGTTTGATGGAGTCTAGAAAGCGTGAGTTTAACTCAATTCAGAGAAACCACTCATCAAGAAGTTAATCTCTCACTTCCAGTCTGGGAGGAAGAGCCATCCCTGCATACTATTTTCTCTCTCAGGGAGTGGCATCTGTGACACTCCTGGCTTCTAAAAACATTTAAAAATCTTCACTGGCAGCCCCAGTCAACAGGCTTTACTTGAAGGACCTTTCCTTCCTACCATCTTCAAAATCTCTTCATTTCCCTTTCCCTTTGAGTCCCATGTTTCTAGCAATCCTTGCTGAAAAGAATGGGGCTCAGTCTAGTTACATAACCTCCAGGGCATCTTATGAGCAGCTCTTCAATCCTGAGCCACAGTGGTTATTGCCTTTACCTCTTACCATGGCTAAGACACCTGTCTCCTGTGGCTGACTTCCTCCTGCTTCCTACAGTTGTTTCAGCAGGATATCACCCTCAGCAAAGACCTGAATTAAAGCTACTTTTGGAACCTGTGTCCCTACGGTCCTGATAGTACTCAGGTCCTTGTCTTTCACTTTCAATGTCACAGCCTTGAGTAGCACTTCTCTCAGCTACAGCTTCGTCTGCAGCAAGAGGTTAGGCTCCTAGTGTTATATTTCCTTCCTCTGTTCCACTGCTATTTGTTTTTTTGCTTCTATTTCTTTTTTTTAATTACTTTATCGTTGTTCAGTTACAGTTGTCTGCATTCCCCCCCACCACCACTACCCCTCACCACTGCTATTTTTCAGAAAGACTCACATGAGTTTATAATAGTTCAACCTGTTTTTTAGATTGCTCCATTTCTTTGTCAGTGGTAAGTCTAGTACTGTTTGCTGGATTCAAGCATCAGCTTTCTTTTGCTTTTCCACACCCTTTCACTTTGTCTCTCTTTTTGTTTCCAGCTGAGACCTGCATTTTTCTTATGTACCTCTCTAAGTTTTGTTTTGTGGGGTCTCCCATAGTGAAATATATGAAATCTATGCACGTTGCCTTTGCCAAAAGCAAAGAAATTCTCACCTTCATTTTTCTGAGCTGCATAATATTCCCAGGAGACAGTCTCCTAGTAGATCAACATCCAATCAAGTTCTGTACTTGACTTACTGTCTTTTCCCAGTCTTGCAGGGGCAGGACCTTTGCCACTTAACCGCTGGCCTCGCTGAGAGCAGACTAACACACACACATGCTTCTTGCAGGCTGAAATATCTGAAGGAGAATGGAGAACGGGAAAGGAACATCAGTTATACATGACCTTTATCACGTGCCCTGGTCCTCACCCCAAACTTATCAAAGTTGCTCCTCACTCTTCTCAGAAGGAGTAAGAATGCGCAGACCAGGAAGATAAGCCCCACACAGGAGGAAATACTAAAGTGGGGAGTGTTTCCCCATAAAAGTATGTAAAATACTTAGCACGGTACCTGAATAGAGGCTAGTCCTCAGTAAATGTTGACTATTGTAAGTAGAAAAAGAATTGAAAAATTAAGATGAAAATTATATTCCAGTTTATTATTAATAGGACTAGCTAAACAAAAAGAGTGTATGATAGAAGCAGGACAACAAAGTAAAATCTACACTACTGGGATTTTTTTTTAAGTTTTTTGTTGTTGTTTTTAAGAATAAACCCCTCCATATTGAACTGTCCTTTCAGTGATTATCCACGAATACAACCTGCTTCAGCCCTAACTGGTGTGGCTCAGTGGGCTGGGCGTTGTCCTGCAAACTGAAAGGTCGCATGTTGATTCCTGGTCAGGGCACATGCCTGGGTTGCGGGCCAGGTCCCTGGATGGGGGCGTTTGAGAGGCAACTGACTGATGTTGCCCTTGTGCATAGATGTTTCTCTCCCTCTCTTTCCCCTTCTTCTTCTCTCTCTAAAAACTAATGAACTAAATAAATAAATACAACCTGTTTCAGACGTGGAACCAGCCTTCAGACGAATGAACAAGTTTATTAAATACATCGAGTGTAAATTTTTTTAACTTGGATCTCAGGACGACAGAATTGGATTAATCCTAATCTTTACTTATGGCACACTCTCCTCATTGGTTCCTCCCTCCCACACCCTCCCTCCTTTCTTGCCCTGCCTTCTTTCTAACTTGCTCCCTCTCCTAGAGAATCTTACAACATCAACATCTTGTTCTGAGTGGAAAAGAACCTTAGGATTCTCCTGCCCGTTTCCTCCTTCCCCCTCCCAGGCAACTGTCCTTACTTGTTGGGCTGAGTTTGAAATTTGAATAACCACTGAAAGTGACAGACTTGCCACATCTGGAGGAAAAAAAAAAAACTGCTGTTTCTTTTGGTTTCTCCCAGAATTCCAAGTGTATCCCAAAAGCTCAAAGGAAGGGCGTGGTTTTGACTCAAACTTTGCCCTGTTTGCCAGCCTCAGGGAGTCTGGGCTGAGTTAGGGGGAATGTAACAGAACCTGACAATGGACAAGTCTAATGTGGTTTGGAGTTTTATTATGAAACTTCTGTGTAGTTCTGCTTTTCACCCAGTTGTGTCATAAGAAAACAACCAAAAACATTCATTTCAGTTTTGCTAACCAATTTTTGGAATAACACAAATCCATATTCAGTATTAAATATTCTGTATTGTAACTAATAAGTTACCTTAGGATGTTGAAAATGTATTGTGTACTGATTCACAAGTCAGTTTTAAACTAGTTCTGTATTTTCCTTTAATTATAAGTATGATCATATATATAACATACATACAATATCACAGGTCTATATAAAATATACACCTTAAAAACACAAATATTGGGACTGTTAATTATTTTATTATATAAGCAGTCTATATTCATTGGAGAAAAACTGGATAATATAAAAAATTGGAAAGAAAAAAATTTTATATGGGAGAATTTCTGATTTCATTCCTGACAACTGATATAGTGCTAAGTTCTGAGAAAAACACATAGGTGAGTAGGACATTGACTGTACCCTTTAGAAGACAGATACAGATAAAATACAAGTATTTTAAATATTCAACAAAAGGTTATGTTTATCAAGCATCTTCAGTATGCCTGGCTCTTCCAGTTACCTTTGACTCAGGCATTTAGAGGTCAGCCTCGTTCACCCAGAGATCATATGATCTGTGGGTTCCTGGGCAGTGTTACGATTTAACTCGGGGTCATCCTTTTTAGACCACGTGTATCTGCTCTTCATCCTTTAGAGAGGCGGGAGCTGGAAATAAATCTTTCTACTTGTTGCATGGGCAAGGAAGACTGCGTAGATGAGTGATAAAAGGTGCAGTGTTGATAATATCCATTGAAGACAAAGAAACTATGTTAAAATTAAGGTAAGGAAGCGTCATGGTATGCAGTGTATTAATGACTCATTCCAAATTTACCAAGAAGGACAACACCCAAGCAGAACATTTTCCTAAAACTATTTTGAATGAAATTTTGAAAAGACGATTTTAATAAAATAGAGTTTAGTCAGCCATTTTACAATTTTTAACAGGTGTATAAATCATATATTTTAAAAATATATTTTATTGATTATGTCGTTACAGTTGTCCCAATTATGCCCCCCTTTGTCCCCCTCTACCCAGTAACCCTACTCCCTCCAGCAATTAACCCTTTAATTCATATCCATGGGTCATGCATGTAAGTTCCTTGGCTACCCCATTACCTATACTGTTCTTAATATCCCTGTCTATTTTGTACCTACTAATTTGTACTTCTTAATCCCTGTACCTTTTCCCTCAGTCTCCCCATTCTCCCTCCCACTAATAACCCTCCAAATGATCTCCCTATCTATGATTCTGTTTCTGTTCTGCTTGTTTGCTTAGTTTGTTTTTTAGATTCAATTGATAGTTGTAAATTTATTGCCAGTGTTCATAGTCTCAATCTTCTTTTTTTTATTAAGCATATTTTATTGAGTATGATATTACAGTTGTTCCATTTTTTCTCTCACTTTTATCCCCATTTGCCCCGCACTCCCCACTCCCTCCAGGATTCCCCCCACCTCTTAGTTCATGTCCATGGGTGGTACATATAAGTTCTTTGGCTTCTCCATTTCCCATACTATTCTTAACCTCCCCCGTCTATTTTGCACCTACCAATTATGCTTCTGATTCCTTGTACCCTTTCCCCCATTTTCCCCCCTCCCCATCCCTGCTGATAACCCTCCATACGATCTCCATTCTGTTCCTGTTCTAGTTGTTTGCTTTTTTTTTTTTAGGTTCAGTTGTTGATAGTTGTGTTTGTTGTCATTTTACTGTTCATAGTTTTGTTTTGTTTTGTTTTTAGAGATTTTATTTATTTATTTTTAGAAGCAGGGAAGGGAGGGAGAAATAGAGGGAGAGGAACATCAATGTGTGGTTGTCGCTCACGTGGCCCCCACTGGGGACTTGGCCCACAACCCAGGCATGTGCCTTGACTGGGAATCAAACCAGTGACTCTTTGGTTCACAGCCCATGCTCAGTCCACTGAACTACACCAGCCAGGGCACTGTTAATAGTTTTGATCTTATTTTTCTTAAATAAGAACCTTTAACATTTCATATAATAATGACTTGGTGATGATGAATTCTTTTAGCTTTACCTTGTCCAGGGAGCACTTTATCTGCCCTTCCATTCTAAATGATAGGTTTGCTGGATAGAGTAATCTAGGTTGTAGGTCCTTGCTTTTCATCCTTTGAATACTTCTTGCCTGTTTCTTCTTACCTGCAAAGTTTCTTTTGAGAAATCAGCTGATAGTCTTTTGTGGACTCCTTTGTAGGTAACTCTACTTTTCTCTTGCTGCTTTTAAGATTCTCTCTTTATCTTTACCCTTTGGCATTTTAATTATGATGTGTCTCAGTGTGGTCCTCTTTATGCCCAACTTGTTTGGGACTCTGTGGTTCCTGGACTTGTAAGTCTATTTCCTTCACCAAATTAGGGATGTGCTCTTTCATTATTTTTTCAAATAAGTTTTCAATTTCCTGCTTTTTCTTCCAGATTTGAAGGTCGGTATGTTTGAAGTTGTTTCAGTGGCTCCTTACCCTATCCTCATACTGTTGATTCCTTGTAAATTTTCCTTTATTTCACTCAGTGTAACCTTCATTTCTGCCTAGGTCTTTTTTATGTTGTTGAAGTACCTAGTGAGTTCCTTGAGCATCCTAATAACCATTGCTTTGAACTCTGCATCTGATAGATTATCTCCATTTTGTTTAGTTCTTTTTCTGGAGTTTTGTTCTGTTCTTCCATTCGGGCCAAATTTCTCTGTCTCCTCATTTTGGCAGCCTCCCTGTATTTGTTTCTATGTATTAGGCAGAGTTGCTTTGACTCCCTGTCTTAGTAGCATGGCGTAATGTAGAAAAGTGCACCTATAAGTTGGATGGGACAGAGCCTTAGGTAATTGCCAGAGCATAGCAACCTGTATGAAACAGACTGATGGAGCTCTGTGGCTCTGTGTGGGAGAAGGCTCAGGAAAGGGACAATGGCTACTGCCTGGCCTCTGGAGTTTTGTCCAGGAGGAAGCTGTCCCCTGGCACTCACCCTGATGTTAGGCATTTCAGTTTCTCCCCATATGCTGGAGCCCAGAGGAAGTCTGTGTAAGTCCTAAGTCTGTTGTGGGCCCTTGAAGAGGAGAAGCCCGAGAATCCCACAGTTTCTTCCACCACCCCAACTCCCCACTGTGGGGACTTATCTTCCTGGCACTGGAACTCTGGGCTGGGGCGTCTGGTGTGGTGCTGGGATCTCTCACTCCCAAGGTGCCCTCCCCTATTTTTATCCACCACACGTGGGTGTGGGACTGCCAGTTTCATGCCTCCAGTCTCCATGTCTCTGCCCTTCCTGCCTGTCTGGATGAATGTGACTTGTTTAATTCCTTGGTTGTCGGGCTTCCATACTGATTGATTTTCTGGCGATTCTGTGCGATAGTTGTTTTGTAGTGGAGTTGCAATTTTTACTATGGTTGTATGAGGAGGCAAGTCGTGTTTACCCATGCCTCCATCTTGACTGGAAGTCCACCTTCTCCAAATTGACAAAAGCTTTAAAATATTCATTTCAGGGTTCAGGTCTTCATCTCTTCACCTTGGCAGGAAATCTAGGATGCTGCATGAGTGGTGAGAAGGACTCAGAAATATTGCAGGCTTGGTTTCAGACCACCTGCTCTTTTGTGAGGTTGGAGTTGGCATTTTGCTTACATTCAAGCAGGGTACCTTGGACCTTTTTTAGAGCTACTGACTTCCTAAAAATGTCAAGAAAATCAGCTTTAAAATCTGAGACTAATTAGTGGCCACTTTTCTATGTAATATTTTATTTCTCCTTCCCTGGAGTCAGAAGCCTGGTGTGTCAGCTAGAGTTGGAAGAAAGCCAAGTTCACCCTTTGCAAAACGAGAAGCTGATGAGGCAAAATGGGCCCCTGCTGGTACCTAGCACAAGTCCAGGTCTACAAGGTGGCCCTGGATGGCCTTCTTTGGAATTCTGCCGCACTATATTCTAAATTACATAGTGATCATGTATACAGTTAGGAGTCAAAAATCAGCTGGCTTTACTCGTGCTTCATTATGTGCTGTTAATAGTAGACTTGCATTGGCAACTTTATCTCTAAGATTTCAGAGTAATTCTACTTGGAACTATACCAAAGAAGTAGGGCTGTGAGACCCTGTTCCTATGATCCTGTGGTCATTTAATATAGCAAGGAACTGGAAAAAATGCATTTCAGTTCTTAAGTAAGATGGTTGGGCAGCCAGGGCCAAGGGAGAAGTGGGCCATCGTCTAATGCTGTCTCACTTGCACTGATGAAGCAAAACCAGACAGCTTCTAATTCTCCCTTGGTGATGTTTTTTACGTATTTACATACATATATCAAATTCCTTATGAAGTTGACATTACTTTAATATAATCTATTGCTTTCATTTAACCATCTGTCTACCATCCATTCATACAATAAATATTTATTATGTGCCTACTATGAGGGAAAGCACTTTGCTGGACACAGTATTACCAAATGCCTCAGTTGAAAAACAATTGCATGTCACTGAAATATGAGTTTATATAATAAAATAAAGCTGCTATGGGAAATTAGGAATTTATTTACAAAACAAAAGAGCTTAAATTTAAGTGGCAAATGGTACTCCATTTTCAAAACTGGTTGTTGTTTGTCTTTTAAAGAACACTCCTAAACTATCATGCAATTCTGAATGATGAGTATCTATAACTAACAAACAAATATAAAACTCTTCCCAAGAACAGGGAGTATTAGCAGTGGATTATCTGACTCTCATTGGGGTTTATTTCTTTATATGTGGAATTTTTTCCTTTGTTAGTTACAGAGATTGAGAAAAGTCTGGTGGCTATATTTTACATAAACTACAAAAAAATAAATTATTGTTCTCTAAACTGTCTGTCTGGCTCCTAAGTCTCTCTGCAGTGTCCTGGTCATCTATTATTCATTGCCAACTAGACATTTTCCTGTTAGTGCTCCACGGGCACAACACACTCAGGACGTATAAAGCTGAACTCTATGTTACCTTCCATAACCTGTCTTCTTGAAGTCTTTGTTGTAATTAACAGTACCACCATTTACCTAGCTTCTTAATCTAGAAATTGGATACTCATCTAGACTAGAGCCTGTCTTTGCTGGCACTCCTCATATTTATTAGGTCATCAAGTACTGTTCACTTTATTTTTTAAAAAGGTGTAGAAGCTTCTCTTCCTTATCATCACTGCTTTAGAGCCCCTTATCTTTATCTTTCCTGAACTATTGCAAAGACCTTCAAATGATCTTCCTGCTTTTGACCCCTCAGTGCTCTAGTCCATCCTCTATACTGCCTTTAAAATTATCTTCTTCTAACTTAAATATGTTATGTCACTCTCACTCTGCAAGTCTTTGAATGGATCTTCCTCATTAACTATAGGATTGAGTCCAATTACCTTAGCATAACATAAGGACCTTTATAATCTGGTCCTAAATGTTTTTTTTTTTTTTTCAGACCCATCTCTCCATAAGTATTATGTGCTTTTCCCAAATGAGGTTGCTTACCTAAATATCCCATACATGCTCTTTTTATATCTATAACTACTGAATATGCTTTTTGTCTACAATTCACTTTTCTACTTGGTGACACCTACTTATCTTCCAGGATCCAGCTCAAGTATTACCTTCTCTAAAAGTTAATCTTTGAAGGCCTCTGAAAGAATTTGTACCTCTACACTTGGTGCTGGGCTGGGTTTTTTTGGCCTGTAGATCCCATCATTACCATTCTCTACCTGCTCTGGGCCCTTGGAGGCTGACCTCTTATAATAACATTAACCAGGTTTTCCTACCCTGGTTTCCTACACTTTGTGGTGGATTTGAACAATGGGAGGCCCTGGAAGAAGCTCAGAATGGGAAGAGAGGAAGACTGTAGTAGTATTTCCCCAACTCCCTTCCTCCAAGTGCGTGGGTTGGCAGGGGCTGCATCTACTGAAAGAGTTCCTGGTGGGCAGATCTTCTTTATAGCTAGAGCTTTCTTTCTGAATTCTGCTAACAGCTCCTTCCCTTTGCCTCTTCAGGCCTAGGGGTGGGAGTAATTGTTCAGTGTTGATGCTTAATTATTGCTAACTCTGCCTACACCTTTGTAAATAAATCCCTTATTAAACTCTCTTTAATCACTCCTTTTCAGTGTGCCATCTGTTTTCTGTCCTGACTGGCACACTCTTATGGTACCATTTAGATATCTCTTTAACTGTATTTAACATATTGTATTCCAACTATTTTTGCCTATCCATTTCCCCCATTAAACTCCTTAGAGCAGGTCTGAATCCAGGGACAGAATCCTTGTAACTAGGTAAAAAAGAGCCTTCCTGCTCTAGTCTTTGCAAAGACTTGGGTAGGACATGCAGAGGCCAGAGCAAGGAGGGATCTCTGGAATGTGCCGAAAACGTGAGGGACATGGGAGTAATCTTTGAGAATCAAGTAAGGAACTGACTGCTTACCTTGATCACTGGAGCTAATCTGATTGAAAAGGGAGTCTACACTTTAAAGGAAAACCAGCAGGACTGAAGAAGCTGGCCCAACTAACTAATTAGCTTTGCGATCTCAATTCAACTTGAACTAAAGTCTGAGATTCTTGGCCTGGGATTTGAATTCCACTGATAGAGGCTTCCAAATTATAGCTAGTAAGGGGACCAAGAACTATGAACTAAAGGGCAGAGACGCTAAGAACTGTGTAAGATTTCTCAAACTTCTACAAGAGCTGGAGGTGAGAGCCGGAGTATCCCAATAACTAGCACTTCTCATTTCTGCCCAAGTTTTTGAAAACAAATTGAGAAAAAAAAGGTTAAGACAGATAAAATAATAATGACAATAGAAACGACAGCTCAAACTTCTAGAACACTTACTTTGTACCAGGCAGTGTTCTAAGTGTTTTGAAATGGTAACTCACTCTTCACGACAACTCTCAGCCCCATTTTGTCGGTGGAGGAATTGAATCACAGGAAGATTAAATAATTTGCCTAAAGTCTCATGGCTGCTATTAAATGGAAAATCTGGAGTCTTCACCAGTTTGGTTCCAGAGTCTATGCACCAAACCGCTACACTGCATTACCTCTTCAGATATATTATAATTCATTTATTAGAGATAAAAGTGATGCTGGAGAACGTGATCTGTATCTGTGAACAAGAATTCTTAATAGTGAACTCCTGGTCACAGACAGTGTCGAACTTACGCAGGCCCTTACGTGGCCTGCCTCTGGAAAACTTAGGACATGAAGGAGGAGGAGAAGGAGAAGGAAAGAGGGGATGGGGGGAGGGAAAGTGAGAGAGGGGGAGAGAGAGAGAGGGAGGGAGAGAAACTTTCTTATGCATGCCCACATTTTTTTCATATTCATCGATCCGATTAAGTAAATTTTCCTCTCCTGGGAGGAAAAGAGTTGAAGGCTGGAGGAAGTTTAGGGGTATTACACTAGTGGAGCCCCCTCCACTAGTGTACATCAGAAGAAAACATCACCTGGCTGGTGTAGCTCAGTGGATTGAGCGCGGGCTGTGAACCAGGCATCACAGGTTCGATTCCCAGTCAGGGCACATGCCTAGGTTGCAGGCCGTGGCCCCCAGCAACCGCACATTGATGTTTCTCTCTCTCTCTCTCTCTCTCTCCATCCCTCTCTTCTCTCTCTAAAAATAAATGAATAAAATCTTTAAAAAAAAAGAAAAAAGAAAACATCAGATATTGGGACGGGAGATTTCCCCCCAATGTCATGTTCCTGTACTTACTACTTTTTACTATTATTTTTTGTTCTCAATATCAATGCCACATTGTACTGTAATTATTTGTCTGTTTCTATCTCTCTCTTCCTTCCTCATCTGTACACTTCTCAACAGCAGAAATCTCTTCCTATTGATGTCTGGATCTGCAGCGACTGGCACATGGCCCAGTGAATAAGTGCTTGTTAAATGAAAGAATGAACACATAGATATTTTTCTCTAATTTCAAGAAAATACAGACTAGGATTAGTTGTTAACTCAGAAATAGATTAGCTGCTTCAGAACTTTAGCTCCTTGATTTGAATTTATCCTCAACCTCTCCAATTCCTGGCTTTTATTTTTTAATGTAAGGGCTTAGCAGGTGAGCTGAGCAAGCTGAAAGCTTCCTACTTACTGCTGGTGCTGCTATTCATGGCTTTTCTGAAAGTGGAATCAGAAAAGGCAGTGAGGAACAACACAGCCTAGGAGCTTGGAACCTTCTTGGTTATGCCTTGTCTAACAGAAAGCGGACTTGGGCTTTGGTGTCATTCAGCCTGGTTTTGAAAACCCACCTTGCAATTTACTAGCAGTGTGACCTTGGGCAGATGATTCTTGTACCATGTTTTCAGTACCTATGTTCTCAGTTTTTAGGCAGCTCCCTTTTATGAGGACGTCATCTGCTTTTCAGAGAGATTATCATTTGACCACTTTCATGGAATTACTCACTCCCTAGTCCATGGCCTCTTTCCATTTTGAAAATCTGCCTGCTTTATCTTCCAGAGATCAGATCCTGCTGTTTGATAACAGGTGACTATCGAGAAATGTGATCATTCCTTTTCTTTAATTTATCCTGTTTTTCTGGTTTGTGATTGTATCTCAATTAACTATTTCCTTAGTTACTGATTAACTTGATGGAATCCAGCTTCAATGACATAATTGTGAACTTTGGCTACCACTAATATCTATTTGAACCACCGTAGCTTGTCCAATTGCCCTGCTATTTTTACTGCATCTTCCAGAACTGCTGAAGCTTACTACCAATGGTCGCCTCAAAATGCATCAGTTATTTTAGCCTCTCAGTACAGTCACCCAAATGTAACACACTATTCCCTGACCAGTCAAGCCTGTGTATTTTGTACCTGGTAACACATATTTCTGGGAATGCTATACGGAATTATTCAAATCCTAAGCATCTAGACAAACAGTTATTTATTATGAAGACACAGAAATGAATAATTAAGAGAGACTTGAGCAGGACCCAGTTTTCCAAAGCTGGACCCCCACTGTGTTATAGGACAACTGCTCGTCAGCTTGCTTCCATTTACTCATCCTTCCACGACCCTCTTATTCCAGCAAGTCCCAGATCCGTTCTTCTGTTCACAGATAGTCGATTCACGCATTCAGAAACTATTCCCTGAGGACTGCTGAATAATAAGTAACAGTGACATTTGCTCACATTTAGTAGGATTTCACAGTTTATAAAATGTTCTGCATCCGTTCTCTCACAGGATTTGCATTCTAGAACAGAGGATCTTACATGGGTCCATCTTTGAAGTACTAGAATAATGATGCTCTGTTTTGTGTTTTTGACATCCTTAGTGTGTTTTCTGCCTGAAGGCCACTGCTCATTCATTCATTCTTGCATTCAGCTAACATTTATTACACTTAGTGAATCTCCCTCTGTATTAAGTACTATGCTAGAAACTCTGGGAAAAAGTTGAGTATAACATAGTCCTTGCATTTAAGCAAGAGAGAAATATTTCAAATTAATCAGCAAAAATGCAATGGTATAATACTGAATATAGATTATTTGTATAAAGAGCTAAAATAATATAGCAGAAGGAGAGGTTAGTTCTAGCCCAGGCTTTAAGGTGGCTAAGGCTTCAGAGAAGAGGACATTTTTTAAAAAAAATCAACATCAAAACAAAACTACAGGGCAAAGTAAGATTAGTTTAAAGGTATTTAAGTGGTTTAAAAAAATGCTACATAATACTTTTTGCTTGGGGTGTGGGGGATGGTATGACAGGAGGGATGGTTGTGAAATCTAACAAACAAGATAGAGTGCTACAACTTCAAAGAGGTTGGAAATCATTGTCCTAGTACCCTGGAAGTTTAAACACTGGATTATTCCGACCTTGTTACATATAATCTCTAGGCAATGAGTACTGGGAGAAATTTGTGCCAAATGAGCAGAGCTAACGGGTTTTAATAACAATTATCTTTATCTTAATGAGGATAAGGTGACTACATGGCATCAGAACCTGGGTGAGCATTTCCCATTTCATAAATAAGACCATTTTAAGTTTTATACTTGAAGAATATTGATAAAACCCCTTTAATTCTCATGTACCTAATAGTAAAGACAACATGATTTTCTTTCTGTTTGGTTACAAGCATGCTTGTGTATGGGTGTGCATGCATATGTCTTAAACTGTGTTTTTAGCATTATAACATACCACCAAGTTCTACTTGAGTTCTTTTTTAAAAGCAATTATAACAGAAGAAAGAACAAACAGGATTTCCTCTTTCACTAATATTGACTTAACTTTATAGGGTCCCAAGCATGAACTCCTCTGTTTATTCATGAAACAGATCCAGGCTATTGGTCCATTTGGATTTACTTCCAACCTTCACAGTTCGGACTGTACAGCCAGTTTAACTCTTGGCCTCTCAGGTGACACAACTTGCGAGGGTTGTAGAAACGGCCACAGCACTGCTGGGAGGTTGCGAAAGAAGCTCATTAGCTGGCCCTGAGCCCAGTAGACGAGAGTCCCTCAGCAAAAGACAGTTTCCACTGGTTACACTTGGGAGTTACCCCTGGTTTAGCCTTTGTCTCAAACCATCTGTATATGTCAAAAGTGCTAATAAGCAACTGACTCACTGGCGGAATAAATTCAGTCTGGTGATTCTGTGCTGGAAGGTTCTGTAATGATAGAGTTGCAATAAAACAAGGCAGTTTCTTAAGTTTTGAGGTCATCTAAGCCTAGTTGTGAGATAGCATATTGATAATTGAGAGTGGGTACTGGAGATGAAAGAAGTGGTTTTTGCAGATGGTTTTTGCAGATGAAAGAAGCCCTGTCTAAACCTTGCCCAACACCCTTTTCCCAGACCTCTTAAAAGTAGCAAGTGTAAATCCCTCTTTAGAGACCGTGCAATTATTTCACAGCTCTTACTGTGACATCGTTGGGCAAGTTTAATAAGACTTGAGTTCCCTGAGAGTCATCAAGATCATTTAAGCCCTGGCTAGTGTGGCTCAGTTGGTTGGAGGGTCATTCTGTAACCAAAGGGTTGTGTGTTCGATTCCCAGCCCAGGCCTATGATCTCTCATCTGGGTGTGCATGGGAGGCAACCAGTCAATGTTTCTCTCTCACATCGGCGTTTCTCTCTCCTGTCCTCTCTCTCTACAAAAGCAGTAAAAAAAAATGTCCTCAGGTGGGGATAAAAAGAAAAGAGAACAGAAAGACCATTTAAAAGCTTACGCCCGATGATAATGACTCTGAGGCCTCTCAATCACAGGATTATGCAAGAACATAATATTTGCCCTAATGAAGACTACAAGTGTGTGTGTGTCCTGGTATAGTTTTTCATTTTCCTGTACCAGCTCTTACAATGACTTATTTCAGACATACATGAAAACTGTGAATGTATGTGTTACTTTTTTAAAATATAGAAACAGACATTTAGGTAATGGAAAAGGTCATTTTCGTGGGATGTCTAGTGAGCACAAATGCATTTATTCATTTTATTTCAAGATCATCTTTCATTTTATTATGAGTGAGAAGCGTTTGGCAAGATTTCAACTTCAAGATTTCATGAAATTATCTTAAATATAGAAACATTAGTAATGAATTGGCATATAGTAACCACCATTTTTTCCTATTAGGTTAAATGTCTGTTTCTATAAGCAATGATTTCTTCCCAACTTTACAGTCACTTTTCTTTTGTGTTTCCCTTGGAAACCTGACACCCTCAGAAAAAATATTCCAAGCACTTTCACTTTAAAGGGCAACTCCCTTCTCTCACATTTCATTTAAAACTCTGGTCAAGGAGTTAGCTTAATGTCACGTCTGTCTATCGCATCTGATGGTTATTATTGACCTGGAAAAATAAAATTAATGAGATAACGGGTGTTTTTTAGGGGGCCAGAAAATGTTGTAAACGCTTTACATCTAGTACCTCCTTCAGTCCTCACAATAGCCCTGTGAGTCAGGGTCAGTTCATCTGAATCCATCTAAACAGGCGATCTTCTTGTATATACCTAATTTATTAATTCATATATTATATATAAATTCATATTTATATATATTATAAAATATATAAAGAATGTCTGTTAGCTGCTGGGTTCTGTCCAAGGTGCTCTAGATATAAACATATATAAGGCTACGGTCTCATCTTTTAGGAGTTCAGAGTCGAGCAGTTAGTATCCCTAATTGCAGCTGATTTGGTGGACATTATATAATTGATAGAGCATACTAACAAGGCTTCAGACATGCAGTATGTGGCAATCTATATGGTAAATGAATTCCTTCCTATTCAATTAGAAGACAGAGTCAGAAATAGTTCACACTCCAGTGGGACCGAAAATAATCATTTAAGCTTTTGCCTTTGGGCTATATTAAGTCTTCTGCTCTCTGTCATAATAAACTCTGAAGGGATCTGGACTCTGACTGTTGTATCCAACTCCTGCCCTCTGGATCCACCAGTTTTTATACTGAGCCAGCACTTTCCTTGGCTTCTCATAGCCAATGATAGCATGGCAGGGGTACTAATATCAGTTCATTCCTAGGAGACAGAGATTTATTTAACATTTGACTTTGTCTCAAGGATTCCCCATTGGCCTGGTTGAAACTTCCTTAGAATTGTGTTGTAGTGTAAGGCACTTTCTACCTAATTTTCTTTCCTTCCCCCTCTCTTTCACTGATGTCAGACTTGCAGCTCAGTCTGAGGGCTCTTCCTATGTTCTCTTGCTTTCTCACCTTTATCCTTCACAGGAATTTCCCCAGTAAATATAATGCATGTCTAATTCCATCTTGGCACATGTTTCTCAGCAAACACAAACTAACATAACATCACTGGGGAAATGGAACTTTAACAAGAAAATAGTAGGATATGAAAAAGTAAGTCCTAGAATCTACCTTCCTGTTCTCAATCTCCAGCAACTGCTCAGACAATGGTCACATTATTGTCTGGAAACACCAATCCACAATTTCTTTATTATTTTTGCCACCCAGAAAAGGAGGAAGTACTAGCAAAAGAAAATGAAGGTAAGGGAATTACTTCCTCCATCTTCAACGGCTCTTTCACTTTCTCTTCACAGTATTTATTGTTACTTAAGCTGTAGTCCATTGTACAGTGTGGCATTCTGCAAATTTATATCACTTGACATCTGTGAAAGCCTATACCCATCACAAGAAAACCACTCAAGTGTGTGCTCGAACCCGAAGCATAATTTTAATCTATGTAAATGGGAGAATTTTGTTGTTGCCCAGTCAGCTGTTCCCAGTCATTAGGAATCTTGTATAGTATTCTGATTTTGTCTTTGCTATTAACATTTGGAACATCTTTTAATTTCCTGAACCATATCTTACTTAAATAGAAAATAGGGGTAAAGGTATTTAGCTCTTGAGAGCTAGAGAAATACACTTGCTCAGATGGGACTTTTATATAATAACTATACTTCATGGTGTGTGTGTTGTAGGAAAAATAAGCTTATGACTTGGGGTCAAAAGAGATGAATTCAACCCTCCAACTTGTTAGAAACCTGGGCAGGTTGTGTTACCTATTGAGTCTTGTTTACCTCAGAGGTTGTTGCAAAGTCCTCATGCAATAGAACATGTGAAAAGGCTTTGTAAATTGTGTCATATAAATGTGAGCTTTCATAATAATGATAACAACTAGGGAATTTCTTTGGCACAGCTTTTGACATGTGACAAATATGTAGTTGAAGAGAATCAGGAAGTTAATTTAACTCATTGTATTAGTCTACTGGGGATACCATAACAAAATACTGCAGATTGGGTAGCTTAAACATGTTCTAGGGGCTGGAAGTCCAAGATCAAGGTTGAGCAGGGTTGTTCTCTCTGGAGGCCACTATCTGTGCCTTGTGGATAGCTCTCTTCTTGCCACATCCCCTCATAGACTTTTCTCTGTATAGGCGCATCCCAGGTGTCTCTCCCTCTTCTTATAAGGACACCAGTCCTTTCAGATTAGGATCCCACCTGTAGGGCCTCCTTTAACTCTAATTACCTCTTTAAAAACTCTATCTCCAAACACAGGCATATTGAGAGTTAGGACTTTGACATATGAATTTTGGGAGGGTATAATTTAGTCTATAACATGAATCTTCAAGTATGATAAAGGTCTAGGTACTACTCAGTACTACCCTGGTCTTCCTCTGGATAACGTGGTTCCTGGATCTCCCACATCAGGGTCACTTGAGGTGCTTGGTAGAAGTGCGGATTCCTCTGTCCCACCAGGGGTTTACTAAATTGGATTGGGATTGTGGTTCAGCAATTTGCATTTTTACCATTGGGTAAAAGTTATCTAGGTGATTTTTGTGCACTGAAGTTTAATAATTGCTAATATGATGTAAAGCACATAGAAGCTTTGGAGTCTACCTGGGTGAATCCTGGCTCCACCAATAACTAGATGCGTATTTTTCACCAAATTACTTAATATCTTTGTGCCCCAATTTCCCCATATGTGAAGTGAGTATTATTTACTACTTTCAGATTATTGTCAGGAATAGACGTAAGGATTAGAGGACCTACATGCTGTAGGTCTGTTGGGAACTGCCCTGCCTAGTTTCAGAAGCTGTAACCCCAGCCAAGGCTAAGGCTGAGGGAGCGACCTTGGACTGTAAGCCACCAAGGAGACAAAAGCTTATCTCCCTGGCAGGAGCACCACTTCTGCTCCTTTTACTTCATCCATAACTGGCCCCCAATGCTTGGTCGGTTAGCCAATGACCGGTAAGATTCCCCAAGGGGGGAAAGACCTAAGACAGGCATGATCATGTGGGAGGCCCCCAAGGAAGGACTTGGGGGGCTACAGCAAAAGGGGGTGATGGACCTTTGCCCCTTGGCTTTGACAAAGCCCAAGTCTTCACTGTCTGCGAGAAATCTCCTAATCTCTTGGCTGCCTTACTTCCCTTGCTCCACCTAAGCCTGAAACAATGACAGAGGGTGGTGCAGCCCTTTGATGCCAAGGGCAGGTTCCCCAGGTGATCAGGCCTAAGAAAGAATATGTAAAATCCTGTGAAACCTGCTTTGTTCAGAATGCTCTCAATTGAATGATAAGGGTCCAAGCAAGAAGTAGGTCTGTTCCTCAAAGTTCTATAGCTCTTTAGCTATCTGACCCTGACTCAAAATAGGCCCTCAGGCTTTTGTTATCTATTGTTTGATTCTTACTTCCTGGCAATGAGTAATGAGCTTTACCTGAATTCTTGTGTAAACAAACCCAATAAAAGCCCATTGAGGAACAGGCTCCTGGCCCTTCTCCTTTGAGAGATTGGCCACCTTTCTTCCCCAAGCAGATCATGTCTTGGTAGACTTATTCTCATTCCGGGAGGCCCTGTGGGTGGAGCCCCCCCACATAGGTTCTTCATAATTTAAAAATTTTTATCATTCTTCATGTTCTGATAAAATAGTGGTTCCATGAACACCTTCTTCATTTTTACGCTTTTTTCTTCCTTCCAGTGCCCTTCTCTCTCATCTTTAAATCCTACCCATTCTTTAAGATCTACTTTAAATTTTACCTATCTCATGTTACCTTTTCTGATCCCCACTGCAATCTGGCTCTTATTATATTTGCATTATAGTTATTTGGGAATGCCTTGTTCTCCACTGGGCTTTGACAACTGATCTGTCCCCAAACACACATATGCAACATACATATGTGCAACACACTGCTGCATGCATACAACACACTTGGGGTACCTAGAACAGAGCTTAAGTAAATATTTGTCAAATTAAATCAAAGGGGATCTATATTTTCAAACTGAAGGTCTGGATTATTCTTTACAAAATTCACTCTCTCCATGCTCATGATATTGAATACACGGCAAGAAGTATAGCTCGTGATTTAGGAGTTAGTAGTGTACAGGAAAACTGGAAGCGATTCCGATCAACGTAAATGTTTGCAGAAAATGAAGCTAATATTTTTCTTGATTCTCATATCCCAGCAATCAAACAGAAGTGGATTGTTTAGTTCTTATTATGAATAGGTGGCTAGAGAAACTGCTTGTGATATAGCTCTGGAAGAGTAAAAATCTTGAGAAGGAGGTTGATGAAGGATGAAGGAATTTTGATTGTTGGAGAAACTTGGAGCCTACAGTTTATTTTGAAATTATTTTTAGTAAAGATTTAGTCAGGTTCATTCCTATGAAGGTTTGGAAATGTCTGGTCTATTTTATAGCACAATAAAACTTCATGGTTTCCTGGTTGGCTGGTATTTGTTTAGAGAGAGTGGGTTGCTGGTCCAGACAACATTTGAGAGGCTATAATGAGAGGAAATCTGATGTAAACCTTTTCACCTGTGAAAATGAAGGGTCGCTAAGTAAGGCATAAAATCAGCTATACCCGCCAGGTTTACTGTTTTAAAAAACATAATTTTGATTTGTTTAAAGTCTTGCCCATATTAGAGTAGATGTTAGTCATCCTTTTAAACATGATTACACAGCCCTAAAAGACAGTATTAAAACCTTGAATTTATATAAGGGTTCTTGTTATTTTTCACAGTTTGCACTTACATTTAATATAGTTACCAAAGCACCAAACCAGGCTACAGAGTTGTCACTGGGAATAGTCCAAGCATAATTCTAGTGAAGACTGACGTTAGGTTAACTGCTGCACTGCAATGAATCCTGGTTATTTAGCAGGAAAAGGATGTTAAATACACTTGCTTTTGTCTGAAATCTGACCAGATGATATTTAAAAAATTCTCTAAATATACAAATCTACACCTTACTTTTCATGAAAGCTAGTGACTTGTTTACTGTTTCCAGAGCTGGTGAAAATATTGTGATATTAAACAAAGAATGTTTAACAAGATCATTTACATGATCTTATCATCCAAGTTTTTGCCAAAATGATTTCTCACCAACTTCAAAGGGATACAAGAAAAAAAAAAGAATCAGACTAAGATTGCACTACTTACTGAAGATGGATAATAACTGCTTAGTTAAAAAAATCTCTCAGCGCTATACCACATATTTGTTTCTTTATTATACAGAATCTGTAACCTCACTGTCTTATTTTTTTTATTCCTTTATTTATAGGACACTACTATGAATACAAAATAAGTGCTAGTTTATACTTCCTACTTATTAAAGTGTAGGGGAAACTGTAGGTCCTTCCATGGAAGGAAATCGGTTATCGTTAGGTTGGAGTCGCTCAAGAAACCGGAGGGACGCCGCGAGCTAAAGAGAGCAGGGTTTGTTAGCGGGGAGGGTGGGGGGAGGGAGAGTGGAGCCAACCGAGGGAGGGTAAGAGGAAAGTGGAGCCAACTAAGAGAGGTTGGGACTCGTTCGGTTGTCCTATGTTTGGGGTATTAGAGTCTGATTGGCTAGAGCTGGTTGCTGGGTGAAAGCTGCATCCTGTTATGCCGGATAAGCTGACCCCAGACCTTAATCTTCCTGGGTAGGGTCTGCAGGCGGCTTCCCATGGTGCCATTTTCTCTGCTGATGATTTTCATTCCTCCTAGGTATGCCTAGATCTAAGTTACTATTTTTTATACAGGAAAATATGTGTGTTTGTGTGTGTGTGGTCTTTATATTGTTACAGTAACCTATTTAAATTATTATTATTTTTTACCTAAAACAAAGATAATGATGAAACTAAATGTTAAGCTTTTTCCCGACTAGACTTTCTAGAATGAAACTTTTCTTAATGTTAACATAAATATTCATTCCTCGATCCACTGCAATCTGGCTTCTGCTTTCACCACGGCAATTGTTGCACCTAAGGTTGACAATGATGTGGATACTTTCCTGTCCTATCTTTTTAGAATGTAGTATTTCAGGTTTTTGTCCCCCTTCTTAAAACTTCCGTATTTTGGTACATGACACCACTCTTGCCTGATTCTCTTTCTAACTTTGCCACTTTCTTTTCAGTCATCCTTTTGAGCAACTCTTTGTCCCTTGTCCTTTATACGCTGGTATCCTCAGAGTTCAGACACTGATCCTTTTCTCATACTACGTACTCTTCTGGGGCATGTCTCCTTTTCCTCCCAGGGTTCCACCCCAGGCTTCCACACTCTCTCTCTAGTCTAGACTGCTCTCTGGAACCTCAGACTCATGCATCCAAATGCCAAGAGACATCTCAACTTGGACTCAATCTGTTCAAAACGAAACATCATAAACTTTACTCTCAATGATTTCTCTAGTACTTCTTATCCTGATTAATGATTACAAGATATTCTAGTCAACTAAGCTAGACCTAGGAAACTCTCTTTGCATACCTCCCTCTTTTCCCTCTATGGAATTGATCAGAGCTCTGTAGTTGCTATATGTTAATTAAATCCTTCCTTTCCATATATGCTATGCTTGCCTTACAGAACTCTATCTTCACTTGGCCGATTATTATGGTTTCTTAAGTGATTTTCCTGGCTTTGGTTTCACATTCTTCCACTCTACTCTCCATGCAGTACCATCACTGAAATTTGAAATACACAATTAAAACTAGGCATGCCAGAAAGAAATTGGTCATGCCTGCTCCCTGATTAAAAGCCTTTAACCGTTCCTTATCATTCACAGAATAAATTCCTGGCTGCTCAGGAAGGTCTATAGGGCTCCTCATGATTTAACTTCCACCCATCCATCCAGCCTCATTTCTCCATACCCTTCTTCCCTCCACCCGAAGTCATACCAACCTGATTACAGTTCCAGAAATGTCCATTCTGTTTCATGGCTCTGTGTCTTTGCAAATAGTACCCTTTGTGTGAAATGCTCTACTTTCTTGTCTACCCGGGAAACTTCTATTTATTTTTTAATACCCAGGCTAATATCTTTCTTCTGTGAACTTCTCTTTGCCTCACCACTGCACTTGGTCAGAGCTATATTTGAGCATTTCATACCACACTGTACTTGTTTACATATTTTCTCCTCTACCAAACTGAGGGCAGGGACTATATCTTATTCATATTTGTACTTTTAGTATCTAAGGCAATGGTTGGCACATGGTGAATGAATTAATTTTTTTGCAAGCATAGATATTTTCTTGTCTTCACTATGTTTAATGCTACTATGCACAAAATTGGTTGTTAAGGTTTGATTTTTTTTCTTGTTACTCCATGTTACCACATATAGGTACAAAAATCAACACCTTTTCAGCAGAATGAGATATAAGATATGTAGGCCCACAAAATTATGATACTGATATGTAGCCATTCCTTTAAAAATTAATGTATTAATTTTTTACACTCACAGTACACATTAAAATCTCTGTAGCATTTGCCTTGTGATGAAAGAGAGCTGCTAATTTACCTATTTGATTACATAGATAAGAAGACAAAAACTTAGTTGAACAAAATAGCTTTGAAAGCAAGCCTTGAAACCAAGGTGAACAGATGATATAACCTGGGGGTCGCCTTGGAAAGAGTCATAATTGATAAGATCCTGGAAAGTCCTGAAAGGATGGGGAGGGATAAGAAAGAGGATTAGGGTGTAAGAATAAACTAAATTTGCATTCACTAAGTACCTAATCATTGTTAGTCATTTTATATATTAATTTCATAACAATAACCCTATGAGGTGGACATTGTTGTCCCCATTTTCTAGGTGAGGTAGGTAACATGAGACATCATTAACCTCCAAGGTCACACAGCTACAAGGGGTAACTAGATCTGACTGCTGCTAAAGTTTCTTTCCTTCACAGTGTGCTGCCTGCCTTTCAAATACAGTTCTCAGAGCTGCCATGCTCCTGTGTACAGGGTAGTAACACACACAAACACATATTATTTGCTCCTATTTGCAATGATCATATGCAGATGGCTCACTAATAGTTAACAGTAATATAACTACAATTTTATTTCTAATCCCAATGCTTATTTTTAAAAAGTTCTCAATGAATACTTTCACATTTATTGATGATGCTAGATGAATATTTTTGAGCTTCTCTTGCAGAACAATGTGAAACATCCTAACTAGGTTTAGTGGAAAAAGCATACTTCTAAATTTTTCTTTGGTGTTCCTTGCTTCTGGCTTCATTTGGAATCTAGAAATGACTGCTGTCTGGGGTAAAAGGCAGTTTACCTCCTGTATATTGCTTGGTCTGGCAGTTTGTCGTTCTCCTGGGCAAGAATCCAGCTTGTGGTAGCGAGGTGGTTTTGTGGCAGAACTCCACAATTAACCACAAGTTCAGTGTCAACGGTAGGCTGCCACCGTCGTGGCTGTGATCCTTCAGATCTGCTGGGATAGCCAGAGCTGAAGAAACTACTGCTTGTCTAAGGAGGGAGCAGGAAAACTTGGAAAGCGTTTGCATTGCTGTTTATTGTTCAAGGTTCAGGTTTTAGGTTTAATACAAAAAATCCAGGATTTTTCAGATTAGCAGTTATAGATGTAATACTTTTATCTGTTTTTTTAAAATATAGTGGATTTATGGCATAGATACAACTGTTGTTCTGAAAACTAGAGATATTAAAGGAAAAATTCTTAAAGTAGTAGAATATACTCTTTCATAGCAAAAGAAATCCAGGTACCATCACTTGAATTAAAAATAAGTTCACCCACACATCTCTTAAACATTTATTTTATGTATAATGTTTTCTGTAAGCTTAAGAGAAAGGGTTCTTTTACTGATTTTGTGCAAATGGATGTTAAGAAAAATATTTTTCAATAATCTGGAAAATTTTTTATACGGGCATACAACTAAAAATTCTGATTTATTAAAAATGTTTTGAGAAATACAAACACTTAAATTTTTTTTGAGTATTAACTAAAGATAATCTACTGAGCATGGCATGGTGATTGAGCTAAGATTGAATAAGAATTATTGTGTTCAAAGAGTATATTGAGGAGGTAGTCATGTAAATAAAGAAAAATTCTAACAACATACATCTTTATCTAACAAATAGTAACAATAAACTCCAGTTCCATATTAGGACCATACCATGTCTCTGATCTCCTCCTACCTTATACTTTTTTTCTTTGCTCCCTCATACTTTATGCTCCAGCCACAGGACACTTGAAATTATCCAAATGCACCACAATTGCATTCCTCCAAATTTTTGTGCTTGCTTACTTCCTGTGCCTAGGTCATCTTTTCTCCCTACTTTATTTAGGTAACTTCTACTCAACTTTTAATTCCAAGCCCCAAAATCTTTCTGAACAGCACAACCCCGTACCAGATACTCCCTCCCTGGTCTGGGTAAGGGGTCCCTTATCTGAGCTTCCAGAGCATGCTGAGTTTACTTGCCTCTACATTACAGCTTCTATCACACTGGGTTCTATTAATCTTGTTACTTTTCTCCCTTTCACTATGAACTCTGAAGGGCCGGAACCACACCTTTCATCGTTGTTTCCTTGTCAGCTAGTACAGTGCCCAGCACAATACCAGGCATTTGATAAATATTGAATGAATGAACACATTCATTAAGGGAGAGAGATTACATGTTGGTGGAGAGGAGTGGTACATAGGACAATTGAGGAAAAGAAGTGAGGGAATTAAACAGCAATGAAAGAGAGAAGGCAGGGAGAGAAGAGCGAGACAGGAAAACCGCTGTCCAGATGGACACATGGGAGAGAACTGGAATTGGGAGAGGAGAAACAAACTGTGAAAACGAGCTGAGACAGCCGGACAGTGGGTAGATGGGGAAAGAACGATTCTCTTCTCTCCTAGTTCTGAAGCACTGTTCCCCACAGTTCTTATCAAATCGTCTCTTGTGCTCTTTAATAGCCTATGTACGTTGCCCTATCTCCCACATAAAGTTGCCCTTGAGGAAGATAGTTCTAAAAACTTCAGTTTTTTAATGTTCTAAGTAGCATCTAGCACAGTGCTCTGCAGATAGTGAGCACTCAGTAAATATTATTGAGATGAACTGAACAATGAGCCAAAGCGAGGGTCAGATTCTGAGATGAGTGTTAGTTGGAAGGGAAATAGCTATTGTTAACGCACTTAGGCAACGGAGTTGCCGCTGCACACGGAAAACAGAAGGATCCTTTCTATACCAGAGAAAGGAGAGCCAGTCTGTTTTTATTTTCAAATGAGAGATTGTAAATGTGAATTCTTTCATTCCTTCAAAAGCTTTTCAGGTTTTCACTTATCTTAAGGAAAGGCTCTAGTTTTAAGAATCTGGAATCTCAACAAAACTGGTGAATTTACTGGCTGTTCCTAGAACTTTGATATTTAAAATTTGTCAGACTGCTCTGAATCACTATCCCTGAGAAATTAAGGCTGAATTTGTTGCATTCCAAAAAATTTCTTTAGAAAGAGAACTCAGTTCTAAGTATTTTCCCAAATCCAATTCAAGTCCACTTTTTATGCTCCATTTCAGAAGTTTAAAATCTTTCTTTTTCTTTTTTTGCCCAAGGGTTCCAAAAAGAGGCTTTGGGTCAGAGAAGATGTCTGAGACCTGCCTACTTTCAGGCCTGGGCCCAGACACCTCTACTTCAATGGGAACAGTAATTTTAAAAAAGCTCTTAAAGAGCTGGTAACCATTATTCTCAGCTTTTCAACTGCTCTGAGCAAATTTTTAGATGCTGCTGCATCTAAAGAGGAGTCATGGGCCTGATCATGGATGGGACAGTGATAGTGGCTGGGCAGAGTCCTGTCCCTCATCCTACCCTCACCACCACCCATTTCTACTTATATTCTGCAATAACTATAATAGAGTCACCAAACTTGCAGCTTCTGATCCATTTAAAAATATTTAATTTTGGAAGGGAATTTCTGGGAATACTGCTCTAGAAATGGATTTTCTTTATGTTTGATTTTACATGTAAGAACTAATACTATCTTCCTCTTCTTTTTAAAAAAGGTTTTACTTATATACTTTTAGACAGAGAGGAAGGGAGGCAGAGAAACATGAATGTGTGGTTGCCTCTCATGCATCCCCTACTGGGGAATCTGGTCTGCAACCCAGGCATGTGCCCTGACTGGGAATTGAACCAGTGACCCTTTGGTTCACAGGTTGGAGCTCAATCCACTGAGCCACACCAGCCAGGGTGAAATAAACCTATCTTCTTTAAAAAAAAAAGTTTGGAAACACAACTGTAAGGGTGAAGAGTTACACTTACCAGAAGATATGGCTGGTAGGGAAGAAGATCTGAGATCTATTAGAAGGTGCATTTGTTATTTCAGCTTCTCTGTGGATGAAGGTTCCAGAAGAGAACAAGGGAATTCACAGAGAGGGCAGTTGCCAATTCAGCAATGCTGAGCTTCCTCAGATGAGGAAGCGAGTGTTCTAACAGTTGGGTTGAGCCCAGTAACAGGACATCTCAACTGGCACTTGAAAGGTCAGACATATGGGAAGGGAGTGACATCTAGAATGTTTGTCAATGGAGTCTTTAGCTACAAGACTAGTATTTAGGGTCAGAGCATTTGGCTCTAAGACTGGAAGGACCTAGGCAGGGTGTTAGTCCTTCGATAATTAATGAGGGGCATTGCCAGTTTATTGGTACGGTTACCTAAAATGGAGAACAAAACAAAATTTTCACGATGTTAACTGGAGCACATGGGGAAAATAGGTCTTTGGAGCTTGAGGGCAACTACCCCATTATTAGAACACAGGATTAGGAAGGGTTATATTGTACCAGGATCCTCGGGATCTGGGTGGATCCCAAGTTCTAGGGTTCCATGTCATGGATCATCACACTGGGAGAATGATTCCAGTGCAGAGATCATGGGTTAAAATGTGGGGGAAGGAAAAATCAGGTAAAAGGCTGGGTAGAAAGTACTGAGGAAAGTCAAATGTATGCTATGACTTTAAGCCTTTTTTTTCACGATAGACATTGGTAATATATTGTCAGACCTAAAGGCAAGAGCTAAGTAATTCTATTGGTTGTTTAACTCTGGCAAAAGAATAATTAAATAATCTGAACACTAAGAAATGCAGTCTACTAATAATCTTTGACAAAGACTATAAACAGAGAAGGGAGTTGCTATAAACATAGCTAGCTCATTCTTTTTGTGCATATTTTTAGTTAAGTAAACTGATGGCCTTTGGTCACGTCCTTACATTTTATTTTAGAATCCTCTCAGGTGCTGAAGTTGGTGTTCAGCAGGATGTACTCCAAATATAGGTGATTTAAAAAGCTGGGGTTTCGCCTGATAGAGACCTGGGAAGACGGCTGAAACAAGGCTAAGGGAGAACTGGGAAGTATAAAGAGAGCTTTGCATTTTATTTTCCAGACAACAGTCCTTTGATGTAAATCCTTTTATTTTTATTTGTCAATATTGAGAGTTTGCTTTAGTTCGGTGGTGCAAACAATATGAAGGTTGCTCTTGGCAATCTGAAACATGGATCTGAAAGATGCCTGTGTACAGCAGTGGGGGAAAGTAGGTGTACAGTTGTGAGTACATGAGAGTTTATTCTTGTATTATTTATTATTTACTAATTATTATGTATTTGTTATTAATATACTTTGCTCACCCCTGTATTTTGGACATACAGGAACTATAGATTTTTTTGACATTCAATATTATTTCATATTAGTTTCAGGTGTACAGCATAGTGGTTAGACAATTACGTAATTTACAAAATGGTCTCCCCAATAATATAAATATCTACCTGACACCATACATAGCTATTACAATATTATTGACTATATTCTCTGTGCTGTACTATACATCTCCATGACTATTTTGCAGCTGCCAATTTGTACTTCTTAATGCCTTCACCTTTCTTCCTCAGCCCTGCAACTCTCCTACCCTCTGGCAACCATCGTTTTGTTTTCTGCACCTATGAGTCTATTTCTGTTTTGTTTGTTCATTTATTTTATTCTTTAGATTCCACATATAAGTGAAATCAAAAGGTATTTGTCTCTCTCTGTCTGACTTCTTATACTTAGCATAATACCTTCTAGGTTCACTCATATTGTAGCCAATGGTAAGATTTAATTCTTTAAAAAGATTTTATTCATTTTTAGAGAGAGAGGAAGGAAGGGAGAAAAGAGACAAACATCAATGTGAGAGAAAAACACTGATCATTGCTTCTTGTATGTGGCTCAACCAGGGATCAAATCTGCAACCTAGGAATGTGCCCTGACCAGGGATTGAACCTATGACCCTTTACTGTGCAGGATGATGCCCAAGCAACTGAACCACACCAGCCAGGGCAAGATTTCATTTTTTTTATGACTGAGTAATATTCCACGATGTATATATGTACTGCAACTGTTTTTTTCAAATCCTCACCTAAAGGTATGTTTGTTGATTTTAGAGAGAAAGGAAAAGAGAGAGAAACATCGATCAATTGCCTCCTGTATGTGCCCCAAATGAGGATCAAACCTGCAACCTAGGTTATGTGTCATGATTGGGGATGGAACCTGCGACCTTTTGGTGTACAGGAGGATGCTCCAACAAACTGAGCCATCTGGCCAGGGCTGTATCACAACTGCTTTATCCTTTCATCTATTGATGAATGGGTACTTCAGTTGCTTCCATATCTTGGTTATTGTAAATAACACTGCAACGAACATAGAAACTACGCCAAACTCAGGTTTTGCACAGCAAATGAAATCATCAATAAAATGAAAAAAACAACCTACTGAATAGAAGATATTTGCCAATGATACATTTTATAAGGGTTTAATATCCAAAGTTTATAAAGAACTCAGACAACACCAAAAACCCATACAATCCAATTAAAAAATGGTCAGACACTTCTCCAAAGAGGACATACGGATGGCTAACAGATACATGAAAAGATGCTTGGCATCACTAATCATTAGAGAAATGCAAATTAAAACCACAGTGAGATATCTCACACCTTTCAGAGTGGCTATCATCAACAAAGCAACAAAAAACAAGTGTTGGTGAGGGAGTGGAGTAAAGGGAATTCTCCTGCATTATTGGTAGGAATGCAGATTAGTGCAGACTCTATGGAAAACTGTATGGCTATTGCTCAAAAAATTAAAATGGAACAGTCTTATGAACCAGCAATTCTGCTTGTGAGTATATATATGAAGAAAACCAAAACACTAATTTGAAAGGACACATGCACAGCTATGTTCAGAAACCATAACTTTTTAAGACTAGAAGTGACTTTAAAGGTCTTCAAAACTAAATTGTTTCATTTTACATTTGAGAAGAGTGAGGTCTGTAAAAGTTACGTGACTTGCTTAATTCAGGGCATGAATGGCTAACTGGGCCAGGACTAGAACCTGTGAAATGGATTTCCAGCCTACTATTATTTCTATTACTATGCCTATCCTACCTCAGATGACATTCCAGTGTTTAAAAACAACAACTTTATTCTGGACTTGTTCTAATTTTCAAGTCAATTTATTATTTCCTATGAGAATTTATGAGCAAATTCAGTAATGTTCATGCTACGCTTGTCATGCCCTTTTGTATAAGCTCAAAATGTATTCATTAAGTTTCCTACTTCAATCTTTTATTGGTAATGATGAGTTCTGCACGTGTTTTTAGAATGTATTGGCTGAGTTCTCTTAAAATGAGATTTAAAAAAATGTTTCAATTGTCACAGTGGAAAAAGACCCTTAGGATTTTTATGTTTTAGGACAAGCATTTGAGTAATCAATTTGAAAATGCTATCAAATATGTTTTCCTTTATCTATGAGACAGAAAAGGAAAGGGAATTCTGGTCTTTTTCCATCTTGGTCAAATTCTTGTGCTAATTTCTCAGTGATTTTAGCCATGTATGTGAACTATGACCATATACGAAAACGGTCTGTTTTAGGTCATGGCTGTGGGCAGAGATTAATTGGTGAAAAATGGGCCTGTTCGTGGGATTTACCACACAGTAAGGTTTCTCATGTCCCTGGAAAAATGTGGAATTAGCTTTTCGAGCAATGGAGCCCTGTCATGAAGCTGAAGGAGAGTTTTGGTGGAGGGAAACACAGTTCGCTCTCTAAGGCAGTTATGATTGGTTAGATTCCAGAGCAGTCCCTTTGGTTCAGCAAAGTTCTCCCCTCTTTCAGGTCAATGTTTTCTACACATAGCTAGTTTCACTAGTAATTCACAGATCGCGCCTTATTGGGCTTCTTTCTTGGCACCGACCCAAATTGGGCAATGGTCTTGGACATCCCTCCTAATTCTCCCATGTCCCATCTCTAGAACATGCTGTTACAGTGAAAAGTCTTCGATGTGGACATAATTTCGCGACAGCATAACTTCCCCATGCTCACTGAGTGGGATACGGCCGCAAACTACTGCGTATGCAGGGCAAGGGCACGAAGCGCAGGATGGGATTTAGTTCCTCGCCTGTGAAGGTGGTTCTTGAGAAAGACGAGCTCGATAATATCTACTTGGATGCTCCCGGTGAACACTCAACTCTACGTGCACGGTCCTCCCTAACAGACACTGATCGCAAGGGTCCTGGGCCTGCTGTGTGGCCCACGTTGCTGTTAAGGACAGACCTAGCCCCGGTGATGAGGGTTTCTTCTCCATGCACGTAGTGGTGGCTGCTGGCCCTTATCAGGTCACGGCTGGGCTGGGGAAGTGCAAGGGCCCGTCCTGAACAGGCAACTGCATCCTCTCCCCTCAACTTGGTTTACCGTCTAGGCACCCCCCTTGGGGACCACAAACACTCTCTTTACCCAAGACTCCAGGGGTGACCTGAGGGAGCTAGGCAGGGTGTCTATGACTTACCCTCAAAGGGAACTTGAGTGCCGGGGGTCCCAGCATGGTGGGACTGCCCCTTCTATCGGAAGAGGAGCCCGCCCGTGTCTCCCAGCCCTGGCTGCTTCCCTGTTCCAGCACAGAGGCGTCGGGGTCCCCGACAGGCGTCCGCGGCCGGCGGCCGGGCTGGCAGGCGGCAGCGGGACGGGGCGCGGGGGCGCGGGAGCGCGGGCGGCGGGCGGGGCGCGCGCCCGGCCGGGGCAGCCGCGGGGGAGGAGCGCCCGCCAGCCGCTCGCGCGCCCAACGGACCGGGCTGGGGCCGCGAGGGAACTGTTGCAGCCCGCGGGAGTGGGGAGGCAGCTACGAGTCTCTCGTCCCGAGAGGTGCCTGGGGGAGAAGGAGAAGCCCCTTCGGCCCTTTTCCGCAGCCAGTATGTCGCGGACCCCGCTGCTCCTCCGCCCGCGCGGTGGGGACCCCGGGCCGCGGCGGCCGGAGCAGCCCTGACGCCCTACGGAGCCGGGGGGGCGCCCGCAGCGCAGGGGCAGGGGGTGAGGGAGCGCCCGGGCCGCCGAAGTCCGAGCGGGGCGTGCTAGCCCCGCGGCCACCCCGGTCCCGGCCATGAGGAGGGACGAGCGAGACGCCAAAGCCATGCGGTACCCGCAGCCGCCGGACGGGGCCGGCTTCCCCCCTGAGAGTCTGAGGAACGGCTACGTGAAGAGCTGCGTGAGCCCCTTGCGGCAGGACCCTCCGCGCGGCTTCTTCTTCCACCTCTGCCGCTTCTGCAACGTGGAGCTGCTGCTGCCGCCGCCGGCCTCCCCCCAGCAGCCGCGCCGCTCCCCCTTCTCCGGGGCGCGCCTCGCGCTGGGCGTCCTGGCCGCCTTTGTCCTCGCGCTGCTGCTCGGCTCGGGGACCGAGAGCTGGGCTGCCAGGGCTGCCCGGCTGGGGACCCTGCTGCGTGTCTGCTCGCTGAGCCTCAGCCCCCTTTTCAGCATCGCCTGTGCCTTCTTCTTCCTCACCTGCTTCCTGACCCGGGCCAAGCGGGGCCCCAGCGCGGGCCGCTGCAGCAGCAGCAGCAGCAGCAGCAGCGGCGGCGGCTCCTGGTGGCTGCTGGCGCTGCCCGCGTGCTGTTACCTGGGGGACCTCTTGGTGTGGCAGTGGTGGGCTTGGACTTGCGGGGACGAAGAAGACGTAGGGGCTCCGGCCCTGCACACGCCCCCGGCGGCGGCGGGCAGGTTGTTCTCGGTGCTGAGCTGTGTGGGCTTGCTGACGCTCGCGCAGCGGGCGAGGCTGCGGCACAGCATCCTGGTGCTGCTCTTCTCCAGCTGCGTCTGGTGGGTCTCCGCCACCAGCCTCGGGTCGCTGCCCTCCGCCCTGCGGCCCCTGCTGGCCTGCCTGGTCGGGGGCGCCGGCTGCCTCTCGGCCCTGGGGTTGGATAACTTTTTTCAAATCAGGGAAGCCCCTCATCATCCTCGGTTGTCCAGTACCGCGGAAGAAAAAGTGCCTGTGATTAGACCCCGCAGGAGGTCCAGCTGTGTGTCGTTCGGAGAAACTTCAGCCAGTTACTATGGAAGCTGCAAAATGTTCAGGAGACCTTCGTTGCCTTGCATTTCCAGAGAACAGGTATGTTTGCAGAAAGCAAGGTTTGCTAAGGAAGTGAGTGCGGTTTTACCGCTTCAGTTCCTTAGTTGAATTTGCCTGTTTGAAAGCATGCTAACTTCCAGGGTGGGAGAAAAAAAAGTTTTATTCTGGAAAGAATTCCTAAAATACAGGCAGCTTTTTAGAAATACAGAAGTACTTTTTGTGAAATAGCAGACTAATTATATTGCACTTTTTAAAGACTGTTTGTGTAACAGATGAGTTCTCAGAAGAATGAATTATGTGCGGTTTCGTAGATTGACTACTCCCACTTGGGCATATTCTGATGTACATCTTCTTCGTGCCGTTCATCTGTTGCAATGGTGGTATCTTCTCAAAGATAACATACAGCCATGAGAATGAATGAATTTTAAGCAGTGTGGTCTTATTATTCTTGGTATTTGAGAGGAAGAATTTGAGATCTTGTAAATATGGATGAGCTTTGGAACTGAGACTTGTTTGTTTAGATGAAAAGACTGTTGGAAGTAATTTTAAAGAAATCCCTACCCCAAATTCTAGCAGTATAGGCTAATAAAATCTTTTACAGACTAACGCATGGTAGTATATATTTGTTACATAATGAGGAGAATGTTGTAACAATTTAACCTTTAAACTTATGTCTGGAAAGATGCCAAAAGCATTTCCAGTTTTTTTTTTTCCTGTAGTTTTACATGGTTTTGTTTTTTTAAAAGGAATTGAAACCATCATCAGGGAAGGAGCCTCCATCTTTACATAGTCTTGGGAAATCTTACCTGTTCTACGTCACCAGGAAACTAACTCATCAAGTGTAGCTACTGTTAACTGAGCATTTACTAAGTGCAAAATGCTTTACATATGTCTCCTTAAATCCTCACAAGAACCCTGTATGATGGGTGACATTAACTTACTGTAGAGATAAGCAATATGAGTTTTTTAGCAGTTACCCAACTTCACAATCTAGTAAGTGGCAGTGCTGGGATCTTAAACTAGATTTTTCAGTTTTCAATATTATGTTTTAAGCAACTAGAAGGATGAGTGTAGAGGTTTTATGTAAGAGAGAAGGAGTTTATACCATTGGTTTTCTGACTTTAGTGATAGGTTTTACAGTGGGATCGAGTATATTTAAAAACTCGCTTATTCTTACTACATTTGATGCTCTCTTCTCTTCAAAATAATTGACAAACCTCTACATTGATTTCATGACATGTTTAACACCAACCCTGTAGTGTTCCAGTGAGACTATACTTTGCTTCTTAAACAGTGTTTTCAGAAGCCGCTTTTGCGGTCCCTGGTTATTGGCTAAATACTTGAAAAAGATTGTTCAAAAAATGCTATGTCTTTTGTTTTCTCTTTTTACTGCCAGTGATAATAGTGCTTAGGAAAGTGCATATCAGAAGAAAAAATGTTATGAGGTTAAGTGTAGAGCAAAGTAATTGTCAGCTGTTTTCTCAGGATGGCATAGCTTTTAACGGTTGACTGTAAATGAAGAGACTGCATTTTTTTAACACTGGAAAAATGTTTTAGCATGGCCTCATCACATTTGTAGGTAATTTTCCTAATTTCAGACCATTACATTTTAACATATTTTAAATATAATCTGTTGGTGTAGTCAACTGTGGTTGTTCTGTTGTAAATTGAAGATTCCTGCTTTTCTTAATCCTAGTGTGGTGCTTTTTCCATTATAGCAACCTTTTTCAACCTTTACCTTAGGGCACTGTTATTCCACTTATTATTTGTATTAGAAGAAAGTACAGTTTGCACTTTTTAAAATGGAATATTATCTCGCAGAAAACTCTTACATTCCACTATGAAATAGGACCATTTTGGGGGTCTTAAATATATGCTAATAGTGTAAGGGTTCATACATTGTTCCTTAATCTTCAGTGTTATAAAGTAATACTATTTTGGCATTACCAAAAACTAGTACATATTTTTAACTTAACAAAGATTGTACTAAGATTTTTTACTTTTGCTTATTTCTGAGGCTTAACAGTGGGTCTCTGGTTTGGTTTGCATGTATATTATATTAAAGAAATGAAGATGAAACCAGTGCTTTTATGGAAGTGGATCAAGAGACTTTCTCATTTTCAAAGTGCTAAATTTTGTATATAACAAGTGTAAAGTCACCTCACTGTTTCAGAAAGTAAGGGGAGACAAAGATGTTGAGTAGAACCTGATAGAGGGGGAAATGCCCTGGATTCATAGGCAGAGGATAGAGAGTAAGATCTTGGATCTGCTGTGTAAGCTTGGAAAAATCAGTGAATTTCTGAGTCTTAGTATCCCGTGAAATCAGAGGTCCCAATAGATGAATTCTGTAATACCTTCCAATTCTAAATTCATTTCTTTTGGTTAGTTTATACTTTTTGTAAGGTATAAATAAAAGTATAAATAAAATATCACAAATTAGTAGTTTTTGAAGTTTTACTTAACTGTTGAATGTTGATACTGCTAACCGATATTTTCCAAGGTGTAATGGTTGGAAAAGATGAGCAAGTATTCTGTATTTTTTGAATAGAGAATTTTAGAAGTTATTTGTGGGTTCATTTTTTTGATTAGTAACAAAATTATATTTTTATTTCCTTAAAAATTTTATAAACATCTTTGAAAAACAATTAAAACTCATGTCAATGTAAATATTTTAAATTGAGAGTAGATTTAAAATATTTTTTTAACTTTTGGGATGTTATGTTAGGTACTGGGTTGAATAATGGCATATGTTTGTAAAACATTTGATTTTTATAATTAGATTTATAGTAGTTGATATAAATGCTATCTATATATATGTCAGTTCTTAACTGAGTTGTTTTTTTTTTATATTGTTGGTGAAAGCATTTAGAGATTTAAAG
Source organism: Tonatia bakeri (assembly GCA_004024845.1). Taxonomy (NCBI): domain Eukaryota; kingdom Metazoa; phylum Chordata; class Mammalia; order Chiroptera; family Phyllostomidae; genus Tonatia; species Tonatia bakeri. Next base: position 75,959 of record PVIA01002238.1, read on the forward strand.
TTTAAATCTAGTTATTGCTGACTGTGTTCTGCCTTGGTGGGTTAATGGAAAGAAGCACTTAAGTTTGTAATATATTTGCCAAGAGTCCGCTAAAACTAATAGGAAGTTTAAAAAAAAATCAATTGTCTACATAGATGGCTTTGATCAGAATTTAACAAATTATATTTCTACACCATTTTATTTGTATATTTGATAATGAAGTATTCAGCCAGATCATTTTGTTTGTGAAAGACTAGCTGAATAAGAGGTTTTGAAAGTCTTAAGTTAGTATGTGAGATATTTTTCTATACCTAAAATGCTAAGTGCTTTCTAAATGGTTAGGTAAATATTTTAAAATTCTGTGGCCTTAAAGCCCATAAATATTATGTAAAGTGTTAATTTTATTTGAAAAAGGTATACACATGTAGTATGAAGGTGTCTAAAAATGATTTTAAAGTTTAAGTGATTATTTAGCCCCTTAAGGAATTTGTAAGACATACCTTACTATGAATTTAATAACACTGTATTATTTGTCAAATTTATTTTGTGGGTTCAGTGAGTGTTTCATTCTAATTTCATGTTAATGTTATGGTAAAACATCAGCCTTCATAATATTTTTAATGATGTTTTTGTAAATATTGTATGTACTGTGCCATTAGAATTATTGTTCAAAAACATAGATTTGATCAAATCACTTGCTCTGTTTTTAAAACCTCTTACGGTTTTTCATTGTCCATAGGATAAAGTGGACAATGATCTTGAAACTTGCTTGCAAAGTCCTTTATAACCTGCTCTTAGTGTTTTTGTTTGTTTTGTTTTTTTTTAATAAGCCATTTTGGACTTTTGGAACACTCCCCCCCTGCATCCATCTGTGGCTCTAGCTATTTGTGGACTGCTTATTGTTACTGACTTGATTTTTTTCTTTTGCTTTTACTGTTCACACTGTTTGAAATCTCCTTTAAGGAACAAATTAGATTGAGAAGTCTTTAGACAGTATGATGATAATCAAGTTAATATATAAACTGAGAGCAAAACTCCAAGATAGCAGGGTTGACCACATTTAAAAATAAGTTGACAGATCATGTGATGTGTGATAGATTTTCATTGTATCTCATGAAATGGTAACATCTCCCTAGTTTATGTTTTCTCACACTGAGTAGAAAGTAAATGGGGCCAGTCATGAATAAAACTATACAGTTTATTTTCATTGTCCTCAGACTTTTTATCCTCCTCAGTGGCAGGCCTTTATCTGATTCTCTTTTTTCTTTTCCCTTGCAGTCACCAAGTCAGCCTGTTTCCCTACACATTCCCCTTTCTTCCTATACCCCAACCAAAGCAAGAAGAATCTGTGCTTGCTGAACATTTATTTTAACCTGAATATGTTTGTACAGATGCTGAAGAGATAGATTTGGAGTTCATCTAAATGAAATCTGCTCATTTTACAGAGGGGGAAGAAATTAACTCCAGAGAGATAAAAATATTGTCTTTAGGTTATTCTGTGAGATATTTGGGATACAGGGACTAAAAGCAAGTTAGGTCCTGGCTATTAGTCCACCTATACTTTCCATAAGAACATAAGTACCTATAGTCATGGTTTTCCAAGGCTGTAAATTAATTTTGCCAATGACCTGATAAATGACATCTCTGGTTAAAGGAATTGGTGGGTAAAGGTGTAACAGAGAGGGGAAAGTGAGAGAGGTGGGAGGGACTCATGAAATCACAAGTTCATAAGTGACCTTGAAGATAAACTTGCTCCCTGATGTAGTTATTTCAGGGTGACTTGTCAGGATGCAGCTGGTGTCAAGCTTAAGTGCGTTCAGGGGCAAGCCACATCACATATTTTTGTCATATGCTGAGGAAGGAGGGGAGGGTAAGAAGAATGAAAGTCAGCTGACTATTGCCTTCTTTGCCTAAAAACATTCAATTTAAACAAAACAAACTGAACAACTGTGTTAGCCAAGCAAAACTTTAGGAGACCTGTGTTCTGTTGGTGAGTAGTTTCTGACAGTTTATAATATTGGGTTGGTGTATACCTTATTATTTAAAAGGTGATCCATATTTATTTGATTATTAAAAGTCTTAGAACTTGGGGCCGAGGAGAGTATTCTCCACTGTCTTTTTCTTTTATGACCTAGAACTTTTATTCCTATATTGATTCACCCTAAGAAGTTTCTCATCTTTGTAGATGTTCCCTCCTCCATCTGCTAGAATACATTGCTTGGCTACTTCTTCCTTACATTTCATATAACATGCATTCAGCATATTTTAAATTTATTCAGTTAGCATTTAAATTTTAAATGAGAAATTTCAAACATAAAAGACTGTACTTACGTTTATTTTATATGGTTTAAGGAAGAAAATAAAGGAAAAAAGAGTCATGTACTCACCACCCATTTTCTTTGAAGTTCCACGTCTAACCCTATTTTACATCCCTTTCTCTCTGCCTCAGAGGGAACACATCTGTTCTGATTTTTTTTCTTGCTTTCTGATTTACATTTATTTTAAATAAATATAACCCCCCACAAATGTATTCCTAAATAATCTAAATAATTTGTTGTTAGTATTGCCTGCTTTGAACTTCCATAGAATCAGAGTATATGAATTCTTCTGTAATTTTTTTTCTTGACGTTTCTGAGATTTATCCATGTTGATGTGGATAATTGTAGTTCATTTTTAAGGGCTGTGTAGTGTTTGATTGTATGACCATAGTAAAATTTATCTATTCCACGGGTCATGGACCCTTGGGTGATTTGCTCTTTTGTGAAGGGGTGCTATGCAAATTCTTGTGAATGTCTTCTGCTGCATGTGTGCATCCAAAAGTAGAATTGCTGAGTTACAAGGCATGTTCATATTTAACTTTACACTGTATATCGTAGTCAGAATAACGTCTCTCCAAAGATGTCCTGTTCTAATCCCAGGAATTCATGAATGTTACCTAACTTGGCAAAGGGGACTTTGCATGTGGGATTTTTAAGGACCTTGAAATGGAGAGATTCTCCAGAATTATCTGAGTGGACCCAAAGTAATCATAAGGGTCCTTAAAAAGTGGGAGAGGGAGACAGAAGAGGTCAGAGATGGAGATGTGACAGTGGAAGTAGGATTGGAGTAACATAATGTGAGAAAGATTCGGTCTACCTTTGGCTGTGACAATGGAAGAAGGAGGCCGGGAACCAGAGAAAGCAGGCAGCTTCTAGACTCTAGAAAAGGCAAGGAAACTGATTTTGCTCTAGAGCTCTCCAAAATAACAAAGCCCTGCTAGCATCTTGATTTTAGTCCAGAGAGACCTATGAAGTCAAACTTCTGACCCACAGAACAGTCAGATAATAAATTTGTGTTGTTTTATGCCCGTGAGTTTGTGGTAATTTGTAACTGGAAAGTATTAATTTGCATTAACTGCTGTAATAATTTGCATGGACTACTGTAATGAAGTACCACAAAGTGGGTGGCTTAAAAAACAGAAATTTATTGTCTCAAATTTCTGGAGCCTAAAAGTCCAAGATCAAGGTGTCCCCAAGATTGGTTCTTTCTGAGGGTTGTGATGGAGAACGTGTTTTATGCCTGTCTACTAGCTTCTGTGGTTTCCTGGCAGTTCCTGGCATGTTTTTTGGCCTGTAGGTGTGTCACCCCGTCTTTGCCTTCATCTTCACGTGGCACTCTCACAATGTCTCTTCACAGTTCTTCCCTCTCTCTGCTGGTCTTTGTGTCCTTAATGACCGAATTTTCATTTAATTACCTCTGTAAAGACCCTGTTTTCAAATAAAGTCACATTTCCAGTACATATCTTTTTGGAGGACATAGTTCAACCCATACATGTAACAATAAAAACCAGGACACTATAGAAAGTTGAGTTGTTTTTCAAGATCGTCGTACCATTTATATTTTTGCTAGCAGCGAATAAGAGCACCCTCTTTGATTCTTGTTAACTAAATTTAATTTTTGTTAGTCAGTTTGATATTTATTTGTGAATTTAATTGGAATTTCCTAATTATTAATAAGTCAGTATTTTTTTATGTTATGGACTACATTTATTATTCAGGGATTACCTGTTCATGTCTTTTGCCCTTTTAAAAATTGAGTGGTTTGTTTTTTCTTAATAATTCATGTGTTCTCTATATATTCTGGGTGTTAATCTTTTATTCGCTATTTGGGTTGCAGATACCTTCCAGTTTTTATGGTATCTTTTGATAACTGAAGTTCTTCATTTTAATGTCAAATTTACTATTCTTTTCCTTTAATTTTCCTTTAAGACTCTTTGTGTCTTGTTTACACAACCCTTCCCTATTAGAAGTCATAAAATATACTCCTATATTGTCTTTTCAAAGTTTAAAAATTTTGCCTTTCAAATGGTTTTTATTGACTTAGAATTCATTTATAGGTATGACGTGATGTAGAGATCTAATTTTTTATCTATATGGATATCTACTAATGTCAACATAATTTATTGAAAAGTTTCTTCTCCATTTATCAGTGTGCATCTGTCATATATCAAGTTTCAATATATGTATGAGTCTGTATCTGGTCTCTCATGTTTCATTGGTTAGTGTATGTATCCTATGTTAATACAACAGTATCTTAATTATAATAGCTTTATAATAAGACTTAATATTAAGTAAGTCCCCCTCATCTTGTTATTGTTCTTCAATAGTGTGTTGGTTATTTTTGGACCTTTGCTTTTCTATGTATATTGTAGAATAAGTTTGTCAATTTCTACAAGAAATCTCATTGGGATTTTGATTGGCATTGCATTAAATCTTTTGAACAATTTAGAGATGAATTTGCTTTTGATTGAAAACTTTAAGTTGTATTTTTCTAGAAATTTAATGTAACTTTTCAAGTTTATTTCCTTAGTGTACAATATCCTTTTATTATCTGTTTAATCTGTTTGGCATCTGCATTTATAACTACTTTTTCATTCCTAATATCATTTATGCCTTTTTTCTTTGTTTTTTTAATCAGCCTCACTAAAAGTTTGTTTTCAATCTTTTCAGAAAATTGGCTCTTTATATTGGTACTTGTTTTCTATTTTATTGGCTCTTACCTTTGTTTTTTTTTCTTTCTTTGAGTTCATTTTCTTGTTCTTTTTCTAATTTATTAATTAGGATATTAATTTATTTTAAGCTCTTTCTTTAGAAGTATAATTTAAGATTATATACTTCTAAATATGGCTTTAATTGAATATCAAATTTTTATGTGTAGTGTTATTTTTCAGTCTTCAGCATTTTCTAACTTTGGTTTTGATTTCTCTTTTGACTAATGAGTTGTTTAGAAAAAAATTTTAAAATTTATAATTATTTGCAAGTTTCCTAGTTACGTTATTGGCGTTGATTTCTGACTTAATTGCTGTGTGAGCAAGGAGGACGGCCTGACACGTGACCAGTTTTCATAAATGTTTTTATGTTCTTGAAAATAATATGTATTTCTAATTGTTAGGTAGAATATTCGTTAGCTGTCTGGTAGATAAATGTTGTTCTCATCAGAGCTTCTGTGTTCTCTCTGACTTACTTATCTTCTTGAGCCATCAGTGCCTGGAGAGAGTATTAAAAATCCCACTTTCCTGTTGAATTTGTCAGTTCCCCGCCCCCATAGGGGGCTTAAATGTTTGCAGTTTGCTTCTCTTGTTTGAAGGTAAGTGTATGGAGAACAGAACTTTTCAAATTGGATGGAATTACTTATCAGAGAAACAACAAAAAGAATATGTGAGAGATAGCACATTCCAAATATCTAAAGAGTTATTGTAGGCAAGGAATAAAAAATTAGTTTGTCAGAGTTAACATGTATTCACAAATTCCCTTTTATATATTCCAAGCCCTGGAGATACTAAGATAAGTTCAGGGTCTGTATTGCAAGGAGATCACACACTAATGGAGAGAGAAAATGTAAATAAAGAATTACGATTCAGTGTGGAAGGTGATATATAGCAGAGGTATAAATAAAGTACCATTGGAGCATTTTGGAAGGAACAACTAACCCTTTCCAGAATGAGAGTCAGAAAGCCTTCAAAAAGTAACATTTGAGCTTTAATCTTCAATGAAAGTTTTTTACTGATATAAAACAAAAAATGAATTTAAAAATTTTACTTCTCTGACTTTAAAAAGAAATTTTCAAAGTTATCCTGGCTTAATCTTCACCTTACCTTAAATATGTATGTAAGTAAATACTTCTTACCAACCAGCATATTGAAAAGTCTTGAAAAACATGGAGCCAAATCAAGCAAACTGTTCACCTTCAGTCACCAATCAATACTAACAAAAAAGATGCTTAAGTTCTCTATCAGAAGGTAGGAGAACGTAAAGGGGCATAAATGGTAGTGGAAGGAGAGAGACATGGGGTGATGAACACACAATACATTGTACAGATGATGTATTACAGAACTGTTCCCCTAATTTTGTTAACCAGTGTCACTCCAATAAATTCAATAAATAAATTAATTAATAAGAAATGTCAGTATCAGTGGTTAAAAAAAAGGCAATGAAGAAATGTAACCCAGGATCAGAAAGGAGGTATTACTATTGTAAGATGTAATAATTACCAAGTTCTCACTATGTGCTAGTCTCAACAACCCTGTGAAATAAGTAATAGGATCCTGTTTTGCAGCTGGGAACTAAGGCAGAGAGGTGAATTAACTAGCTCCAAATCACTTAGCTAGTACATAGAAAATACCATAGAATGCTAAGTGCCACTCCCGTTATATAATGAGCCCCTAAGAATGCTTCCATTTGAAACAATTGAAAGGAATCATTGAGTAAGGAAGCTTTCTGATACTAAAAAGAAAAAAAGAAAAGAAAAAGAAAATAATACACGGGAGGAACATTTTTTCTTCGTCCTTTTTAGGGTTTTTTGTTGATCTAGTAGTTAAATTGATGTAAAACAGATTAACAGGAGAAAACCAAATTTAATTGGTAAATATAGGAGCACCATGGAAATATGAGACTCAGAGAAGTGACCAAATCAGGAATCTTTTATACCTATGAGATGAAGAAATAATAAAGAATACTTGACAAGATAAAGGGGTTTGGGCCTGGGTTAATACATTAGTGAAGAAGTAATAAGGTTTGTTTATACAGCCTTCTTGGCTCTCAGTTCCCTGTCTCTGGTGATAAGGTTGCCTTTTGCCCTCCTGGTACAGGGAAAGGTACTTTTCACATAGATTTATCTCCTGTTTTCAGCAGGGAATGAAAGAGGGTAGATGTCCTTGTATTGGCTATTTCTCAAATACCTTTAATTCAAAATGGTATGCCAAAGTGGCATATTTTGGGGTGGCATATTCTGCTCCCTTTCAGTAGGCGTCCTAAGAGGTAAGCAAGTAAAATAAAAACAGTTTTCACTTGAATAGTTTCTAACTATCCTTAGCGATCTTGAACATTTGCTTCTGTGAGGTATGGCTAGACTCAAGAGTTAAAAACCTAGGGTCTGTCCAAAGTCAGGAATCTAATAGGAAACCTCTGCATAAAGCCGGAGCCATAAAATGCTACTCCCTCAGTATAAGGGTAAATGAGAAATAAAGATGGCCATGGAGATGGGATGCCTGTCTTGACCTTGGCACAAGGGTGCTGGGGGAGGGATAAAATAAATTTTGCCTGGGAATGAACAACCACAAGAGGGTCCTCATATTGTTTTCTTTTTTATTGTAGTAAAATATACATAACATAAAACTTAACATTTCTACCATTTTTAAGTATACAGTTTGGTGGTCTTAACTATATTGATCTTATTGTGTAACCATCACCACCATCCATCTCTAGAAATTTATCTTCTTAAACTGAAACTCCACACCCATTATTAAATAATAACTCTTAATTCTCCCTTCCCCAACCCCTGGTAACCATGATTCTACTGCTTTTATGAATTTGACTGTAAATACCTCATATAAGTGGAATTATACAGTATTTATTAATATCTTCTTGCAGCTGAATTATTTCACTTAGTATAATCATTGTTGGAATTTTGATGGGAACTGCATTGAATCCACAGATTGCTTTGGGTAGTATTGACATCTTAACAATAGTAAGTCTTCCAGTCTATTAACATGGGATGTCTTTCAATTTGTGTTTTAATTTTTTCAGAAATATTTTGTAGTTTTTACTACAAGTGTACAAGTCTTTCACCTCTTTTGTTAAATTTATTCCTAAGTATTCTTTTCTTAGAAATAAGTTTTAAAAGATTCTATTTATTTATTTTTAGAGAGAGGGGAAAGGAGGGAGAAAGAGATGGAGAGAAACATCAGTGTGACCTGGAGCTGAGCCAGTAACTTTTAGGTTTACAGGCCTGTGCTCAATCCACTGAGCCATACCAGCCAGGGCCCTAAGTATTCTTTTGATGAAATTGTAAATGGAGTTTTTTCTTAATTTAATTTTTAATTGTTCATTGTTAGTGTGTAGAAATGTTACTGGTTTATGTGTTGATTTTATATTCTGAAGCTTTCCTGAATTTGTTTATTCTAACTTTTTGTGTGGGATCTTTAGAGTACTTATTTAGTTAAAGGAGTTTTCTTTTTCTTTTTTTATTGTATTTTTTCCACTACCATTTATCCCCCTATACTTTCTTCCACCTCCACCCACCTTCCTCCCCTCTGCAATCACCACCCTGTTGTCCATGTCCATGAGTCCCTTTTTGCTTGGTCCCTCCACCCCCTAGCCTCCCACCCCTATGTCTAGAACTGTCAGCCTGCTCTCTATGAGTCTGTCTCTGTTTTGCTTGTTAGTTTAGTTTATTCATTAGATCCCACATATGAGTGAAATCCTATGGTACTTGTTTTTCTCTGCCTGGTATATTTCACTTAGCATAATATTCTCCAATTCTCCAGGTCCATCCATGCTGTCATGAAGGGTAAAGTTTTGTTCTTTTTTATGGCCGAGTAGTGTTCCATTGTGTAAATGTCCCATAGTTGTTTAATTGGGCTGCTTCTAAAACTTGACTATTGTAAAAATTTTTTTTAAAGATTTTATTAAGACTTTTTAAAGAACAGTATAATACAAAATTGAGAGGAAGGTACAGAGGTCTCCTATATATACTTTACCCCTACACTGGCATAGCTTAATCCATTGTCAGTATCTCCTACCAGAGTGTTACATTTGTTAAAATTGATTAAACTACACTGGTATGTCATAATCACCCCAAATTCATAGTTTATATATATATATATTTACTATTGGCATTATACATTGTCTGGGTTTGGACAAAAATATGATGATAGATATCCATTGTTATGGAAAATACAAAGTATTTTTACTTCCCTAAAAACCCTCCTGGTTTTCATCCCTTCCTCCATCCCCACCACTGGCAACCACTAATTGTTTCATTGTCTTCATAGTTTTGACTTTTCCATAGTGTTATGGATTAGAAATCATAAGAGTACTCATTTAGTTTTGTTTAACTCTAAATTAATGTAATATTCTACATATGTGGACTGAGAAATCTTGAAAATGTAGATTGTTCCCAAGTGACTGTGAGAAGTAAATTCAAATATTCTAAGGCTTCATGTAATTTCCACAGATAAATTCCCAAGGAAAGTGAGCAGTGCATTGTCAGAAATGCACAAAACATGCAGAGAAACAAGGCATTAAAAGTAAGAATGTGCAGGAAAGTATATAGAGACTTCCAGCCAAGACAGAGGTGTAGGTAGATAGACTTTGTCTCCTCTCATAACCAAAAGAAGGACAACAAATTTAAAAACAGAAAGTAACCAGGACAGCTAGAAAATTGAACTGTATGGCAGTCCAACAACCAAGGAGTTAAAGGAACATTCATCTAGACTGGGAGGAGGGTTGGAGATAGGCACCCAGGGTGGAGAGGACTCACTGCAAGACGGCAGTTGGAGGACTCGGGTGGGTGAGGTGGCTGGCAGATGGGCACTCCCACATTTGTGTGTGGATAAACCAGGAGGAACAACTGGGGAGTGAGACAAACCATGCAACCCAGGGTTCTAGCATGGGGAAATAAAGCCTCAAAACCTGTGACTGAAAAAAACCTGTGGGGGTTGAGGCGACAGGAGAAACTCCCAGCCTCATAGGAGAGTTTGTTGGAGAGACCCACAGGGTCCTAGAATGTACACAAACCCACCCAAAGGGAAATCAGCACCAAAAAGGCCCAATTTGCTTGTGGGTAGCAGAGGAAGTGACTGAAAGCCACCCCAGACCTGATCAAGTGGCATTGTTCCCTCTCATATTCCTCCTCTACATACAATGCCACAACACAGCGATGTGGGTGACACTGCCCTGGCAAATACCAAAGGCTGTGCCCCTTACTTCATAATAGGTGTGCCAAGACAAAACATGGCCCAAATGAAAGAATAGATCAAAGCTCCAGAAAAAATAGCACTAAGCAATAAAAAGATAGCCAACCTATCAGATGCAGAGTTAAAAAACACTGGTAATCAAGATGCTCATAGAAATGGTTGAGTATGGTTGAAAAATAGAGAAAAAGGTGAAAGCTATGAAAAATGAAGTAAAGGAAAATGTACAGAGAACCAACCAACAGTGAAGGAAGGGAAACTGGAACTCAGATAAGTGGTTTGGAGCAGAAGGAAGAAATTAACATTCAACCAGAACAGAATGAAGAAACAATTTTAAAAAAAGAGGAGAGGCTTAGGAACCTTCAGGACAACTTTAAACATTTCAACATCCGAATAATAGGGGTGCCAGAAGGAGAAGAGTAATAGCAAGAAATTGAAAACTTATTTGAAAAAATAATGAAGGAAAACTTCCCCTAATGTATGGCAAAGGAAATAAGACTTCCGGGAAGTCCAGGAAACTCAGAGAGTCCCAAAGAAGTTGGACCCAAGGGAGGACACACTAAGGCATGTTATAATTACATTAGCCAAGATTAAAGATGAGAAAATCTTAAAAGCAGCAAGAGAAAAAGAGAGTTACCTACAAAGGAATTCCCATGAGACTGTCAGCTGATTTCTCAAAAGAAACCTTATAGGCAACAATGGGTTGGAAAGAAGTATTCAAAGTCAAAGACAAGGACCTATATCCAAGATTCCCCTGTCCAGGAAGGCTATCATTTAGAATGGAAGGGCAGATAAAGTGCTTCCCAGATAAGGTCAAGTTAAAGCAGTTCATCATCACCAAGCCCTTATTATATGGAATGTTAAAGAAAAAGAAGATAAAAAATATGAACACTAAAATGACAGAAAATTCACAACTATTAAAAACTGAACCTATAAAGTAAATCAAAACCAAAAACAAACTAAGCAAACAGCTAGGACAGGAACAGATCAGATTCACAGAAATAGAGATCGCAGAAGGGTTATCAGTAGGGAGGGAGTGGGGAGAGGATGGGGGAAAAGGTATATAGAATAAGAAGCATAAATGGTAGGTACGAAATAGATGGGGAGGTTGAGAATAGTATAGGAAATGGGAAAGCCAAAGAATGAAATTGTATGTATGACCCATGGACATGAACTAAGATTGTGGAATAATGGTGGAAGGACGGGGGTGTACAGGCAGAGGGGAATAAAGGGGAGAAAAAATGGAACAACAGCAATAGCATAATCAATAAAATACATTAAAAAATAAAAATGAGTAAACATATTCTTACCTAGTAACAAAAAAGTAATAGAAAGAAAAAAACACAAAGGGTTTAGAGGTTGGAATTATCAGATAGAAAAAATTGTTTACTATGATTAAAGAAATAAAATAGAAGCTTGGGAAAATGATTGGGGAATAGAAGAATAAAAGAGCAAGCATGCAGATTTGAAAAATATAACTTCTAAAGACGAGAAATACAACCACAAATTAAAAACTGATGCACAGCCTTGCCCACATAGCTGTTTGTTGGGTTTGTCCCCACTTGGGGCACCTGTGAGAGGCAGCTGGTTGATGTCTCTCTCTTGCATCAATGTTCTCTTCCCTCTCTGTTTTCCTCCTGTCCCCACTCTCTAAATATAAATAAATAAAATCTTTTAAAAAGTGATGTACATATTAAATAGCAGTTGAGAGAGAGAGAGAATTTGTGAACCAGAAGATAGATTCAAAGAAATTGTCCACAATGTTTTGCAGAGGAAAAAAAAAGATAGAAATCAAGAAAGACTAAAAACTTAGAAAATAGAAGATGGAGTGTCAGTTAAACATAGATTTAATTGAAGTTCCAAAAGGAGATAATAAAATGGAAAACAGGTAATATATGAGTAGATAATGGCTGAAAAATAGAATTTTATAGAATTGATAAAAACAACTGATCTTCAGAAAGTCCATTGAATCCCAAGCAGAATGAATAAAAAGAAACCTACTCCTACCTAGACACGTCATTGCAAAATGCAGAACTTGCACAAAAGTGCTAAGAGAAGTCAGAGAGGAAAGAGAAATTACCTACAAAAAATGAATGACAATTATACTAGAAGGTGACTTATTAATAGCAATAGTGGATGCCACAAAGCAGCAGAATGTCATCCTTCGTGTGCTGAGGGCACTAGAAATCAGTGCTCTGCAAAACTATCTTTCTAAAAAGAGAACAAATTAAAAGTGTTTCAGACCAGCAAAAATTGAGTTTTACTACTGAAGGTATATATACCTCAGGCAGAAGGAAGAACTGAAATTAAGAAGGAACACTAAGAGTAAATATATAGTAAAATTAAGCAACCATGATGTTATAAAACATTGCTCATGGTGTTTAATTTGTGAGGGGAGAACAAGCTAGAACTAAAATACTAGAAAACAGCATTTATGGTGGAAGGAAAAGTGGAAAGAGAGGTATGGAGATTTTCATATGAAGAAAGGTGTGAAGATACTTCAGCTGTGGGTGTCTGAAAGTTTAGTGTTGTCATTGGCTAACAGGGACTATGGGGAAAGGATCAAGTTAGGGAGAAATGATAAAAAAATTTTGGTTTCCTTGATTAATGCATGTTATTTTCTCGTGTGTGTTTGCTCTCTAAATGGGATGTAAGCTCCCTCAGACCAGGATCAAACATTTCTGTTTTGTACTTCTCATGGTACATATTTTAGAATTCACAATGTGTATCTATTATTGTTATTTATTTACTTTTGGGTTGTTACTCATAACAGTTCCACGTTAACCTTGGAAGAACAGTAGTTGGAGATGAGTCTTAATTTCCTATCTTTGGTATTCTCATTAACAATAAGCCGTGTTGCAGAACAATGAAGCCAGACTGCGTGAGTTTAGGTGTCACTTCTGCCACTTGTAGGATATCGGGCAAGTTCTTTAACTTCTCTGCACCTCAGTTTCCCCAGGTGTAAACTGGGCGTAATAAGAGCACTTTTCACTCTGTTGTGAGATGTTGTGAGGCTTAAATGAGTTAATAACCTGTGAAATTCTTGGATCAGAGTCTGGCATTGTTCCCAAGCTCTTAATAGGTTGTTGGTATTATTATTAATATTAAAATTTTCATTTTGAGATTACTTGGTAGTACATATACCAAGTTACTCTAAAATCAATAATAAGGTTAAAAGAAATTTAGATGTTTTAAACAAGGTCTTTTTATTGTTCCAGTACTTCTCTTGCAACCTGTATTAGATTAAAAAAAACTTTGCATATGGGATTATATGAGGGAAATTCAGCAGTTGTCAGTATTGGGACAACAAAGAAAAGCTACAAGTAATCGTTTTAAAAGTGATTAAAAGGCATTATTGGGATTTCTTACGTATTAATGTTTCAGAGTTTGAAGGTTAAGAACCTTTGGTCTGCCAGACATGAATTTGTCAGCTACTACAACCATAGTTTACTGTTCCTTAAACTTTTTGTTCCATTTCGTCACTTTGGAGTGGAGTGGAGTGTAAACTGGAGCTTCCAACAAATGCCCGTAACCATAATTCTTGCTTCATCATTCACTGTCTGCTAAGCATGTCGACAGTTATGTGGCCCCACCCCAGGGATGGTAAGAGGGAGAAAAGAGATAAGGGAAAAAAAGGCAGAGAAATTATATGTAAAAAAGTGACTCTTTCATCTTTCTTTTCATTTCAGTCAGCATTAGGTACCACACTGACTGCTCCTTCAGTTAAGGCTTCATTCCACTTTTTAAAGTTTTTCTGAAGAACTTCTACTACTTAAATGGTAATGATTTAAAGCAGACAAAAAACAATAATGGCTATGAAGTTTTACAAATGTGTGGGGAAATATTTTTCTTTAGGGGAAAACACCTACATACACATTAGTAAATACCAATATTTATCATTATATGAGTCTTTGTAGTGTTTGCTTTTGTTATAAAAGTAAGCACCATATTGAATTAACTTTAATATCTGAAAATTTAGTTTCTCAGCAAACATTGCTAAGGTGTTCTTGGAGCTGTGAGGGTGACGAAGGAGAATCATGGAAGACATTGCTTTTCAGCAGGAAAATAGAAAAAGCTGTTTTTAGTCCCAATACTTTTTACACAAGTATTTTAAGGTTTGCATGTCCTACAGTTTTGCATGTCCTGTAGTTTTCTTTTTATTTTTTGCCAAGTTAAGAATTTATCCGCTTCCAAAGCTTATTTCTTGGAACACCACTCATAGGATTTGTATAAAGTATACTGTGTCAAAACTTATTTTATTTGCAAGAATAACTCAGAGTTTCCAGCAGACCTGGCTATAGGCATACACTTACAACATAGTAATCATTCATTTAGTGCCTACTAAGGGCAAGCAATTAATGATTTGGGAGATTAAAACATACCGTGCCATCAAGAAACTTGGAATCTAGTACAAAGAAAAAAAAAGAGTGCCATAAAAGAGTGTAAACAAGATAGAGAAGGGTTAAGGAAAGACTGGTGCTGTGCCTGTGAGGGCCCTACAGAAAATAGATGATGCACTGAAATGGGTAAACGTGGAGAGTTTAGTGAAGGGGGAACTTATAAGAGAGTGGGAAGAATTTAGGAAAACCAACATGGGATGATAAAGTATCTGGTGAACAAGAATAGGTAGCAGACATATAAGGGCAAAGAGGGGAGTTACTGTCAAGAACCTATGCACCCCAATGTTCATAGCAGCACAATTTACGATAGCCAAGTGCTGGAAGCAACCTAGGTGCCCATCAGTAAATGAATGGATCAAAAAATGATGGTGCATTTACACAGTGGAATTCCGTGCAGCAGAAAGAAAGAGGGAACTCCTACCCTTTGCAACAGCATGGATCAAAATGGAAAGCATTATGCTAAGTGAAATAAGCCAGGCGATGAAAGACAAATACCATATGATCTCACCTTTAACAGGAATCTAATCAACAAAACAAATAAACAAGCAAAATATAACCAGACAGTGAAATCGAGAACAGGCTGACAGTGACCAGAGGGGAAAGGGGAGATAATTTCAGGGGAAAAGGGGGAGGGTTTGCAGGAACAAGTATAAAGGACAGATGGACAATAACAAGGGGGGTGGAAACAGAAGGGAGGTGGGCAGGGCTCGGGGGGTGGACTGTGATGGGGGTAAAAGGCAGAAAACTGTACTTGAACAACAGTTAAGACTCAGAGGGTAGCTGTATAGAGGTCTGTTTGACAGAAGCATTGGCCTCTGGTAGAGGGACGTTGCTAAGAAGCGGTAACTTTAGGTGTGAGCTGGGGGGTTAAATACCTCAGGCTCACTCACTCTTCCTGTCTTTAAAAGTCCCCTGTCAGTGTCTTCCATTGGCTGAATCCACCTAGACGAGAGGACAAAAGAGAGTGTTGATGATGTAGTCTATTCAGGACAGTCTCCTGGTGGGGCACAGTACACAGTAGTGAAGAGTGGGAAATGGACCTGGAGGGGCAAGTAAAATATACCCAGCACAATTGGCTTTTTAAGGACACAGAACATAGCAGTTTCTGCAGAAGCGGGGGAATGGCTGTTTAGGAAGGGAAAAATCAAGTAAACAGAGATAGAGAAGTATTGAAATAATGTGCTCAGAAATGGAAGTTATTTCTGTTTGGAGTGTGTGCTGAACAAAGAAAAATAATAGGCCATAAAAATGAAAAGCTAGATTGGCATTTGCAGAGACATGCTCATCTTTACACTGCTTATCCTCTTATTTATTGTCTTGTATTATATCATGGCTTTATAAATGCATGGACGTCAATACTGCCTTCATTGTTAGGTAGAAGATACTGGGTCAAGTTCTTTGTATCACCATGGCTATCTGAGTGATTTGCACATATAGAAAGAGAAGGAGTAATTTAGATAGAGAGGCTTACAGTTAAGAATACAGGCTCTGGAATTGGACTGTTTTGTGTTTGAACTCGCTTCCTAGCTTGATGACCTTGGCAAATTACCTAATCTGGGCCTCAGTTTTCTTGTTTATAAAACAGGCCAAATTAACTTTATCATAGTTGTGAGGAGTACATATAAACTACTTAGCCCAGAGCCCAGCATGCATGTCAGTAATGTTACCAATTTTTATAAAAACTGCAGTTAGGAGGATATAGCTGTCTTCCAATCCTCATCTGACAGCCTGCCACATGAAATAGGTATTAAACTTCCTATTTTTGTGAGAACTTTTGGGGTCAGAACTAAGACTAATATTCATAAATAATAGGTTTTGAATTAAAATGAAAAAGCCTTTTGGTCATTTAAAGTTGCTTGAATCAGAACTGCTTAGTTTGTGGGTGGGAGAGGGTGTGCAGGGTGGAGGGGAGTGAGGGGGGAAATGGGACAACTGTAATAGCATGATCAATAAAATATATTAAAAAAAAAAAGAACTGGTTAGTTTGTTAGAATGATTTCCATGCCAAGGGAAGTGTTCAAGAAAAGACTAGGGATGTTTAAAAGTATATTCATGTATCAGATTAATAAAAACTAGATAAAATCTTCAGGATACCTTCCAACTATAACTTTATTCTCTAAATCTGTGAAAATGGAGGCTTTGGATAGAACTGGTTTGATTTCTTCTATATTTGTTCCTCATGGTGAGGTCAGTTCCTCCCCTTCCCCCAATAGTCCAATTTAAATGTCATCTCTCTTTATTTAACAATATTTATTGATCACAATCAAGTGTTCCAGGTTTTGTTCTGGGTATTATGATTAGAACTGAATAAGACACGTAAGATTCTTGATCTAATGGAGCTTTAAAAAAATTCTAGCACATGTAAGCAGAAAATAAAAACAGTGAAATAACTTCAGGTAGTTCTAAGTACTGTGATGCATGAAGAAAGTAAAACAATATGGGATGAAGGGGTATTAATTAGAGCCTGGGTGATGGAAGTAGTGCTTTTAGGGTGGCCAAGGAACGCTTGGAAGAGGGGACTTTTCAACCGGCACGTGAATGTTGTGAAGGAGCTGGTTGTGTAAGACCTGGGGGAAGAACATTCTAGGCAGAAGAACTAGCAAAGGCTAGCGAAGTCCTGTGGTGGGAAAGAACTTGGCATGCTTGGGAGTCAGAAAGCAAGCCAGGTGGCTGGAGAGTGGTAGCAGTGGTAGGAGAGGTAAGAAGAGCATGGATCGCACAGGGCCTGGTGGACCATGTTAACACAGTTCATTCTTATGCGTTTTGGTGGGAAGCCATGAGTCATTTTCTTCCATTTTTTTTCCTATGTATAGATTTTTTTCTTCCATCATTTGTTGTAAAAACTCTCCTTAATTGAATGGTGTGGGAACCTTTGTCAAAGATCAATTTGCTGTATGTATGTAGATCTACTTCTGGTTCTTTCTTCTGTCCCATTAATCAGTGTACCTTTCCCTTCGCCAATACAGCAGTGCCTTGATTACCGTAAAATTGTGTAATATGAGTGTTCCAACTTTTTTTTTTCAAAATAGTTTTGTTCCTTTACCTTTCCATATAGATTTTAGAATCAGCTTGTTTAAATTTATAAAAATAGCCCTGGCTGGTGTGGCTCAGTGGTTGAGTGTGTCAGCCTTCGAACCAAAGGGTTGCCAGTTCGATTCCCAGTCAGGGCACATGCCTGAGTTGCGGGCTAGGTTCCCGTAGGGGGTGTGTGAGAGGCAACCACACATTGATGTTTCTCTCCCTGTCTTTTGTCCCTTTCTTCCCCTCTCTAAAAATAGATAAATAAAATATTAAAAAAATAAATTTACAAAAATATTTGGCTGGTATTTTGATCATAATTGCATTAAACCTGTAGAATCAGGAATGCAGATTGGTGCAGCTGCTGTGGAAAGCAATATGGACTTACCTCAAAAAATAAAAATGGAAACTGCCTTATGATCCAGTTGTTCCACTCTGGGAATATATCCAAAGAAGCCCAAAACACTAAGTCTGAAGACTATATGGACCCCTCTGTTCATTACAGCCTTATTTATGATAGTTAAGATTTGGAAGCAGCCCAAGTGCCCATCAGTAGATGAGTGGATAAAAAAGCTGTGGTACATTTACACAATGGAATAATACTTGGTCGTAAGAAAGAAGGAAATCTTACCTTTTATGACAGTATGGATAGACCCGGAGAGTATTATGCTAAGTAAAATAAGTCAGACAGAGAAAGAAAATACCATATGATTTCACTTATATGTGGAATCTAATGAACAAAATGAACAGAACACCTTATAGAATTGGCGGAATTGGCATTTTTTATTATGTTAGTCTTCCAGTCCATGAGCATACAATATTTCTTTATTTACTTAGGTCTTCTCTGATTTTTTTCTTCAGTGTTTCACAATCTTCAGCATACAAGTCCTGTATACCTTTTGTTAGATTTACATATATTTAATTTTTTAGAACTATTACAAATGATGTATTTTTTTAGATTTTGGTTTTTAATTTATCATTGCTAATATATAGAAATATGATTGTTTTATGTGTGTGACCTTGTTAAATTTACTTATTGTTATTTTTTTTTTGTATGAGAAGCTTGGACAATCTGTGTTTTTAAAAATTCCTTACCCTCTTATAGAAAATTGAAAAAAGTTATGAAAAGTAGAAAGAATAAAAAACTCTCATAATTTTACCATCTGAGACAAGCTACATTTGGCATATATTATGCCAAACATATATATTTGTTTTTAAGTGTATTTTATTGATTATACTATTACAGTTGTCCTAATTTTTTTCTCCCTTTTATCCCACCTCTGCCCTGCACCCCCCACCCTCCAGCATTCACCCCCCTTAGTTCATGTCCATGGGTTGTACATATAAGTTCTTTGGCTTCTGTATTTCCTATACTATTCTTAACCTATCCCTGTCCATTTTATGTCTGCCAGTTATGCTTCTTCTTCCCTGTACTTCCCGCCCTGATCATCCCCCTAGCCATTGATATCCCTCCATGTGATCTCCATTTCTGTGATTCTGTTCTTGTTCTAGTTGTTTGCTTAGTTTTTGTTTTTAAGGTTCAGTTGTTGATAGTTATGAGTTTGTTGTCATTTTATTGCTCATAGTTTTTGATCTTCTATTTCTTAGGTAAGTCTCTTTAACATTCCATATAATAAGGGCTTAATGATGATGAACTGCTTTAACTTGACCTTATCTGAGAAGCCTTTTCTCTTGTTGCTTTTAAGATTCTCTCCTTATCTTTAATCTTGGGTAATGTAATTATAATGTGCTTTGTTGTGTTCCTCCTTGGGTCTAATTTCTTTGGGACTCGCTGGGCTTCCTGGACTTCCTGGAAGTCTATTTCCTTAACCAGATTGGGGAAGTTTTCCTTCATTATTTGTTCAAATACATTTTCAGTTTCTTGCTTTTCCTCTTCTCCTTCTGGCACACATATGATTCAGTTGTTGGAATGCTTAAAGTTATTCTGAAGGTACCTAAACCTTTCCTCATTTTTTTGAATTCTTGTTTCTTCATTGTATTCTGGTTGGATGTTTATTTCTTCCTTTTGTTCCAAATTGTCGATTTGAGTCCCAGTTTCCTTCCCTTCACTGTTGGTTCCCTGTGTATTTTGCTTTATTTCACTTTATGTAGCCTTCATGTCTTTCTTCATTTTACAACTGAGTGCTTATATTTGTTAAATTATTTACATAATTGAGGTCATGTGGAACTGAACAGATGAATACATTTTTGCTTTTTGGCTTAATATCTGACAAGCACTTACCCATATTACCAAAAACTCTTTATAAACATTTAAAATAAGTGAATGACATTTACTTTTGAATGCACCATAATTTGCTTATCCAGTCTCCCATTCTGAAACATTTCAGTTGTTGCCAACTTTTTTGTTATTGTAAATAGTACTGCATTTAGCATCTCTGTAGATGCTAAATCTGTAGATTCAGTGCAATTCCTATTAAAATACCAATGGCAGATTTCACATATGTAGAGCAAATATTTCAAAAATTTATATGGAACCCAAAAGACCCCAAATAGCCTCAGCAATCTTGAAAAGAACAAAGTTGGAGGTATCACAATACCAGATATCAAACTATATGAATATTTTCTATAGATTCCTTGAGATTTTCTTATGTAAACAGTACTGTTATGTATGAAGAGGGAGAGTTTTATTTCTTCCTTTGTCAGTACTTTGGTACCATGCTGAGTAGGAGTGGTGAGAGTCAACATTTTTTCCTTGTTCCCAATCTAGCAGGAAACATTAAGTCTTTCCACCATCATTGGTGGTTGTAGCTTTCATGTAGATGTTCTTTATGAGGTTAGGAAAGTTCCTCTCTAAGTTTGTTGAGAGTTCAGTGTTGTCAAATGCCTTGTCTGTATCAAGTGATATGATCACGTGTCTTTTCTTTAGACTATTAATGTGGTGGATTACATTGATTTTTGAATATTGAATGAGCTTTGCAGTGCTGGGATAAGTTGAAATTGGTTGTAGAAAGTATTCTTCTTATATATTGTTGGATTTGATTTCTTAATATTTTGTTGAGGATTTTTACGTGTGCGTTCATGAGGGACATAAGTCTGTAGTTGCTGTACTGTTTTGTCTGATTTTAGTGTCAGGGTAATGGTGGCCTCCGAATGAGTTGGGAAGTGTTTCTTGTACTTTCAGAAGAGAATATGCAAAATTGGTTTTATTTATTCTTTAAATGTTTGATAGAATTTGCTAGTGATACCATCTGGGACTAGAAAAATTTTTGTCCCTGTGGAAACTTTAAAACTATGATTCCAATTTATTTTTATTCATTTTTTAAAAGATTTCATTTATTTTTATAGAGAGATGAAGGGAGAGAGAAAGAGAGGGAGAGAAACATCGATGTGAGAAACAATGATCAGCCACCTCTTACACACCCTGAACTGGGGACCTGGCACATGCGCTGACTGGGAATCCAACCTGCAACCCCTCAGTTTGCAGGACAACGCCCAATTCACTGAGCCATGCCAGTCAGGGCAATTCATTCAATACTTATAGTATTATTCAGGGTATCTGTTTAGTCATTGGTGAGCTTTGGTAGTTTGTCATTTTCAAAGAGTTTCATCTGAGTTGTCTAAATGTATATGTAAAGTGTTTGTAGTATTCTTTTGTTATACTTTCAATATCTGTGGGGTCTATAGTGATATCTGTCTTTCATTACTGTTATTGATAAATTATCTTTTTTTTACTCCCTTCAGTCTTATTAGAGGTTTATCAATTTTTAAAAAATATTATCAAAGAACCAGCTTTGGTTTCATTAATTTTCTCTTCTGTTTTTCTGTTTTTACTTTCATTGATGTCTGATGTTATCATCATTACTTTTTCTGCTTGATTTAAATTTATTTTGTTCTTTTTCTAGTTACTTAAGGTGGAAGCTTAGATTATTGATTTTCGATTTTTCTTCTTTTCTAAAATAAGCGTTTAGTGTTTTCTCTCTAAGCATATCCTATCTGCATGCTGGAAATTTTGATACATTGTATTTTAATTTTTATTTGGTTCCAACGATTTTCTAATTTCCCTTTAAACTTCTCCTTTGAACCATAGCTTAGTTAGAAGTTGTATAATTTGTGTGGAGTTTTTCTGTTATCTTTTTGTTACTGATTTCTATCTAATTTCATTCTGATCAGAAAACATACTTTATAGGTATGTTTTCAATTCTCTACATATCTTTGCTGCACATGTGTGATACTTTCTCTGCTGTAGTTATCCTGGAGGAACTTGGTAGGTTGAAGGGTATGTCTGTCTTCAGTTTTGTTAGATAATACCGAATTGTCTTGCAAAGTTTGAAAATAATTGTATTAATCCATTACTACCCCACCCCTCCTGGAGCTGGATGTGTATGTACTAAAACCTACCCACACCTACTATATATTTGATTTACTTGTTATCTTTTTATTTAACTATATTGACTTTAAACTTCTTTAGTCTTAGAAGATAGCTAACCACCAAGGGAACATTTTTCTCATCTTTCAAGAATTGAGGTTGTATATATAATGCCTGATAATTTAGGATTATCACATTAATCGAACTGAGCCTGACATCTCAAATAGGTTTTGGTTACCATCCTAAATGACTTGAAGTTTCTCATTGGTCATGGATTTTTGACTGTGAAATAGGGCTTAGGCCTGCATGTAGCCAGAGTGATTCTGTGCTACAGGTGGACATGGTAAGCCCTTCTATAATGCTGAAATAAGTTTGTACCCTAGGTATGAGATTAGATTTTCACCTAGATTTTCTTCTAGCCTATGTGATTTAAATGATAAAATGTTTTGATTTGATGAAAGTAGCAGAAATTCTGTACCCATACTAAGTTTATATCTAACTTCTTCCACAAATCTTCATTGCTATGTCAGATTGTTTCTTTTTTAAACATTCTTTCTATATGACAGGGATGTAGGTCTTCCACTTGAATTCTATAGACCTCTCATAACCTTTGTCTGATTCTGTATTCTCAACACTGAAGTGCTAATGACATATTTAATTCCATTTTTAACTGAAAGGAAAGCTGATTATGGCCACCTACTGTGTTTTATAACCTCCCTACCGTATGGTATATAACTTAGTGCTGAAGCTATAAAGAAAATAATGTCAGTGATTAGTAGAAGTTGTTTAGACCTGGAATTAATTTGAGGTTATTGAAACAGTGGTCAGTTTTTAAGATATAGAAGGAAGATTATCTTTCTTGGGAGTGATTTATTTTAAATTGAGACGTTATTCTCACTTTTGTAAAAAAATTCTCTTCTGGGGACATGTTTATTTGCTTTAAAAAATTTTTTTACCCTCATCTGAGGATGTGCTTATTGATCTTAGAGAGAAAGGAAGGGAGAACGAGAGAGAAAGAAATATTGATCAGTTGCCTCCCACACATGCTTGTACTGGGGAATCTAACCTGCAACCTAGGTATGCAGCCTGACTGGGAATCCAACCCACAATTGGTGTATGGTAGCAACACTCCAGCAACTGAGGTACCTGGCCTGTTCTCACCTGTTCCCACTTTTATTCTTCTTTTTAACAATTTTATTTATTTATTTTTAGAGAGAGGGTAGAGAGGGAGAAAGAGAGGGAGAGGAACATCCATGTGTGGTTGCATCTTGCACGCCCTAAGCTGGGAGCCTGGCCTGCAACCCAGGCACGTGCTCTGACTGGGAATTGAACTGGCGACCCTTTGGTTTGCAGGCCAGGACTCAGTCCACTGAGCTATACGAGCCAGGGCTTGTTCTCACTTTTAAATGACAGGAAACTATTTAGCTGCTTTTCAGCGATCATGGATTAGAACTTAACAAGGAAGATAAAGACTCAATTGCCTTTATTCCTGTTTTAAATTGTAAAATACTTTAATATTTATTTTTCTTAAAAAATAAGCCAGTTTTATGAAAGTGTCATTTTTAAATTAAAATAGTTTTATAAATAAAATTACCCAGAATGCAAGCTTATTATTTAAAGTAAATTTACTTATATTGTTCCCTTTGGTAATATATTGTTAAATTTGAAAGTAGCTCCCAGATATCCCTCTATACTTATAAATAAGAGAATAAAGAAGCCAGACACTAAGGGAAAAAATTAAGATAATGGCCATTTAAAGTGCTTTTTACTAAAATGAAACTGATTTGTGAAGAATATTAACTGTCAGGTACTGAAGAAAATAAAATTTTGTACAGCTAGAAAAATTAATAATTTGTGACTTCCTAAATGCTTATTTAAATAACAAATTTATAGTAAATGTTATGTTGAATTGATTTGAAATATTTTAATCTTGAAACGCTTAGAAGTTCCCCATTATTGCCTATCTGCCCTTTTGGAGCTTAAACCAGCCATGCAAACCGGTTTTCATCATCTCTAAGGTATGTGCTAGTGGGTTTCAGAGTTGCCATTGTTTTGCGGCAGTAGCTTGTTCTTGCGCGCACGCGCTCTCTCTCTCACTCCCACTCTCTCAGGGTCTGGGGTGCACTGCTGTGCCACTCCAGAAGGTCAAGTGAGGAAGCTCCACCCAAGAGGAACTTCTTAGCCGATACCTCCATGTGCTGCTGTTAGTCTCTGTGCGCTGCTCTCAGGGTGAAGGAAGGGAAGCAGTCCAGGACCCATGTGCCATGCTACACTGGGTTGTGGCATCCCAAAGGATGGAGCCCAGTGAGGCAGCATTCCAGCATGGGACCCTACCTCTGCGGAGCTGACTTCCAACCATGTGGTGCCTAAGCCCCAGGTGGGCCGGGTATCTGCCAGTCCCACCAACACTCCTCCCATTCATGTGGTCCAAAGCAAGAGCCCAAGAAGCCAAGAGCGCAAAAGCCAAGAGCCAACAGAGTGAGCTTCTGCCTGCCTTCTGTTAAAAGTCCTGTCCCAGAATCCCATGGGCTCTGGAAGCCAGTGGGAATGTCCAGGTTTTCAGCCAATGAGGGCCAGTGTTCATATTTGCCTTTGCTGCTCTTCGGGCTTGCTGTGTTTAGCAAGGGTGCAAAGTCTCCAGTTACACATGCTCTGTACAAGCTCCGTTCTGCTGAGTCACAGGTTGCTCAGCTGCCTCAGGCGGTGGATGTTGGCTTGTTTACAGTTGATAGTTGCCTTTGTTTACAGTTTGCCTCTAGTGGTCTTTCTGCTCCTGTGGCTACTCCCTTTGGAGAAGGCAGACTGCTTCAGTCTGCAATATGGCCAGATCTCCTTGCCTCTGCTTTCTCCTGGTGGGAGAGGGAGCAGCCTCTTATGCCTGAATTGGGGTCTCCCCTGCTCTCTAGCAATTTGTGGTCCAACCTGTTCCGTTACAAAGTGACATTTGTAAATGGTGTCTTCATTTTATGTTAAATATTGGACTAATTAAGGTTTCCCTGAAAATGAGGTTTAGCTGCCAACCAGGGGTATTTCAAGCCCACTGATATCATCATATCTGGGTTCTACCAAAAGCAGATGGAAGTTCCTGGGGAAACTTTCTTACTGACCCATAATTTGAGATAGGATGATAGTTTATGGAGCAATGAAAAATAATCCTGGGTTGCCACTGTTTCTGTTTTATTTGCCTAACAGATGTCTTGTTGCCTTTTCTCTCACAGATCAATTCAGCTTATTGTGTCTTATTGATTAAAATAATTTTAAGATTATAATTCTAAAGGCAAAGTGGACAGTAATTAGAACAACTTTAGGAATGTACTCAGGTTGTCAACTAATTTCTTTTTTTTGAATAATATAAAATATGTATTTTTTAATTATACAAGATTCAAAATTTTCTGAAACAATAGGAGATTTTTTTTAACTGCACTAAAAATTTTATTTCTCTGGTAGTAACTTGCAAGCATGCAGTTTGCTTTTTCATTTCAGTTTATTGAAATTGAGTTTTGTTGTTTTTGGTAAAAAAATGAAAGATTTCACTTGTATTTGTTTTTTACCATAGGGGAAAACGAATGTTTTCAAGAATTTAAAGAATTGAATTTAAAATATATTTTATATATATCCAGCAGTTTGTCAATCTTGTTTAACTATAGAATTTTCATAATATAAAAGAGTTACATGTTTTAAAGCTTAGAGAAAAATGGACACACTGTATCCTAGCAACTGAACGCAAATAGACAGATACGTCAGTACCACGCTTATGTCAGCAGTTTGTTTTGTTTGCTTGGGAACTCTTTTGTTTTATTAGTATGTTTACAATGAGGTCTTTCAGTGGAGCAAGACTATAATGACTGAATATGTACTCTGTATTGTCTGAGTACATTCTGTATATAAACTTTTAGACATATGTATACAGGCATATTTATTTTTCTTTAGCTATTGTTAATATTTAATTTTATTTATTGTACTTATTTTCTTCCTTAGAAGGATTTTATTCTTGTTTTGTAACTAGCAATAGACTTTGCATTTCTGATTATGGTGTCTTTGTATAATACGCTGAGTATGTTTCCAGATAAGTTATTAAAATTCTATCTGTATGGCTGATGAGCCATATGGTTTGTTTTTAAGAGAGATGTTTAAGCTATTAAAAGTGGAATAATCTGGATTTTTCTTGGCCAAGGCCTATAATTTTATTGTGCTTTAAATTTCTTTAAGGTCACAATTATTTTCTAAGAGTTTAAAATGTATCATTGAGTGTTAAAATTAAGTTCAGAATTCTCCAAATGCTATGGGATTTTATGTGTGCTTTCTGGGATGGAGGGGAGAGGCAGAAATTAAGTGGAAAAGGTCAGTAGGCAATTGAAGATTGCAGGTTTGGAGCTTGGAAAGACAGAATGAGGCCAGATACAAACTTTAGAAGTCTCTCAATGTATTTCATTGAAGGCCTATTATGTGTACCTGGGAATTGAGACCCTCGAGTTCACACAGACTGTAAGACTGGCAACTCCCTTGCTGCAGATGTGACAATGTCTAGACAGTAAATTCTAGAGGGAGGGTCATTTTGCTTAGAAGGTTTTAGTTGAAGTTTGGGAATGGATGAGATTGGAGGAAAAAGGAGTGTAGACAGAATTAAATTAAGGACAAAGTGACTTTGGGAAGTACCTATATTGTTCAGGTTTTTAGAAGAACAACAAGTATTATTGGAAGTACCTAAGTTTAGTGGTTAGCATGATAAAGAGGAGTCAGTGAAGAAAGCAGAGTCAGAGTGGTAAGATGTGGGGGATTTACCATTGAAGCTAATTGAACTTAAGTTCTAGGGTGCAAATTTCTTCCAAGACTTTGGAAGGAAGGTGTTTACATGGCACCGTGTTTCTGTGGGATTTCCAAAAGTCAGGTATTTTAAGTTAAGATTGCTGTCTCTTTCCATTCTTCACTTAACTTCAGGGCATACAGCATTGGAGTAGCTGCAGGCATTTTTGCGATCCAGCTAAGGGAAAGTTGAATTGAGATTACATTAGTTCGGGTGGCATATATGTATGTTTTTTTTTTTTTGTCACTTTGGATTACATTTAAGTTTTTCCCAGATGTTCTGGCATAGGAATGATGCCTAAGAAGACTCATTAGCCATGAGCTGACTTAGGGTTATGGTACAGAGATGCAAGGCCGGATATCATAGGTTATATGAACATGTCCTACAGTGCTTGACATTAAAAGTATGTGGTGGTGGGCAGGGTAATTTAAAATATACAGAGCTAGAACCTCATCTGGGGAAAATTCTTCTGAGTTTGATAGCTTGTAAAGGAAAGAAATAAATAAGATTCCTAAAATTTTACAATAGAAAAATTTTATACGACATGACTAGTAAGTTTGTGAACCTAAAAGAATATTTTCTAAAATGAAAATAATAATTTAGTAGTAAGAAAGTTTTTAAAATTGCTCTCTGTATAAAGTCTTACATGAAATTAACATATAAAGAGGTAATTACAAAATATATGCAATCAAAATGTAGAAAAAGTATTATAGAAGTGTGCCATTGAGTTTATTGAAAGAATTATTATGTTATTTTTTTTTCTGGATTTTTATGATGATTGTGATGCTGTGATTTTGTTTCCTCATTCTAAATAAGTATTCATCTTTACACCTAATTTTATATTAGTAATTATACTTTCTTTTCCTTAAAGAAGGATCCCTGAATTCTTTAAAGTTTAGGCCCTGTAAAACCTGGGAGAGATGGAACTGTGGAAGTCAAACAGAGACAATTTAAAGATGGGGAGGATGGGTTCTTTGTTAAACGATGCATTGGTGTAGCTAAGGAAGTGATTTGATTTGGTGATGGAGATCATTATTAGTGATCTTCAGGAATGAATATGAATTTGGGAGTGGGAAGTGAAAGTTGTATGCTTTTTGAAGAAGCAGTACTGGAGTCAAAGAGCAGTATTTTGAGCGGAAAGCAGGGACCAGGAAAGGTGTATGTGTTTGTGTTTATGTGTGTGTGCATACTTCAAAGATAGGTGTACATATAAACATGTTAAAGAGAGGGGAAAAGATACATATTGCTAAAAGATAACACATATCAAACTAAAGATAATCGCTAGAGAGGTTAAAGCAGAGCAGGGATAGAACAGGGAGATAAAAGGAAATGGGATCAAGATATACGAGTAACCTAAACAGTAGAATTCAGTGAAGGGGCAAACATCCATCCTTAAATGTTTCAGTAGTTCTTTAGCCATTACTGTAATGAGCCCTGTATTAATACCTGAGTATAGTAATTGGTTTTCATAATGCTGGTCCCAAGCCATTCTTTCTAAAACTGTGATATACTATATGTTTAATTTGTTCAAAAATAATATAATTTTTAAAGATTTACATTTGGATGGTTACCGTATTTTTAGGACTGTAAGACACAATACCATAAGATGCACCTAGGTTTTAGAGGAGGAAAAGAGGGAAAAAAACTTTGAAGCAAAAAATGTGGTAAAATATTTAATAACTTGTGACCTCGTTCTACTGCCACCCCTTGCCGCCACAGCGAGCCAGGTAAGCTACATTATATGAAAAATGTGGTATGGCTTTTATGATACAAATGGAAGATAAATATCTGCATTAGTTTAACGTGTTAGACTCACTCTTCCAAATTCCTTTTTAACTGTATGAAGTGGTTGTCTAACATCAGTTTAAAAATACTGCAATATGTATCAAGTTCTTTTGCAGGTAAGGTTATATAGGTTATTTTAAAATATGAAGTATAGTTATGTTCTCTTAGTTTCTAGATGTTAGTTTCTAGTTCCATAACATCTCTAGATGTTATGGAAAAGTGTACAGAATTGAGTATCAGGTTGGATACTTATTATTACTTTCTCCATTTCATTCACCAATATTTATTAGGTGCCCATTATATGCCAGGCATGGGTCTAGATTCTGGGGATAGAGCAATAAATAACATGGACAGTCTCTGCATCCATAGGTCTTATATATTCTAGTGAGGAAGGTGGAAAATAAGAAAATAAGCACACAAATAATGAGACATATTATCAGATAGTAATGTGTGTCATGAAGAAAAATATTGGAGAGTAACGTGACAGAGTAAGATATCTAAATAGGATGGTAGGAAGGCCAGATGGGATATTTACATATCCTTTTTTATTAGTATATTTAAAACACTATTTTATGCAAACCAAATATGTTTAAGATCAAATAATTTAAAATGTAACAGAAGTAGTATGTACTCACCATAATTTTCTCATTTCTAAAACTTAATTAAAAATAGTACTGACCCAGTGGGATTCAATTAAGATTGTGTGTGCATGTGTGCATGTGTAGGTGTGGTCTTGGCATAGTGCTTGAGGTATTTTCAACTCTTAACAAATGTTGACTATTATTTTTATATTACTTTCTTTTTTTATTATATATGCATTTATGTGAACCAAGATAAATTGTAAGAAAACCAGCTCCTCTAATAAGTACCGTCTTTTTCTGCATGTACCTTCAAATTCCAGACTGAAACTTGTTTTTTTTAATTTAGAGATCCAAAAATTGTAATTGAGGTATAATGTACATACTGTAAAGTATACTAGCCTTAAATATACTACTCAGGGAATATTTTCATAGGCATATGCTTGTGCAACCAGTACCCAGATTCAAACATACAGTTTTCCCATAATACAGAAGAAATCTTTGTTGATCCTTGGAGTCATTCCTGCCTCCATATCTAACCACTATGCTAACTTGTCTCCATCAGTTTCTTGACTGGTTTTTAAGTTTCATACAAATTGAATTACATGGTATGTTAACTTTTGTATTTGTTTTCATTTGCCAAAAATAATGCCTGTAAGATTCATTCGTGTTGCTACATGTGTCACTAGTTTGTTCTTTTATAGTTTTGTGTAGTATTCTGTAGTTTAAGTGTACCAAAACTTACTTATGCATTCTCTAGTTTATGGATATTTGAGTTTATTTCCTTTGGGAGGCAGTTATGAATAAAGCTGTTGTGAACATTCTTACGTATCTTTTGATCTATTAATTATTATTGACCATATACCTAAGAGTGGGTGTACCGAGTCATAGGGTAGGTAGATGTCTAACTTCAGTAGAAACTATCAAGCAAATTTCCACACTTGTACCAATTTACAGGCCCAACAGGAGTTGATGACAATTCCTTGTTTGTAGATTCCTTTGCATTTTCTGTGTATGTAATTATGTTATCTGTGGATAAAGACAATTTTGCTTCCTTATAATCTTTGTACTTTCCTGCCCTTTTATTGCATTATAATGGCTAGAACCTTCAAAACAATATTGAATAGAAGTGATAATATTGTAAATCTCATTTCTCCCCAAATTCAGGGAAAAGTCAATATTTTACCATTAAGATCAGTATTAGCTGTAGTTGGTATATGTGTGTGTATGTGTTGTAGTAGTTACCTTTTACCATATTCAAGAATTTCCCTTTTATTCCCAGATTGCTGAGAGGTTTTTAAAAATGATGAATGAGTGTTAAATTTTATCAAATACTTTTTCTGCATCTTTTGAGATGATCCGAGGATTTCTCTATTTTGTCAATGTGGTGAGTTACTTTGATTTATTTCTGAATGTTAAACCAACACTGTATTCTTGGAATAAAGCCCACCTGGTTATATATACTATCTTTATTATATGTTGTTAGATTTACCTTAATAAATTATTATTTTTAAAAATTTTCATTTATGTTCATGAGAAGTGTTGGTTTGTAATTTTACTTTCTCGTAATGCCCATGTCAGGTGTTGGTTTTGGGGTTATGCTGGCCTCAAATGATGACGTAGTGTTTTCTTTCTTTACTATTTGCTGAAAAAATTGTGTAAGATTGACTTCTGCTACATTTAATATGTATGATCATCCCTTTTTTCCTCCCTTAAAGTTTAGGAAGTAGTCATAAAAATAGGGTATGGTTGTCTTTTTTTTTTTTAACAGTTGATAAAACTGAAGCTTAAGAGAAGTGAAGAAGGGTGAGGCAGCTGACAGTTACTGGTCTAGTGTTAAAAACCAGTCTGCCTTACTTCAGAGCCCATTCTGCACTCAAAATGAAAAGACCAAGTGGTTTCTGTAGTGCGTAAGAAATACTAGAAGTTGTTTTTTAGAAAACTTACAAAATTTTCTTCCTGCTAGTCTAAGAATCACACTTTAAAGATTTTGGTTATGTTTTAGAGAGAGGGGAAGGGAGGAAGAAAGAAAGGGAGAGAAACATTGTACATGCTCTGACTGGGGACTGAACCTGCAGTCTAGGCACAAGCCCTGACAAGGAGACCTTTCACTTTGGGACAGTGGCCAACCAACTGAGGTCAGGGCTAAGAATCATACTCGTGATGACTGCCCCTTAGCTGCCCCTTAGCTGCTTGTGAGTGTCGTAGTTTAAAGTAGCTAAGCTTTATAAATTCTCTGTGGGCTCTGTCAAATGAAAAGTCCATCTATTCCAAAATTGAACAATTCAGTTTTATTTTTATGTGGGAACAAATGCTTACGTGGAATTTACTAGAATTCCTTTTCTTCTTTTTTTTATAAAATAAACATCACTTTTTTTTTAAAGATGTTATTTATTTATTTTTAGAAAGGGAAGGGAGGGAGAAAGAGAGAGAGAGAAACATCAATGTGCGGTTGCTGGGGGCTGTGGCCTGCAACCCAGGCATGTGCCCTGACTGGGAATCGAACCTGCGATGCTTTGGTTCACAGCTCGAGCTCAATCCACTGAGCTACGCCAGCCAGGGGAATTCCTTTTTTTCCAAATCCGCAGTCCTGGCAAAAATTTTTTGGCTTTGTAGAAGTCAAGCTATTTCACATCTTGACTTTTTCCAGCATATGATAGGTTAAGAGTCAGCTCATTCTATGTTGAAATGTCTGAGGATATGGGAAAAAACTTCATACTAGGGAAATAGAAGGTGATTTTCAAGACTTGTCTAGTACTGTATTTTTCCCCATGTTCAATTCTCATCAGAAAGCCTTTCTTATAAAAAAGAAAATTTAACTTTTATTTTACGTGCAAATATCTTTTCCTTCTGTTAATTGATAAAATATATATGAAAAGGTATAATCTGTTTGTTTAGTAAAGAGTTCAGGTTTTCAAACAATTATTTACTAATGACGTCTCATTTTGTAGCTATTTACATTTTAGTTTTAGGTTTGTATTGTCAATGTCTGACTCTTTTATGAGTTTTGAGCAAGTTATAATGTTGTTTCATCACTAAAATTTATATTGTGCCAATAATATTATTTTATTTCCTTCATATTAAAGCCCCAGAAGTTTGTCTCATTTCCAGTTAATTAGAAGTTCTAGCTCCTTTTGAAACAGCTTCTCATTTTTAAAGCATAAAACCTTATTTAGTAAAACCTACAAAAGAATATTAGAGAAAGTAAGTTTTTTTTTATGGAAAAAAGGCCCTGTGTTAATAAAATACCAGGATTTTAGAGTGGAAACTTTTACAAGAGATCATTTAATCTCTCAAGTACTTGCGACATTGCTGTTTCATTGGATCATTTTCTTGACAATTATCGTATTCATTGCTTTATAAAATCCTTTATTAATTATTGATGCCTCCAAGGAATAGATACTGTTTTTAGCCTTGGTCACCTTAAAGTTGGAATTAAAGTACTGGCCTGATCGTCTTTTTCCCTCTTTTTAGTTCTGCTAATAATAGATCTTTATTCTTTCCCTAATCTATAAGTCTCATTGATTAATATGTGGTCTCTGATATTTAGTAAGGTTAATTATTAGTATGAGAATTAAGGATTTTATTTTGGGTTTTATAAAAAGTTAAATATGAATGGACTTGGAAGTTAATTATTTATGCTGAATTATAAAGTTTTGAAATTTCATTATATTAAGGGAATTGGAAACACTTGTTATGTGTTACATTAAAATTCTGAGATAGAAAAAGAGGAAGTTGATTGAGTTTATCATATTTCTGTGAAAGAGGAAAAGTAATGATACAAAGGTAAACTGTCAAATATAAGAATATTTTAATGTTGAATTACTTATGAGTATAGTGCTATAAAAATTGCCCTAGAAAATGGCTTTCCAGTTTTTCTCATTTTTAGGGTGCTATTTCTTAAAATATTTGTGAATAAAAGCAAATACTAAAATTCCAAATGAAGTTTTCCCTTTTTTCCTAAGTTCTCACTTCTGATGTTTAAATGATACTGCTGTTGGTAAAATCTAGTTAAGAGTGAATTTATACTCCTATTGTAGATGTTCTAATGTCATTATTTCCTTTTCTGCATTTTACCATGGTTCAGTTATTTTATGAGAATCTGACACAGTGAAAGGGCAAAAGGTTAGCTGGAAAAGAGACTAAACTGAAACTAAAAGTGGTTTAATATATACTAGTTAGTTATCAGTTACTACTTGCCTATTTTTATCCATAGTAAACTTTAAATGTGTATTGGTTTTTCCTTGTTTTTTAGAAGCCCCACTTAGTCTACTCTGGTCATTTAGTTAACAGATCTGAGTGTCTATTATGCCCATGACATTTCTGCTAGCATCCAGCTCATTGTGCTAAAGTGATAGTAACCAATATTAATATTAATTTGATAAAACACACAGAGCTTAATCTTTTCCACATAAAGAACTTAGTCTTCCCCACAAATTTTATTTTGTGTACTTTAATGGCAAAAATAAATGGATTTGTTCATATTCTATCTCTCTTCCATCTGCGTGAATGAGTAGGTTTCACTATATTTCCCATTAGTCTTTTCTTAAGTTTTATTGAATAAGATGGCTAAAACGAGTAGTAAATATGGTCTGTATTGTTATCTTTGGATTCCATTTACTTAGACCATTTCCTTACAACTGATAATCAAATATAGTTTTAAAAGTTTGAGAAAATTTAGCATAATGAGTTTAATTTTTATAATATGTTTTTATTTCTTCGAAGGTAATAAATACATGCACATAGTAAAAAAATCAAATAATACTAAAAGGATATGTATGAATGGCTCATGGACATGGATAATAGTGTGGGGATGGACTGTGGCAGTGGGAGGCAAGCTGCGTGGAGCAGGGCAATGGGTAAAAATTGGGATAACTGTAATAGAATAAACAAGAATAAAAAAAACTATCAAATAGTACAAAAGACTTAAAATGAAAAATTGTAGTCCCCATTTTAATTCTTCCCCATCTTCTAGTCCTGCTCCCTAGGTAGAATCACTCTTATTTTCATTGTTTCCTATGGCATTTATCTATATAATTTAAAATAAGAAAAAAAGAAAATTTTACCCTTTGCAACAGTATGGATGGACCTGGAGAACATTATGCCAAGTGAAATAAGCCAGTCAAAGGAAAGACAAACACCATATGATTTCACTCATATGTGGAATCTAATGAACAAACTGAACTAACAAGCAAAATAGAGACAGCCTCATAGATAGAGAACAGATGACAATGCAAGGGGGGAGTTAAAGTGGGGACGGATTAAGCAAAAAGGAAAAAGGACTCATGGACATGGAAACAGGGAGGTGATTGCTGGGGGGAAGGGAGGTGTAAGGGGACTAAATGGTAATGGAAAAAATGTAATAAAGATTAAATTAAAAAATAAAATAACATGACATTTCTTCCAGTTTCTTGGTTTAAGCAATTCTTGAATGGCAATTGAATTAAGGTCTCTTAGATGGTTCCCTCACACTCTTCTATTCTGTTACTATATAGTTACGTCACAGTTTTAAAATATGTTTTTGGTATTTGCATTCTTTGATTATGGAAACACTGTTTACTGTTGAACTAAGTAGTCCTACCACCCTACCACCCCTTTCTGAAAAAGCGTCAATGTTACGACTAAAAAGTTCAAAGCTATTTTCTTTGGAAGCTTTCAGGATTTTCTTTACCCTGGTGTTCACAAATTTTGTGATGTTCTGCCTTGGTATATGTCTGTTTTTTAATCATGTGTTGATATTTTATTTAGGAAATTTGTATTTTTTAGGGAAATTTTCCTGTGGTTTTGGTAATTTCCTCTTTTACTTTCAATTCTTTCTTTATAGATTTTTTCTAGTTGGACATTGTACAGTATCTCCTAGATTAATTGCCTAATTAAAATTTTTTTCTTTCAAAGCCCATCTCTTAGGCCTTTTATTTTATTTTTCTAGTTCACATAATCTTTCTGTCCTTCTACTGAATTGTAACATTTTTGTTAAATATAGTTTTAATTTCTCAGAGGGCCTTCTTGTACTCTGTTTTTATTTAAATATTATGGTTTTGTTTTGTGGCCATATCTACTTTTAGCTCTTTGAAATTATTAATAACAGTATATTGATGTTTTCTAATATTTCTTTTCCTCCAAATTTTAATTTCTTGTGGCTCATTTTGGTATGTTCCTTTCTATTTCTTAGTTCTCTGAAAAGCAGACTCTAGATACTCTATCTTTGGTTAATTTGGGAGATGATTATAGGAATTATAATGTGAGCATAGGGAAGTGAGACAGGAAGAAAAGAAAACTAAGAGTGTATTGATTAGTGGTTTACCACTGTGGGCAGTTGAGGTTCAGTATGCCAGCGACCCTCGGACAGACTCTATAGAACTGTGCTCTCCAGGACTAACCACCAGCCACATCTGGCTATTCAAATTTAAGTTTAAATTAATTAAGTTAAATTTAAAGTCCCAGTTTTAGTCATATTAGCCACATTTTAAGTATTCAGTACCCACTTGTGGCTGGTGGCCACTGTAATGGACAGTACAAATACGGAGCTTTCCCATATTGGGTGAGACCATACGTCAAGGATTTTCTGTCCCACTGAGGTGTGAGGGAAAGGTAAGCTCTTTATCTACCAGCACGGTTGAAGATTTCTCCCAGAGTTGTTAACTTCCTTTACTTCTGGCCTGCCTCCGGCAGGGGCTGTGTCACCTCTCTTCTACTGGGTACCTGCTGACACCAAATGCAGAGTTTCTCTCCATTCATTTTCTCCAGAGACCACAATTGGGGCGTGCCAGTCTGGTGGGAGTAGTCACCTGACTGAGTGTGATGGAGGTGTAGTCCCTTATCAGTGTAAATATGGGGATTTTTCAACTGAACTCCACAGATTTTAATGGGAAATCTTTCCTTAACAGTCCATGGCAACTGGTATCTTTACATTCTGAGTCTTTGGAGGGTTCTGTGGAATAAGTTGACTTCTTTCTTATCCCCTACTCTAGGAGTGACTGTCTGGAGATTTCAGCCTTCTTTGATCTGCCAATTACAACCCCATAGAGCTTAACAAAAATTGTAGTATATAGTGTTTCAGATATATGGAAAAGCCTAAAGAAAACTCTACTTGGCTGTTGTTGCAATGCTGGGATAAACCCCACTAGGCCCTTGATATTAATGTCTTTATTAAAAAAAAAAATTTCAAGGCTCTTATTTGATTGAATTTTGGGAGACATGTCATCACTCGTTGTTATCAAGGCTGTATTGTGATTGTATTGTTTTTTATCTTCCGTTTTGCTGCTATTTTGCTAATATTTTATTGAAAATTTTCCATCTCTTTGCATAAGAGATATTGACTATAATGTTCTTGTAACATACATTCTCATCTGGTTTTGATATCAAGGTAATACTAGACTTATGAAAAAAAGTAAGTGTTACTCCTTTTACTATTATTTTAAATAGTTTGTGCAAAATTGGGATTAGTTGTTCCATAAATGCTTGGCTGAATTACCCAGTTTGGGCCTAGTTACATTTGTGTGAGTGTATGTGAGGCAGTCCTTTTTTCTGTTATAATAGTTTTCTTCCTAAAGTGCACTTAAAAAATTGTTTTTTCAGTTATGATCTTTTAGCAGTAAGCTGTTTTTGTTTGTCTAAAACTTTCTTTTTAAAACTCTCTTAAATAATAGTTTAGCTAAATATTTAATTCTAGATTGGCAATTTTTTTCTCTTGAGGTTTGTTTTTTGTGTTTTTTTTTTTAAATCTTCTCCTGAGGATATGTTTATTGATTTCAGAGAGAGCGAAAGGGAGAAAGAAAGTGAGACAGAGACGTCAGTGTGAGAGAGAAACATTGATCAGTTGCCTCCTGTACGGCCCCCCTACCTGAGATCGAACCCACAACCTACGTATGTGCCCTGACTGGGGATTGAACCCACAACCTTTTGGAGTACAGGATGATGTTCCAAGCAACTGAGCCACCTGGCCATGGCACTCCTGGGTGTTTTCTTTTCCCTCCTTCAGACATCTTTGAAAAATCTCCAAACTTCTTTTTAAAGTTTGGCATGAAGAAGTGGGTGACTTGATATTTAGCCTGACTCATTCTTAAATATTAGATTTATAAAGCTAAAAAGTGGAAACATTTTAAAAATGGACATCCCAGTTTCCAATTAGATACCAGCAATATTTATGACAAAAAGTACTTTATAATCTCATATCTTTAATTTTAATGAGAAGAATTTCTTCAAAAGTTTCCAGCATTTCTGATTCTTGACTTTGCATTAAAACCTATCAGTTGAATTGGTTTGGGATGGGGATCCAGGCCTGAATTATCTTTTATTGTTGTCACCCCAGAAAATTCTGATGTTTATACAGAGATTAAGAAATGCTGAGTTAAATTGATCTGTATGTTCAGTAAAATTCTAATACAAATGCCATCAACATTTTACATTCCTTTTTTAAAGAAATCGATAACATAATTCTAAAATTTATATGGAAAGACAAATAGTCAAAGCAGTTAAATCAAGAATATAGTTAGATTTAGACTACCTGATTTCAAAATTTACTCAAGTTCACTATGATCGGATAGACAGTGTGGATCAGTGGAGTAGACTGAGTGTCCAGAAATATTTAATGGATTCGCACTTACAAGGTCAGTTGGTTTTGGGCACAGGTGCCAAAGTAATTCAAAGGAGGAAGTTATAGTCTTTTTAGTAAATGTACTGGAATAACTCTGACATCATACCATGCACAAAAAATAGGTTACAAACCAAAATTTAAAAATAAAAACATATAAAACATCTAGAAGGAAACACTGAACATAAAAAATATAAACCATAAAATAAAAAATTAATAAACTAACTTTATAAAAATTTAAAACTTTTTTTGAAAGATATCTGTAAGAAAATGAAAACATAACTTCTAACATGGGAAAAATATTCATAATGAATATATCTGACAAATAACATATCCAGAACATTTAAAGAACTCTTTTCAATTCAATAAAAAGACATCAAATAATCCAGTTATATAATTAGGCAAAGACTTGAACACTGCTGGTAGGTATGTAAAATTTCATATTTCCTCAGAAAATATTTTTGACAGTTTAGCATATGATCTTGGAATCCTTTCTTAAGTATTCACCAAAGAGAAATGAAAACACATACCCACAGAAAAGTTTGTCCATGCATGTTTATAGCACTTTAGTTCATAATTAGTCTTAAATTAGAAATAACCCACATGTTTATCATATGTGAATGCATAAACAAATTATGGTATATCCATCCCCATGTGGAATACTACTCACTAACAAAAGGGAATGAACTTGAATACACACAGTAGACATGGATGAATCTCAAACATTAACAAAAAACATTATGCTAAGTGGAAAAAGCCATGTACAAAAGCATAAATGCTGTATAAATTTATATTAAATTTTAGAAAATAAACAAATTTATAGTGTTATAAAGCAGATCAGTGGTTGACTGGGGCAAGTGGTAAGGCAGATTGACTGCAGAGGAGCAAGAGGGAACTTTTGGTGGGGATTGGAATGCTTTCTACCATAATTGTGGTGGCAGTTACACAGTTGTCAAAAATTATCAAACTACACGTTTTAAGTGGCTGTATGTAAACTTATTTCAATAAATTTGCTTTTAGTCCTGGCTGGTGTGGCTCAGTGGATTAGGTGCCATTCTGCAAACCAAAAGCTTGCTGGTTCGATTCCCAGTTAGGGTACATGCCTGGATTGTGGGCCAGGTCCTCAGTTGGGGGCATTTGAGAGGCAACCGATTTATGTACCTTTCACACATTGATGTTTCTCTCCCTCTCTTTCTCCCTCCCTTCCCCTCTCTTTAAAAATAAATACAATTAAAAATTTTAAAAATAAATGAATAAATTGGATTTTAGAAAAGGAACATTGGATTGGACAATCTCATGTTCTTGTCCAATTAGTATATAATTGTTTTTATAAGTTTTTAATTATTATCTTAATCTTACGGATATATACTGAGAGTTTAGTTTGTATCATAATAAAATACCATTCTAGAGCCAAAATTACATTTCAGGAAAAATTGTAACTATTCTTTTAACTCTGTGTGCGTGAGTGTGTGTAGTCTTTACTATTGGATGGCCACTCAAAAAACAACTGGGTAAGTGTACCTTAATTTAATTTAATGTAATTAATTAATTTATTTTAAACTTTATTGTTCAATTACAGTTGTCTGCATTTTCTCCCCACCCCTGCCCTGCACCCCAGCCAAATGCACCTTTATTTTATGTAATGCAGAATAAAGGAGGCAAAAACAGTTTTTGTTTTTGTGACTTCAAATCCATGTTAGTGGTCAAACTACAGTGTTTATGGTTGAATGTGGGATATTTACTATGGAGAACGTATATATATCTGATCTTTGCTCATTTATATACAAAATATTTTAACCTTAAATGTGGATACAGCCTTAAATGTGTATTACAATTACATTTCATGTGTATTACAGGGGGATGTCTTTGATTACTTACATATTAATAAGGTGAGAAATCTGTATGCAGTTTTTAAAATGTGGGTAATAGCTATTCCCAAGTTTTTAATGTGAACCAATTAAAGTGACCCCCCCAAAAATATTAGACACTGTATGTGTTGAACTAACTGAACAAAATAGGATGCAATGAGTATGTCAGAGTGTTGGAGTGATTACAGACATATGAGGAACTGCTGAATCAGGCACTCTAGGGCTTTAACTGCTGCCCTAGAAACAGTTTGCATCAAACTTGCTAATAATAACCAACTTTTCCCCTTCTCTTCCTCTATCTTCCCTTCTTGCTCCTCCCTCCTTTCCTTTTTGTTTTAAATATATATTTTATGGATTATGCTATTACAGTTGTCCCATTTACCCCCTTCACTCCCCTCCACCCTGCACACCCTCTCCCACCCACATTCCTTCCCTTTAGTTCATGTCCATGTGTCATACTTGTAAGTTCTTTAGCTTCTACATTTCCCATACTATTCTTACTTTTCCCGTGTCTATTCTCTACCTACCATCTATGCTACTTATTCTCTGTACCTTTTCCCCCTCTCTCCTCCTCCAATTGCCCTGTTGCTAACCCTCCTTGTGATCTCCATTTCTGTGGTTCTGTTCCTGTTCTAGTTGTTTGCTTAGTTTGTTTTTGTTTTAGTTTTAGGTATGGTTGTTAATAATTGTGAGTTTGGTGTCATTTTACTGTACATGTTTTTGATCTTCTTTTTCTTAGAAAAGTCCCTTTAAGATTTCGTATAATAAGGGCTTGGTGATGATGACCTCCTTTCACTTGACTTTATCTGAGAAGCACTTTACCTGCCCTTCATGCTAAATGAAAGCTTTGCTGGATAGGGTAATCTTGGATGTAGGTCCTTGTCTTTCATGACTTGAAATACTTCTTTCCAGCCCCTTCTTGCCTATAAGGTCTCTTTTGAAAAATCAGCTGACAGTCTGATGGGTACTCCTTTGTAGGTAACTGTCTCCTTTTCTCTTGCTGCTTTTAAGATTCTCTCCTTATCTTTCATCCTGGGTAATGTAATTATGATGTGCCTTGGTATGTTCCTCCTTGGGTCCAACTTCCTTGGGATTCTCTCTGAGCTTCCTGGACTTCCTGGAATTCCATTTCTTTTGCCAGAATAAAGGAAGTTCCTTTATTATTTGTTCAAATATCTTTTCCACTTGTTGCTCTTCCTCTTCTCCTTCTGGTACCCCTATAATTTGGATGTTGGAATGTTTAAAGATGTCCTGGAGGTTTCTAAGCCTCTCCTCATTGTTTTGATTTCTTATTTCTTCACTCTTTTCTGATTGGATGTTTCTTCCTTCTGGTCCGCTCCATTGATTTGAGTTCCAGTTTCCTTCCCATCAGTATTGGTTCCTCGTACATTTTTTTCTCTCACTTAGCGTAGCCTTCATTTTTTCATCTAATTTGTGACTGAATTCAACCAGTTCTGTGAGCATCCTGATTACCAGTGCTTTGAACTGTTCATCTGATAGCTTGGCTATCTCTTCATCGCTTAGTTGTATTTGTTCTGGAGCTTTGATCTGTTCTTTCATTTGAGCCATTTTTTTTTGGGTGGGGTGTCTCAGTGCATCTGTTACATAATAAGGGGCAGAGCCTTAGGTGTTCACTAGGGTGGGGCAACCCAGTAGGTGGGTTGTGACTCTGTATGTGGGAAGGAGTCTGAGAGGGAACAATGGCACTTGGTCTGCTCTCTGCCGGATTTCAGTCACCTCCCCCACTTCCCAAAAGCAAATTGGGCCCTTCTGGTGCTGATTCCCATGTGGGTGGGTTTGTGCAGTTCTAGGACCCTGTGGGTCTCTCCAACCAACTTTCCTGTGAGGCTGGGAGTTTCTCCCGGCACCTCAACCCCCACAGGTGTTTTCAACTGGTGTTTTGAGGCTTTATTTCCCTGTGCCTGGAGCCCTGGATTGTGCGGTCTTCTGACTCCCCAGTTTTGCCTGGTTTATGTGCGTGGGAATGTGGGACTGCCCGGTCTGCCAGCCGCCTTGTGCGCTGCGCCCCTCCACAGTCCACCACCGCGCTGGGTCCGTCTGCTGCTGCCTTGGGTGCCTGGGGTCTGCCAGCCACCGTTTTGCAGCGACCACTCTCTGCCTGGCTGCCTGACTCTGCCCCTCCTACCGGTCTGGATGAATGTGTCTACTTTAATTCCTTGGTTGTCACACTTCCCTACAGTTCAGTTTTCTGTTGGTACTGTTTGTTTTTTGTTTCTAAATTGTTGTTGTCCTTATTTTGGTTGTGCGAGGAGGCACAGTGTGTCTACATGCATCCATTTTGGCCAGAAGTCCCCTTCCTTCTTTTTGATGAGGCAGTGCAAATTGAATTTGTATGCAGAGCTAGGCTCACAAAAATAAATTTTTTAAAAATTGAGTTGAATAAAGGAAAATTAAAACTATTGTTTTAGTTAAACAATATCACACAACACATGAAATTAAAAGGCTAAACTCACTTTTAAGGTAGTATATTTTTCTTAGCATTTATAATTTAGTTAACAAGGTAGACTGAAATTTGCAATTTAGTGGGTGACATTGGGTAAATTACTTCAGTTCTCTCTTCCTCAGTTTTCTCATTTGTAAAATGGCAATGCTAAATAGTACCACAACTTTTAGTGGTGGTGTAAGAATTAGATTAGCTAATTTATTCGCAGTACTAGCACATAGAACTACTCAGTAAATATTTGCATACCATCATCATGACAATATTCAAAGTAAAATTTCTTCCATATCTGGCTATGACTGTTCTAATATGTGTTCTACACAATGTAATGTATTTTAAACAAAAACACTGGTGATATGCCAATTCCAAAGAAACAAAGACTTATATTGTAAATTTTAGACATATATGTGATTGAATTTTTAAAAATTGTATTTATTGCCAATACTTAGGGTCATGTACTGTATTTTTAGGAATATAAGATGCACTGGACCATAAGGCATACCTAGGTTTTAGAGGAGGAAAATAGGAAAAAAAAATTTTGAAGCAAAAAATGTGGTAAAATATTTAATAACTTATGACTCTGCTCCACCGGTGCCACAGTGAGCCAGGTAAGCTGCATTGGGACTATAAGACACATCCCCTTTCACCCTCAAATTTGCAGGGAGTGTGTCTTATAGTCCGAAAAATATGGTAGTAATCATTTAGATAGGAACAGTTCAAAATGACTGAGCGAGTGGAGCAATGAGTCTGCATTATATTTTGCATTAAGCTTGAATATTCCTTGTGGAAACTGTTTGGATGATTCAGAAAGTTACAGCTATGGGCAACTGGTGATTGGCAGCTTTATCATGACAACGTGCCCGATCATGCATCACGTCTAGTGAAGAGTTTTTTGTGAAACACACAATCACACCCGGATGATTCTTCCTCCCTACAGCCCAGATTTTGTGCCCTGTGACTTCTTGCTTTTCCCAAAACGAAAATCACCTTTGAGAAGGAAGAGATTTCAGACCATGGAAGAGATTTGGAAAATACGATGGGGCATCTGATGGGGATTGGGAGAACTGTGTGAGGTCCCAAGTGCCTACTTTGAAGGGGACTGAAGCATCATTGCCCTATGTACAATATTTCTTGGGTCTTGTATCTTCAATAAATGCCTCTGTTTTTCATATTATATGGCTGAATACCTTCTAGTATATACTTTTTGCTTCACTCAATTTAATAATTTACTTAAATATCATGGATTTTAAGATGAGATGGACT
The DNA here is from genome assembly GCA_004024845.1 of Tonatia bakeri. Classification (NCBI taxonomy): domain Eukaryota; kingdom Metazoa; phylum Chordata; class Mammalia; order Chiroptera; family Phyllostomidae; genus Tonatia; species Tonatia bakeri. The sequence continues at coordinate 119,266 of PVIA01002238.1, forward strand.
TATCTAAGTTCTTCATCATGAGTTTAATAACTTCTGTCATGTCGGTAGGTGATTTTTCTCTTTCTATTTCGGGGCCACAGGCAACTACTACATTTTATCCTACCCAACCATCTGCGAAATTTTGTGCCACTGATAATTAGTAGACAGATAATATATGGAAAAGCATTAGCTAAGTGCTTACTATATATGTGAGCGCAACAATTTCTAGGTTCTCTTTCCAGGTTGCAGAATATAATTAGAATATGAAAAAATATAGTTTACGCTATTTCTAGCAGGTGAGAATTCTTTTAACTTTATTGTGATAATTAGTCCAACTCTGATATTTAAACATTTTTCACAAGTTATTCTTTTAAAGACTTTATTTATTTGTAGAGAGAGGGGAAGAGAGGGAGAGGAACATCCATCAGCTGCCTCCCACATGCCCCAGCTGGGGGCCTGGCCTGGCCTGCAACCTAGGCATATCTCTCTACTGGAATGCAACTGGTGACCCCTTGGTCCACAGGGCAACACCCAACCCACTGAGCCAAACCAGTAGGCAAAATTGTCACCAGTTATTAGCATTATAAGCAGTTAATGATTGTTGTTAGCAATTCTAGCAGTAGAATATTTGAATGGGAAATGGAAAATAAAAGTTCCTGACCTCTGTAGTTTTATTTAAATTATTAACAGTTTCTTGTTTTTCCCTCTAGAAATTTTCTATGTAAGCATATGTAAGGGTGTGTTTGTCCGTTGTATGGTGTATGAATTTACCTGTATTGTAAATCTTCCCCTTCTTTCTCATTGTACATTTGTGGGCTCTAAAATGCTGTTGTACAACATTTCTTATCACTTATTACATAAACATACACATTTATCTTTCATAGATCCCCTCTTGTTCTTTATAACAGCTGCATAGTAGTCTATTGTTGGAATAAAATGTAAGTTATTGTCCTGATTTCTGTTGATAATCATGTAGTTTGTTTCCAGTTTCCTTTGTAATTGTTTACTTGCATTTTATACAAGTTTATCTATCAGTATATGTCTGTGAGAGTTTGAAAACAGTTGCCAAATTGTCTTTCAAAACAGCAGTAGTTTATATGCCCAACAACTGTGTTTCAGTACCTTTCCCTTCATATTCTGACTAATGCACAAAAAATAAAACAGTTGACAATAAATAGGCAAATTTTAGTGATGAAGAGAAAATATTTTTGGTTATAATAAAAGTGCCAATTATTTTTATTATTTTCTTTTAGGAACTTGTTACATCTATGTGAATGCTTAACTGACAGAAGTTGAATTTTACGTTTTATCCCAAAGATGGCAGTGCAGCACTCATCATGGCTGTTAGAAAACTTAATTTCATGCTGGACATGAATGAGCTAAAGCAGTTAAAATTAATAATGTTTATTTTACTATTTAGTTATATCCATGCTAAAGTTTATAATATTCAAATAATACAGATTTTGCCTGTCATTAAATAATAGTTGATATAAATTTAAAATAAATGATTGAAGTGGATTTAAATTTTGCAGCCATCATAGCACAGATTGGATCAGTCAAGAATTGTCAATGGATGCTAAATCCATGGGGAATTTTTAATGAGAGACAAGATATTTGCATGATATTTAAAGTATATTCTTGCAGATTGCTTATTAGTTGCAAGGAAAAACAGTAATTCTACAGAGGAGAAATCAGACAACACCTTGATCAGATAATCAGAATTAGCATCAGCAGTAAGGGGACATTGTGTGTCTCCAGATTTGATTCTTTAAGCAGCATTATTATTTCCACCAGGAATGAATAACCTGAATCTAATTATGAGAAAGCATCAGACAAACCTCAAATGAGAAACATATGTACTATTAAAAATAAGGGAGTATATTCTTTAAAAAGTTAGTGTCATAAAAGGCAAAGAAAGGCTTTAGCAATGTTTCAAATTACAGGAGACATAGCTGCCCTGCCCTAATTGGATTCCCAGTCAGGGCACATGCCTGGGTTGTGGGCCAGGTCCCCAGCTGGGGGTGTGTGGGAGGCAACCACACATTAATGTTTCTCTCCCTCTCTTTCTCCTTCCCTTCCCCTCTGTCTAAAAATAAATAAATTCTTTAAAAATAAAAAGGAGACATAGCTAAGTTAATATCCAGTTGTAGACTGGATCTTATTTTTGAAAACTCTAGGACATTATTGGATCAATTGACAAAATTGGAATAGGACAGTAGATTTGTACAAGTATTTAGCAATTAATTTTTTTCTTACATAGTTCTATAAGAGAATATCTCTATTCTTAGGAATTTAGGGAAAATGGGTATATGTAATCAACTTCCAAAAAATCCTGGGAAGAAGGGGGGAGGGAAAGAGAGAGAGAGAGTGAACTCAAGAGTATATAAATTTCAAATAGGACAAAATATTAACAATAGGATATGCAGGGCTTTTATGTACTAATTTTATTTTTACAACTCTTTAAGTTTGAACTTATGTTCTAATAAAATATTTAAAAATTGCTTAAAATATTTTTTTATATAAATGACTTTTCAGGGCTGTTTATAAAAGCAAAGTTTCTGATCAGTGGTGTTTTCTTGTGTATTAACTGGAGAGAAATAATTCCAAAATTTAGCTCCTCTCATTAAGTCAGAAATGCTACTAATTTTGTGTAGAGGAGTTTCTCATGCAGAACAATAGTGGCTACTATAAGTAGCAGGTTTTACATATTCGGTTACAAACTAAATATTTTTGGAGTCTGAAGTTGGGAAAGGGTAGTGTGGGTTAGAAGTTAGGACTGTGGAGAAAGGACAGAAACTAGTGTGGTAGTAGCAGTCATGAGGCCGGATGGAGAACTTGGAATGAATTGGCCAGAGAATTCATAATCGGAGAAAGTGGGTTTGCAAGTCACTCGTGTCAGTGGTTCCACCGTAGAGCAGTGGTTTTCAGTCTTTTCCTTCCTAAGGACACTTACGCGATCTCACTGATTTTACCACGCACTTCCCCCGCCCCCCTGCCCCCACGTTTTAAAACCTCTGAAATCTGGATGTGCCTTACAATTAGTGGCATCTGACAATCACTGTCAATTTGAATTAAGGTCAGTTCTTCCATAAAAGATTGGTCTTTGCTTCTGGCAGTGATGTGGGGGCCCTAGCAACTTGAGACCATTTTAAATTAAATTTTGAGATTGAGTATTTAGACCACATTAGTTAATATGAAATCAGATTACAAATCTGAGTTAGTTCTGGCTAGTGGCTCAGATTTGGAAAGGAGATACCTGCCTTCTACTAGTGCCAAGGTTGAGAAGACAAGTTTCTGTGCTGTTGCTTTGCATACAGTAGATTTATTTTCCTTCTCTTATGCATTTTCTGACGTAGCTTTTTGTGGAGTTTCCTGTTAGACTCCGCATAATGCGAATTTTTTCATTTTTAATTGTACATAAAAGTAATGGTGATGAAATGCCTTTTTTTCCTTTTCTTGGATAACTCACATCCTTGCTATTTTGGATACGTGTTCTTAATTGTACAGGGGTAGGCAAAAGTGGGATTACAGTTGTATTAACTATAATAATTAATAAACAATAATACAAGAATAAATTTTCACATACTTACAACTGCAAACCTCATTTTGTCAACCCTTGTACTATCCCTATTCGTGCTTTCACAGTATCTTTAGTTTTGCCTGACCCAGAGGAACCCTTCTACAGTTTAAATAGCAGCCCACACGTATGTGTAGTTCAGGCCCCCGTAAGCCCTTTGTCTTGGTGAGAGGCTGCAATGTAAAGTCATAGTTTACACTTTGGAGGGCATGTGGGGTGACATTAGGTATTCCTTCTTCTGTTTTTAAGTCAGTCCTGCAACTTGTCTTTGTAGATATTGTAACCTTTCTAACCTTAGTTTCCTCATTAGGAGAATGGATATGATAACACAACTCGGATAATGTTATCGCTGCTTCAATGAGAATAGAATATGTAAAGGTCTAGTGTGGCCTCTGGCACAGATGTGGTGATGAACAGATTAATTTTTTCGGTTGACTATGATAGCTGTTGTTTATGGTTTCCCAGGATGTCCCTTCCACTTAATCCCTCTTCTTTTAGTAATATATTTTTCCCACCCAACCACCAAAGGCCTGGATGCATTGCTTATCCTGGCCAATGCAGATTAACCCTTTAGATACAATGGTAGGTTTAAGTCTGAGTGGTGATGTGACCCAAGTCCTATTTTTCAGCCAGAGATTGATAATAGGCTTTGAAAGAAGAAAACCTCTCTTTACACTGATATTATGAATTTTAGACTCCGAAGCTTTTGGCAGCCTCCTTTCAGTTTTATGTGGAGAAGATCTGCTTAAATCATACAGCTAAGAAGGAACATCTGGGATAAGACATAACGGGTAGAGGAAGCTAGTGCCAACTGAGAGACCCACTTCCATTTTTTGAGGCTCTCTTTCCCATAGCTCTTCTTTCAGAACTATGCCAATTTCCTGCCCAGCTTTCTGAGCAAATAAATGCCTTTTTTTTTTCTGGCTTAATGTAATTTGAATTGGCTTTCTACCAGTTGCAGTGCAGAGTTCTGACAGATATGATGGTGGTATAATTTGTCCAAAGAACTTTTCTTGCCTAAAGAACTGCCTGTAGTGCTTCCATACTAAATAGTCAAAAGCTGGAGTGTAATAAATAGGGCATTAAGTGGATGATAAATGTCAGGGAAAAGAAATAAAAATTGTGATTATTTTGGGAGGGAAGATATCTGAGTTTAAGATATACTTAGTTATGATTCTTCCCAGTGTTGCCACAGAGAATATTGAGAGTAAACTATTTAGGTGTGCAAAGATAAAGTGCAGTATAATTTTAATTAGAAATTGTTAGCCATATTTAGGAGATCTAATTAAAGATATAATGGGTAAAGGTGGTAAAATTACATTTGCAGTTATTTGTGAACTGAATCTCTACTCTCTCAGCTGCTGAGGATTTCAGATAGAGTGAACAGGGCCTAAGTGGTCTGATGTTTAAGGGGTGACCCAGAATGCAAGTTGAGAGTACTAGAAGGATCATGAATCAATGTCAGCATTCACAGCTGGTAAAAATGCTATTTGTGTTCTCAATTGGGAAAGTTAGTCTGGATAGGGGCCAAGGATCACAACATGGTCACATTCACATGAAAGTTTGCAATTTGATTAGGATTTGAGAACATGTTAGGGAAGGAAAAAATTTCCTTTAAAATCATCTTGCACACTGAATACTCAGTACGGTTGAAATGAATTTCATAAGCTGAGGAGCCAAGAAAAAATTTAGTAATTCTTCCACATTCAAGGATATCTATATCTAGAGAATGGTACATGAACTCCTACCATTTGTACTTCTGTTTACCTTTTTGAAAACATGTGCGTTAGTATTTAAATTTTACCCAAGACTGGAAAAGTGGTTTATGTGGGTGTACAAGAGATGTGTTTTTAAAATAGATAATAATACTGCAGATTGACTGAGCTAATTTTCTTTGCAAGTGCTTTATTGCAAAAAGAATTAAATAAAAGTCCTCCTACTAATGTCAGACTTAATGCCTTAGTATAATGTAATGTGTTAAATAACAAACTTTGGTTGTATTATAGATTATTTCATGATTTTCTTAATGTTTTGTAAAGCCGCACAAAAGAATGAAATTGAGATCTTTTACAATTAGGCACAGAGTTATTTCCTTCAGTATTTTTCCCAATTTGAATACCAGTTATACATAAGGCACTATGATACATACAAATCATGCAACAAATAGTCTTTGCCTTAGGCCAATTACATTCTTAGAGTTAAAATATTTATACAAATACTTGTTATTCAAAGCATTGTATATTATTAAGTGCCTTGTGCTGAGTGTAAGCTAAGTGTTGTGAGGGCTGAGAGTGTTATCGAAGTCCATTTGTGTTATCAAAGTCCATTTGGGGTGTGTAATGGTTAATTTGATGTGTCCCTTTGGGCCATGGAGTGCCTAGATACCTGATCAAACATTATTCTTGTTGTTTCTATGAAAGTGTTTTGGGATGAGAGTAACTTTGAGTAAAGTAGATTACCTCACTAAAGTGGGTCTCATCCAGTCAGTTGAAGGCCTGGATAGAACAAAAAGGATTAACCCTTCCCTAAGTAAGAGAGAATTCTTTTCTGTCTGAGTGTCTTCAGATTGGAATGTTGGCTTTTTTCCTGTAGACTCAAACTGAAACATCGGCTCTTCCTTGGCCTTGAGCTTGCCTGTGTTCAGGCCAAAACTAAACGATTGGTTCTTTAGGTTTCTAGCTTGCTGACTCAGCCTGAAGATCTTGGGACTTGCCATAATTGTATGAGCCAATTTCTTATAATAAATCTCTTTATATCTGTATATTTTCTATTAATTCTCTTTCTCTGGAAAACCTAGACTAATACAGGGTGACTCAGAAAGGTATCATGGAGGAGGTGGAATTTAAACCACATGCTAAACTATTGTATGAGAAGGATTTTACTAGGTAAAATGATAAAAAGAAAAACACTGCAGGCAGAGGAAATAGTATATTTGGTGGCCACAATCACAAGCAGTATAATTTGGCTGGGGTTTAGGGTGTTTTCTACTGTTCTTTTGCTTTTAAAATAGTTGTGGGAGAACACCAGTTTTAATACAACTTGGCTAGTACTGGCTGGTGAGGGTGGTGAAGACCGTGGCAGTGGCTGATAGTTGGTTAAAGAGGAAACCTACTTTCTCAGCATCCTAGTTAATCTAACCTGAGATCGTTTTTCATTACTTTGCCGTGCACTAGTTCAGGGGAAGGAATTGTTAGATTCAGGAAGAGAGACTGTGTAAATGTCTGTGCGTGTGCGTGTGTGTGTATTGTTATTTGTTTTGGTCTTGGCAGGTTGCAAAGTGAACATGATGCCATTCTTCCTTTGGCCTTTTTAAAAACTTGCTTTTCTATTTGTGGATACAAATTACAGAGGCAAAGACTTATAAGTAGCTTTGAAATTCATGTTTATTATTGAGCCCTTGAAATATGGCTAGTGTGGCTGAGATATGGAATTAACATTCTACTTAATTTTAATTAGCTTAAATTTAAATAGTTACATATGGCTACTGGTTAGTGTATGGGACAGCCCAGTTTGGACTTTAAGAAGCTTTTATTTCTTTTTAGATCTGTGGTGTTGAGGAGGTCTGACCAAGCAGTGTTTTCACTCACTTGTGGTAAACACATATTTAAAGCAGAATATTATTTTAAATTTATTTATGTTATTAGTGGTTACACAGTAGATGAATTTTGTTACTCAGTTCTCTAGTAAAATCAGGTATTAATTGAATGATTATTTATACTCTGCCTAATACCAAATATTATGTATGAATGTTAGGAAATGATATATTAATAATGTAAAATAGTGATAAAAGGAAAAGAGCCATATAATACAAGAGGTGAAAATAAGGGCAAGAGTGGGAGAAAAATCTAGGAGAGTCTAGGTAGAGATTAGTTTGGCAAATTATCTGTACCAGCTATCGGAATAAAAAGAGAAATCCAATTAAACAAAACCTTTGTAATACACTAGAAAGACACATGCCATTTTGTCAAGAGAGAAACATTCCCCAAGGTGAAACACTGGGAGAAATTTATTGCATTTTGTAAGGGATGTTGAATAGCATGATGGAGGGCATTGTTTAGTAGCAGTTATATAAATGATAGAGACATTTTTTTTTGAATGAGTAAGGGAAAAAAATTATTTTCCCATTAACACTAAACCATATTATTCAAAATGTGTTTCAGACACTTAGCCAGATTGCTAATCCCAGCCACTGCAACAGAAATCCATTGAGTCGCCATCTAGAGAGAACAGCTACATTGCTATATCTAATTCATTAACTTACTAGTTTAGTCTCAATATTTAGCAAATTTGTATAAAAATTAGTATTCCCATTGACTTATAGTGTCGTTAATGTAAATATATAACTTCAAAGTCAACATTCCTTTCACTATAGCCATAAACTTCTTAAAAGATAGTTGTGGGTTGTGGTAAAGTAATGACTGGCTGCTAGAATAGCACTGTTCTAAAATCAAATATACTGGTAGGCTTAGAAAGGCATAAGTATATATATATATGCACTCAGTATGCTGCTATTTCCTACATTTTTTCAGTATGTACTTGTCTCATTATATGATATATTTCCTCAAATTTGAAAAAAAAATCAAGATGAATACATTTGCATGTTTCTTTCAAAATAACCATTTAAAATGAAATGGATTTTCCAAATAGCCTTCTACCTCACTGTATACCAACTTCTATTCAGGTGTGAGCATTTAAGACAGGTTTTCCTTGACTATTCTATATAAATAAGCCCCTCCTATGCCTGCTTATTATTCTACATTCCCTCAATCCACTTAATTTTTCTTCATTTCACTTATCAGCATGTTTATCTTTCTCTATTTCTAGAATGCAGAACTTTGTTTTATTTATCTCTGTATCCAAGAAGCCTAGAATGATGACTGGTGCATAATATGTGTCTTCGATAAATACTTGTTAATGAATATATTAGTCTAGAACTCAGGAGAAAAGTTCAGTGTTGAAATGTAAATTTAGACATCAGTAGACAGATAATTTTTAAAACCATAAAATTGGATAAGACTAAGGGACATTGTGTAGCCACAACAGAAAGAGAGACCCAGATTTAAGCCTTCTTCTACTTTGCCAGCTATAAATTAGACTAGGAGGAGCCAGCAAATTAGTCAGAATATCAGAAGAGATACATCACTGAAAAAAAAAGAGGAAATGTTCTAAGCATGCAGCTGTGTTGAGCGATGCTGAGAGAATGACCAAAATGAGGTTTGTGAACCAGCCTTTGATTTTGGTAAGATGAAGGTGGTTTTGTGGCCGTCAGGAGTTATTTCAGTGGAGTGACTGGGATAGAAAGCAGATTTTAGTAGAGGAGTGAGTGACAGATCAAGAAATAGAAAGAGCAAAGTAGAAAAATCCTTTGAGAAGTTTTGCTGTAAAGGGGAACAGAGAATTGGATGATTACGGAAGGAGGAACTGGAGTCAAGGGAGGGTTTAAGTATTTTCCAGAATTTTCTGAATTTGGGATCAATTCATCTTGGTTATCTTCTCTTATATTGGGTCCTAGCTGTCATCACTGAAGTAGAGGATGGCTTCATAATGCCTGTTTGCAAGTGGCAAAACCTGGCTCCCTCCCCAAACCTTCTGTCTACCAAGGTGACCTGTCTTTCTCCATTTCATTAGAGTCCTTCATAAATGCTTCCTTTTTCTTTAAATGATAACTCTTTGGCAAATTGAGCTTTTTCAGCTGTTTGCTTTTCTTGATGATTTTATTGTAGTGTATAACCATCATGGATAGTTTCAAGTGTCAATAATAGTGATAATAATTGTAATAAGATGTTAAAGTATGTTGACATTTACTTGTGTACAAGGGATCATTTGAAGACATTTATGTGTATTTTTTTATTGTTGTTCGAGTACAGCTGTCTCCATTTTCCTGCCACTACTTTCCCCCACCGCACCCACCCCCACTTCTTACTCTCAGTCCTACCCTCCTTTGGCTTTGTCCATAGGTCCTTTATACCTGCTCCTTGATGACCCTTCTCCTTTCCCCTGTTATCTTCCTTCCCCCACTCCTGTGATTACTGTCAGTTTGTTCTTTATTTCAATGTCTCTGCTTCTATTTTGCTTGCTTATTTGTTTTGTTGATTAGGTTCCACTTATGGGTGAGATCATATGGTATTTGTCTTTTACCACCTGGCTTATTTCACTTAGCATAGTGCTTTCCAGTTCCATCCATGCTGTCGAGAAGGGTAGGAGCTCCTTCTTTCTTTCTGCTGCTATTTCATTGTGTAAAGGTACCATAGTTTTTTCATCCACTCATTTACTGATGGGCACTTACGTTGCATTCAGCACTTGGCTGTTGCAAATTGTGCTGCTGTGAACATTGAGGTTTACATATATTTATTGAGTTAATATTCAAAACAACCCTGGGAGACAGGTACTACTATTATTCTTAGCAGAGGATACAGGGCTATAGGTACAGAGTTTTAAGTAATTTCCTCAAGATTATACAGTTAGTAAGAGGCTGTCAGTGTGGTTGTCTTAGCCAAAATTCTATTCTGTCTTTGCATGAACAAAGCAAATGTCACCTTTCAGTCATGTTAAACAAACATACCGTTGGTGAATCATTTCGGTTGTCAAGAATTCTGTACTTTTATATCTATTATATAAATGTATGTTTTGGACTGGGTTGTTGGCTATTTCCATTATTTTTATAATAATCACATTTTAGAGCTAGATTGGACATTTAATTAAATAATGACTGGAATAAGATTTGAGAATCAGATAGACATGTTTCCTAAATTGCATTTTTTTCCTTATATATATTTTTTTGGCTCACCACTGTTGGCTGTGAACTTTGGTTTTATATTTATTTGTGCTTATAACAATAAGCACTGTTTATTCTGTGAGTAATTTTATTAATCTTCAAGAGTTACTGTTTCCAGAATGACAGAGAAGGCATGATCAATTTACATTTAAATATATTCTTGGATTCATGACATTCCATTTTGACAGTGATACAAAGCATGCTCGTAGGCCTTGTTGAAAAGGAATGTCAGGACTGTTTCTACAAATTTCTTTCATTTATATAATATACAAAGGTCTATCAACCTGCTTGTTATGAAGTTTATGATATATGAGTGTGTTTTTCTAAGGTTGGTTATTAGTAATATGCTTGTAGCAAATAAAAGAGTACTGGGAATTTAAGTTTCAGAGCTATTTAAGTTTATATAAATAAATTTTTATGCTTCTGTGAAAGTTTATTAACACATAAAGCTTAATGAAAATATTTTTACTGCTACAATTGTGAAGAAATTGCAAGAGCCTAGATTTAGTTGATATTTCTTAACGCAAAGCTATAAAGAATGCCAGAGGCAATGGGGAGGAGCTGAGAGGATGAGAGAAAAGGAAGATAATTCTTTGAGTGCCTATTGTATTCTAGACAACTCAGCGATAGGGCTTTTACTTATATTATTATCTCATTTAATTCTCAATGAGGTCTTGCCAGGTAGGTACTGTTTTCCTTTTACAGAGAGGAAACTGATGTTATAGAGGTTGTCTTGATCATTGAGTTAGAATTCAAATCTAAAGCTATTTGATACTCAAGTCTATATACTTGCTTCATGGAGTTGTTCTTGGGCCTTTTTAAGCAGAAAATTATTCTCTGTCATACCGGAATTTCCGTATTTAAATTGTTATTCACTTAGCTATCATATACATCAAGATACTAGACTTTTGTATAAGGTTGCTGGTCTAAGGTTGCTGGTTGTTTCAAATATGAATATGCTGACTCATCTATCAGAATGGTATAAAATAATTAAAGTAGAACTCTGTGGGGGAGCTTTGTCTACTGAGCCCTCCATCCGCCATGGATGAGAATAAGTCTACCAAGACAAGATCTGCTTGGGGAGGAAAGGTGGCTGATCTCTCAGAGGAGAAGGACCAAGAGCTTTTTCCTCAGTGGCTTTTATTGGGTTGGTTTTACACAGGAATTCAGGTAAAGGTCATTACTCATTGCCAGGAAGTAAGGATCAAATAACAAGGAACTCTGAGGGCCTATTTTGAGTCAGAGTCAGATAGCTAAAGAGGTGGAAGAACTTTAACAAACAAACTTACTTCTTCCTTGGACCCTTATCATTCAGTTGAGAGCATTCTAAACAAAGCAGGTTTCACAGGATTTTACATATTCTTTCTTAGGCCTGATCACCCTGGGAACCCACCCTTGCCAGCAAAGGGCTGCATCACCCTCTGTCATTGTTTCAAGCTTAGGTGGAGCAAGGGAAGTAAGGCAGCCAAGAGATTAGGAGATTTTCTCACAGATGGAATGAGGACTCAGGCTTTGTCAAAGCTGAGGGGCGAGGGTCTATCACCCCCTTTTGCTGTACCCCTCAAAGTCCTTCCTTGGGGGCCTCCCACGTGATCATGCCTGTCTTAGGTCGTTTCCCCCTTGGGGAATCTTACCCGTTAGTGGCTAACTGACCAAGCATTGGGGGACAGTTATGGTGAAGTAAAAGGAGCAGAAGCGGTGCTCCTGCCAGGGAGATAAGCTTGTCTCCTTGCTGGCTTATGGTTCCAAGGTCGTTCCCTCAGCCTTAGCCTTGGCTGGGGTTACTGCTTCCGATACTAGGCAGGGTGGTTCCCAACAGAACTCTTGCAATGATTGATGTTTTTTTCAAAGCGCAGACAGCTTTTACAGCTTTGTACTAGATCATGCTCACTGCCACATTAAAGACATTAATGAACAACCTCATCTTCACCCTCACCCAGTTCATTTATCTTTTGTGGAAGTCTCTGCATTAGAGAACCTTCCCTTTTACCTCAGAGATATTTTCAGATAAAGGCAAGATCAAACATTTCTTGGAGATATTTTCCCTAATATTTACCTTAGAATGACTAACAGTAAATGCATTATTGACTGATATGGACAAGAAAGCATCTCAGTCCTTTTATTGATCAGATTCATAGTTCAGTTGTTTTAGGAATTCTAAATAAAATGATAGTAATGTATTAATCTTATGCCTCTTTTTGAAATTAACTTGAATATACTTTTATGTTTTTTTTTTCTTGCATTTTACAGCATTGCAAAAGCGCATATTGTGCTTATTTTCTCAGTGACCTCTGACCAAAAGCAGTAACGTTATGTCCTTGGTGGAATGTGGCTAGTTGTAGTTTCTTAAATTTTTATAATGAGGGATTTCACTTTAGTGAAAATGTCATATTTTTTACTGCTACCTTCTCTTACTTCATTTGATCCCATCTTGGTTGCAGAAATTTAACTACTACATGATAAAGATTTTGTAATTTTTTATATTTTAACTTACAAGCAAAAGGTTTTGCTGAAATATTTGTAAGATCACATGCTATGAGATAAATGATTCATATTCAAAAACTGATTGCTGTTTTAGAATTATACCCATTATATAAAATACATCTCCATACATAAGTGCAGAAACAAATTTTGAGTGCAAAATCATAATCTTACATTTTGTTTTGCACTAATGGAGTATTCAAATGCTTTGTAACACAAGCACAATACATGATTAAAATGTTTAAATAAATTTTTAAATTATGGTATATAAATTCGAATTCTTAGTTGCAAATAATAGAAATCAACTCTGGCTGTGTTCAGAATTGGAAAAAAATGTTGACAGAATATTGAGAAGCTCACAAAATCACTGGGAAGGCTGGAAAGTGAGTCTCAAAGAAGGCAGAAGTAAGAGAAATTAGACAGCAGGCGAAAACCACAGCTAAAATAACAGCACATCACGAGTCTGTTGAGTACATGCATAGCTGCCACCAACACTGAATACTCATGTCTTATTGTAGCCCATGAACTCCACCTCTGTCACATCTGCCACTATTACCTCAGAACTTTGATGGTGCTGCCATTAGTTTCACCTGTCCCCAGAATGGATTCTCTGATTGTTTTCCTCTGTTCCCCTCTGTTACACCATTATCCCCTTATTTAAAGGCCTGGGTGGGTGTTTCTGAGTAGTTAATCTAAGACCATATGCTAACGCTGTAGCTGCAAGCATGGTTGGGTAGTGAATTCTCAAATGTAGGAAAGGAATTCAGATGTTGGGTCGCCAAAAATGGACAGGCACCGTATTCTCTGTTACTACATCTAATTTCTTTTCATTCTTCTATGAATTATTTTAACCTATGATTGCATAAGAGAAAAAGGGCATATGTGTGCTCTGATTTTTAAAATTTCCTTTCTTCAGCTGAGTTTGGCCTGCTGTTGCTCTTTTCTAGTTCTTTAAGGTGATGGCAGCTGCAGGGCAGGTTAGGAAGTGGAGGGATTGAGGAAAAAGGACTGATGGACATGGACAACAATGTGGTGATCGCTGGGGGGAGAGGGTGTAAGGGAACTAAATGGTAATGGAAAAAATACAATAAAGATTAAATTAATAAAAGATGTAATGTTAGGTCATTTACTTGAGATATTTCTTGTTTCTTGAGATAGGCCTATAATGATATAAATTTCACTCATATTACTGCTTTCACTGCATCCCAGAAGTTTTGATATGTCATATTGTCATGCTCATTTGTCTCTCTATATCTTTTTTTTTATTAAAAGATTTTTTAAAAGATTTTATTTATTTTAGAGAGGGAAGGGAGGGAGAAAGAGAGAGAGAGAGAGAGAAACATCAATGTGCAGTTGCTGGGGCCCATGGCCTGTGACCCAGGCATGTGCCCTGACTGGGAATGGAACCTGCGATGCTTTGGTTCGCAGCCCGTGCTCAATCCACTGAGCTATGCCAACCAGGGCTTGTCTCTCTATATCTTTTGATCTCACCTTTTATTTATACTTTGACCCAGTCATTTTTTAGTAGTAGGTTGTTTAATCTCCATGTTTGTGAGTAATTTTTACTTCGTTTGATTTCTAATTTCAAAGCATGTGGTCAGAAAATATGCTTGGTATGATTTCAGTCTTCTTTAATTTGTTCAGGCTAGTTTTTGACCCAGCATGTGGTCTGTCCTTGAGAATGTTCCATGTGCACTGGAGAAGAATGTGTGATCTGATGTTCTGGTATGAAAGGCTCTGTAAAACGTCAGTTATGTTCATTTGGTCTAATGTCTCATTTAGGGCTATTTCTTTATTGACATTCTGTTTGGATGATCTTTCTTGAGCTGTCAAAGGAGTATTTAGTCCCCTACTATGATTGTGTTTCTGTCAGTTTCTCTCTTTAGTTATTAGTTGCTTTATATATTTTGATGCTCCCTGATGGGGTACATATATTGAGAAATGTTATGTCTTCTTGATGTAGTGTCCCCTTTATCATTTTGAAAAGTTCATCTTTGTCTCTTGTTAACTTTGTTATCTTGAAATCAATTCTGTCAGATCAGAAGCATGGCTACACTTCCTGTTCTGTGGATGTTAATTTGTTTGGAGAATCACTTTCCACCCATTCATTTTGAGTCTGTCTTTACTTTTGCAGCTTACATGTGTCTCCTGAAAGAAGCATATGGTTGGGTTTTGTTTTTGATGCAGTCTACTACTATGTACTTTTTTATTGGTAAATTCAGTCCATTTATTTTTAAGATAATTATTGATGTATGAGGGTTTCTTATAGCCATTTTATCTTTTGTGTTCTGGTACCTTTGTGCCTCTAATGGTTCTTTTGTGTTCTGGTACCTTTGTGCCTCCAATGGTTCTTTTCCTTTGTATTTCTTTTTTTTTCTTTTAAAAGATTTTATTTATTTATTTTTAGGGAGAGGGAAAGGGAGGGAGAAAGAACAGGAGAGAAACATCAGTGTGTGGTTGCCTCACGTGTGTTGCCCACTGGGGACCTGGCACTCAACCCAGGCATGTGCCCTGACTAGCGATCCAACCAGTGAGCCTTTGGTTCACAGGCGGATGCTCAATCCACTGAGCCACAACAGCCAGGGTTCAAAAAGTTTTTGTACTTTTTGTAGCAGAATCAAAAAATAAGTTTATAAATATGGAAATGGTCTATAAAATCAATTTTAAAATTTCCTCATGTTCATTATTGTTTTTCTTTGCTGCAATGTTCAATCAACTGTTAAAATATTTAATAAATAAAATGTACATAAAGCCTTAAATCATTACTTTTCTGGGGAAACTGAAGCTGGCACTGGAGATTTTTAAATTTCCATTTGATGTTAGATGGGTAAATGATGTTTTGCTTTGGAAGTTAGAAAACAAAAGTTTATATAAAAAGTTTATTCAACACAATAAAATCTTATTGGCTTATTTGGTTTTGAACAAGATAGATTGCGAAAGCTTGTGTTTTAGTAACTTCCAATTTAGGTTGTAGAAAATAACATACAACTGTTTTTTTTTTCTTTGCAACAGTTTTTATAAACAAAGACATAGTCAAAGTAATATGGGTTGTGGGATGGGACTTGACTCAGGGAAAGATTTCAAAAAGCATTTTATGGCATAGAGGGATGGTTTACTTTTCATGAATTATTTGTTTCTTTCTGAGTTGCGTGGGTATTTATGAAATTTTATTTTATTTTTTCCTTGATAATTTGATCATTTAATTCTATGGCTAGTTAGTTTCTTTGACACTTTAGTACTAATGTTAACTGTTCCTTAACTTTTTAAAAACAACCACAAGTCACGAGAACTCATTAACATCAATAATAAAAAATAATGCTTACATGTATATTATCTCATTTGATCTGAAAAGCCTGAGTATAAAGTACAATTATTATTAATACCATTTTATAGAGGATGTTACTTTAAGAACTCTGCAGTTAGTCCTTTGGAAAAATGGACAGTGTTTGGAATGTGAGAAGCCAGCCCCCAATTTATATACTTTATACATATGGGTTTTTGTATATGCCAATATTCCTGATACATTTTCTGTTTTTAGATCTCCTCACCCTTAATCACTATTTTATTTAATAACATTACCTTTTCTGTCTGCTTAGACTCAAACTCACTAGGCATCGTTGACAATACACTTCTGTCCTCCCTTACTCCCTCCCAAGCCAGGACATTGCAGTCTAGAAAAGACAATTTCTGTAATATTTCTACTATTATCTGTTATTACTTTGAGCTCAGGGCTGAGATTTAAAATTTTCTGAATGAGAAGAACCACCCTTAACCATTACTATTAAATACCAAATGACTTTGGAAATTAGCTTATAATATTTCTTAATTCAACCTAAAATTATGAGGAATAATAATGCTTAAATGCAGAATTTATACTGTAAAGTTATTTTGATGGCAATGAATGTTATTTGAATCACAAATAATGTCAAGCTGCTTTACTTCACATGTTGTCAAAAGTTAAAACAAGAAGTGGTATCTCCTCCCTGGCTGATGTGGCTCAGTGGATAGAACACTGGCCTGTGAACCAAAAAGGTTGCTGGTTTGATTCCCAGTCAGGGCCCATGTCTGGGTTGCAAGCCAGGTCCCCAGTTGGGGACATGTGAGAGGCAACTGATCACTGTATTTCTTACACAATGATGTTTCTCTCCCATTCTTTCTCCCTCCCTCCCTTCCCCTCTCTCTAAAAGTAAATAAATAAAATCTTTTTTAAAAATCAGATCTCTTTTCTCACACAAATTTGTGGTAGGTATATAACCTAGATCAAGGAATAGTTTTAGTAGTGTTTTTTCAGAACTCAGTGCAAGTAAAGGATTTTCCATATTTCACATTCACTTAACTGTGCTGTCATTGTACTTCCAAGTGACCTTCAGTGGGAACGGATTATCTGCAATATAATGATATGCTAATATGCAAATACCAAGAGAAGAATCTAATATAATTCTATAAATTCCTTTCAAATGGTGGATGTGCTCCATTAAAATCAGTGCTTGTGGACTGGTATCAATATTTGGTAATCTCATTACAAATGAGTATTATAGATGAATATTGATTTTGATGATAGAGAACACCAGCTTTGAATCCCAAGTAAATGAAATGCTCTCCTCCCAAAATAATTCAGTTTTTCTCACTGGCAGATCTGTATTATAAAAGTTTATACTCACTATCATTATAGTTATACCCACTATTTATTTTGTCAACAGAACTGTGGAAATAGATTTGTCTTTTGTTACAGAAATGTCTATATATAGAAGCCTTGATTTTGCTTCTTGGTCTACAAGACCTGAAATATTTACTGCCTGGCCCTTTATATAAAGTCTGCCAATCCTGAGCTAAACAATTGTTCATTTGATTTTGTAAATCCCATGTTTATCAAACACAAAGAAATAAAAAAATTTTGATGGGGTTTCAATTATTAGCAGAGAAAAAATACTTCTACATGATTCCTTGAATAGACTTTAGGTGACCATTTAATCCAACTTACTCCAATTCCTTATTTTACAATGAAGAATTCCGTTTAGTGGAAGCTAGTCATTGGTAGAAATGAAAATAGAACTTTATTTATATGCAGGTGTTTAGGCTGAATGCTAAGGATAATAAAGAAGAAATGTAAGAAACTGTCCATATCATCAAGGGAAATTATAATATAGTTGAGTAGTGTGTCAGTTAGGGTTCTAGCAAAAAATAAATGGCACACTAAAATGGAGTGACTGAAAATCATTTGATAAAGGACTGTTTATAAAGTATGAAGAGAATTAAGGTAAATAACCCTTATTGCCACTTGAGGCCCGAAGAGACAAAGGGTATATGAAGAAGCTGTAGGAGAGGAAAGCTATAGCTTTTCAGTAGAGGAATCCAACTGCTGTCAACCTGTGCTGTTTGGGAAGGGGTTGATACCCGCCCCCCCTATAAATACCTCATTCTCTTCTGCCCTCTCATCTCCTGCTGATGCCTCCTGTCATCACTGCCCCCCGCCCCCCCCAAAAAGCCAGGAATACATGGTAACACATTCAAAGTGTGAACAATCTAGAAAATGTATTTTAGACAATAGCATATCAACACATAAGATACCATTTTATGAGCATTTTTGTAGTGCTTGACATTGTATCGAATACATTATTATTTTATCTTTATGATAAACTTGATGATGGTACTTTCTCTTCTACACGGACATCTGGAGCAAACGTAGTTCCGCCATGGCATTGTGCATTGGTACACCGCTTCTTCCACTGCGTCGTTATCCTACTCTCTAGTAGGAGCAGATGCTGTTGTAAGTGGCCAAGAATGCAGATTCAGTAGGAGGCTGCGTACTTAGAGCTAGGAAGGCAAATAGTGTATTGCAGTTATTTGTCATTAGAAAATTCATTATTTTTATATTTTTGTAAACTATTTTGTATAGGATGAAAGAGACTTATATGGTAGATTCTCAGCATAATAAATAATTGTGAATATTTCCAATATTCACAATATTGTCATTAAAATTAACAGACTTTGTAGTTAGAAAGACCATAGTTTGAATTCTGGGTCTGCCACTCACTTGCCATGTAAACGTGGGCAAGTTATTAATACTTAGTCCCTCTTAGCCATAGTTAACTATAAACATAAAGACAACCACAGGTCTTAAGTCAGGTAAAGGCATAGAGTATGCTGTCAATAAATATTAGCTATTTTTGATAGTATTAGTAGACTCCATGAATAAAATTTCAAATTTACAAAATAAGACAAGTACTAGTTATAATTAATTCATTGTACAGGTTTTTATTGACCAATTTTTATATGCTAGGCACTCACTTTGCTTCATGCTGGGATCATAAGGAACAAATCAGACCTTGTTCTCCTGGACGCTGAAGGTGCATAATTTGCATTTGATTTGTATTAATGATTTGTGAATTAGTAAATAGTGCCTGTACTGACATACATGTTGCCAAGCTAATTGCCTGTTTATCCTCATTCACCATCACCATACCAAAACAACTAGGTCATTTTATTTTTTAATAGCTGTATAGTCAATAATTAGCACACCTTATCACTATGTTAGACTCACTGATCTCAGGAAAACACTAGGTTGTGTGCATTTGTCCCATAATGAATGAGCAGCCATTCATTTTAGGGGGCGGGGGGGGGACTGAAGTTAAAAATAGAAGTATTTTTTAAATTCTACCAACATATTGACCATTGACAGACTTTTACGTAACTATCTGGTTTCTTTTTCTGTACCGTTTGGAGCTATTAATGGTAACTTTTCTGTGCAGCAGTGTCAGAAAGTGTACTGTTTGGGAATATAACTTATTCCACACTGAACAGTAGGTTACTTTTTTTAGTTTAGACATATTGACTCTAAACAGATAACCAAATATTTCTCTGGAAAAATGGGTTTATTTTGTAACAACAAAGAATCCCAGTTCAGGTCATGTGGCCTAATGCACAAGTTCCTAGAAACAAAGGAGAGAACTCACAAGAGGAAGTTGGGAGAACTAAACATTCTTCCTGTTGGGCTCCTCGGTGGATGTAGGGCACGAGAGCTCCCCCTTCTGGCTGACTGACTGCATTTTAAATGAGGTTTCTGTTTATTTTTACAGACAGGCTCTCTACAGGTTACTTGAGGCTTGCTTAATCCATGTCACATTATAACAGTTCATTTATTTTTAAAAATTCCTACATTTTTACTCTTTTATACCTGGACTATTTTTACTATTTTATACATGAAAACACGTACATCATAAAGATTTTCTTAAAATGTAGTTAAATTCATCTCTATATTTGAATTTTATTGAAAAAAGTAAGTTTTCTTATGCAAAGCAGAAAACTTTTAGTACTCTTACCCACTCTCCATAAGTTTAGAATACTATGATGATCCCTGGGGATCTGAATTTTTTAAATTGAGGTTCCCTTTTTTCATTTTCAAATCAACTCACTTTGGGGCTAGTATCTTATGTTTGCTTAATTTTAAGCTTAGTTACCATGACAAAACTTATTTCTCAACTAATGCCTAGCAGTGTCAAACACATACTGCTGGCAACTTGAATTTCTGTCTGTCTAATAAATATCCTGAATAAAAAATGTTAAATTTTTATTTTGAAAGAATAACTTTGTAAATGTACATTGATTTTGTAAGTTTTTTCTTGGTTAATTAAAATGTACCTTAATGCTTTTATAATTTTTTAAATATCAGTATCTCTTAAATTTAATATTCAGTTCTAAAATAAAGGCAAGTAAGAGACTAGTAAATGTATCTCTCTTCAGATTATGAGACTGATGTGCTGCCTACTGTGCTAAGAGGATGGACATCTTTGTGTCTCTCTCAAATACTTAAAATTTTATCCGTGGAAAGTTGTTTAACTTCACACAAAGTGATAAAATATTCTTAAATACGCCAGTGCTTTCTTATATAGTCCTTTTTTGTATGAAATGTCTTTTATTATTTGGAGATGTAGTCATTGGTAGAATCAGAGTTTTTTGTTTATGGTCCAGAATCTTTACCATATTAGCAATGTGCTTCTTCCTATTGAATAACCTAATTTCTGCTTTTTTATAAAAGTAACAGCTACTACAAAGAAAGTTGCAGTTACTACTTTCAAAACTTTATTATTTAAATAATACTTTCTTCGTGGCCTTTAAGTATTTCTTCTGCTGTTTCTGTTGTTGTTTTGGGAGAGGGGAAGGAGAGAGAGAAGGAAACAGACCTGAGAAAGAAGCAATCTTTGGTTGCCTTTGGCGCACACCCTCAGCCACACAGGCCAGGGCTGTCTGCTGTTTTAAGAGGTCAGATACATTGACTGAGATTAAGTAAAAGGAAATAGAAAATAAGAATGAAGGGAAATAAAATAGTGTTTAAATCAGATATATAAAGTGGTAACCAGCATTATTTTTTTGATAGATGTTCCCCCCTCAAACTGTCCCCTTCCGCTTTGAGGGGGGATTGATTAGGGAGATACGCAGATGTGAGTTTGGAAAGATGAGCTGGTAGAATTATAAAAGGTAATCAGAGAAAGATGTTTGTATTTTCTTTGAAGAGACTTGTCTCACTTAAAACAATTCCTTTGTTTTATGTGAATGTCTGCCTACAGGTAGCTTTTTAATTGAGTGGTTGGGTACACAGGGAAGAAAGAGCAGGAAAGTCATATAATTACTGGGGTCCTTCTTTTCTTAATCAAATGAGAAGATTGGAATTGTGGACTTCTAAATTCCCTTCAGCTCAAATGTAGTCTATTTGTCACAGAATAAGATGATACAAATGGCTCTGAAGATTGATTTTGTTGTATAAGGTAGACATAATTATTAGAGAGGAAAATTTATTGGAGGTTGCTATTGAAAGTGACTCAGGCTTGATATGACAAAAATGTGAAAATATAGTAAGATAAAGTCAGAAATATCTAGATTGAATTAGACATATAGGGAATAGAGGGACATTTTAAAAATGAATCATTTATTCATTTAACAGGTAACTTAAAATTCATTGTATATCAACAATCTTCAGTCATCCTGATTTCACAGGATGACTGAAGATTGAGTGTAATAATATTGGGTAAACAGGTTTGCCAGAATTAAGGGTGCCTCCCCTTTTTAAAGTAGGTTTTACTTTATTTTATTTATAGTTGCAGTTGAGTCAACTGTTTGAGGACACCAAAAGACAGAGACTTAAAGGGATCACACTCACCATTTGTTGCCTTTGAAATTCATGACCCAGACAATATTTAGATATTATCTACAGTTCCTAGGTGGATTGGACAGAACCTGTGTTTGAAGATGGGTAACTGCAGCCATTCAGAATAGTCCTGGGCACATCGCTGACACTGGCAGTGCTAATAATGATCAAAGGTCAGGTGTGGATGGGGGATAGACTGCAGAGGGTTATCAAAGCTAAAGCCTGGACCTGAGCCCTTCTAGGTTTTCCTAGACGAGTATTCTTAACTCTCTTCAAGTACTCCTCTTGGGGCAGAGTTTAAAAATTAATGATGAAATACACTTAAAATCTCTGCCCATGGTGAAATACCATTAGCATTCTCCGTTGTATTATTTAGGAATACAAAGGTCACGTGTCTTTATAAACGCATTAGAGAGACATAGAGATAACAAAATATCAGAATTTGTAAACAAAGGGATTTCCAGCAGAGAATTTTCATGTTTTTTTCACCCTCAATATATACACCTAAAGCTATTACATCAGTAAGTCTGGTTTTGGTTGTCTCATTATTCTTAAACCTAAAGTATAACTTATCTGCTCCCTCCAATAAATGAAAAACAGCAATCAGAGAAGAAATATATGTTGTATTTGCTTTGTTAGGTAGAAGGTATGTCCCCAGGACCAGCTAGTTCCTTTGTTTTATTTGAATGTCAGTGTGATTTGTGGATCTTTTAGTTGTGTGAGCTTTTGCATTTGGAAACCTGGGCTCTGGCATCAGTCTACCTGAGTTACTGTACGTATGGATGGGGTGTCTCAGGTTTTGTTCGTAAAACTATAATTGTTGGTTAATCTCAAATCTCCCCAGAAGGACCCTGTCTTGTGATCTTCTGGTTTTCTTTCCAGACCTGGAGTCAAGTGTGTATCATGTTCCTGTTAGTGAAACGAGGAGGCTTTTTTTCTCTTTTGGCCTTGTTCATAAACCATGCTTAGAATTCTACTGTATTTATCAGGATATTCCTCATGCAACCCTGAATTATTCAAGTGTTTCAGTGAGGTGTTTTAAATATTAGCTATTATAAATGTAATCTCTTGCTTAAATTATACTGAAAATTATATTGTAATTTAAGAGGAAAGCATTTTATTTGAGGTAAGAGGAAACTAGAAAAATATTTTTAAAGGTTTACAATCCCAATTTCTTGTTATTTTTGGCACTTTCATCTGAGAATATGTATCTCTTGGTGAGAATGTAGTCTGCCACAGATGGAGGTAAAATTTAGCTCATCCATAGGCCAGAGAAACTAGTTGAGGCCTGGGCCAAGATATATATCCAGAAAAACAAAGATCTAGAAGAGATGTTGGTAGGTAAAACTTGAAAACATCTCAAGACAGTAAGAAATTAAGTATACTAGTAAAATGAAGGCAATTCCATACACTTAGAAAATGGTTCTCTGTGCTTGAGTTCCATTAGCGCACTAATTAGACCATTTAAAGTGGTTCTTAAACTATTAAGGTTTTTTTAAAAAAGGCAGGTGTTTTGTGAAATTTTGCAACATAAAATGATAAAAATCTTGTAAGAGCTAATAGATGAAAATTTTCTTTCTTCAGTACTTTTCTTTCAGTTATAATTGACATACAGTATTAGTTTCAGCCTGTACATTCCAGTGATTAAACATTATAAAACGAATTGAAAATCCCTATAAATCTCCCACCTATCTGACATCATAAAGAGTTATTAGGTTATTATTGACTATATTCCCTATGCTGTACTTTACATCCCCACGACTTTTCTGCAACTAACAATTTGAACTTTCAATCCCTTCACCTTTTTCATCCATTCCCCCCACTCCCCTCCGGCAACCGTTAAAATGTTCCATGAGTCTGTTTCTGTTTGATTGTTTTTTTATTTTTACATTCAATTGTTGACTTGCCATTTTATTGTTCATATTTTTTAATCGTTTTAAAAATATTTTTAAAGAGACCTCTTAGCATTTTCATGTAATCCTGGTTTGGTGTTAATGAACTCTGGTAGCTTTCTTGACTGGGAAGCTCTTTGTATGTCCTTTGATTCTAAACAATAGCATTGCTCGGAGGAATAATTGTGGTTGTAAGTCCTTGCTTTTCATCACCTTGAATTATTTCTTGCCATTCCCTTCTGGCCAGAAAAGTTTCTGTGGACAAATCACCTGAGTCTTATGGGAGGCTCCCTTTTAGGTTAATAACTTCTTGCTCTCTCTGTTCTTTTGGCGTCCACATAATGTGAATGTTGGTTCACTTGAGTGTTCCCAGAGGATCCTTACACTGTCTTCATAATTTTGGATTCTTTTTTTTTCCTGTTCTGATGTTTTTTGTTGTTTTGTTTTGTTTTTGCTTCCTCATATACCACATCTGATTTGATTCTTGGCATCATTACTCTACTGTTGATTCCGATTCCCTATAAATAATTCATTTTAGTTAATATATCCTTCGTTTTTGACTACTCCTTGTTTATGCTGTTGAGGTTCTCACCAAGTTCCTTGAACCACTGTTTTGAACTATGTATCTGGTAGGTTGCCTACCTCCATTTTGGTAGTTCTTTCTCTGGAGATTTTTCCTGTTCTTTCATTGGGGACATATTTCTTTGTGTCTCATTTTGGCTGCTTCCCTGTGTCTGTTTTTATGTATCAGGTATAGTTGCTATGTCGCCCAGACTTGGTAGAGTGGCCTTGTGTAGTAGGGTGTAAGGCCTTGTGACACAGCCTCCCTAGTCACCTGAGCTAGACACTCCAGGTGCGTCTCTGTCTGGGCTGTATGAACTGTCCTGTTGTAGTTGAGTCTTGACTGCTCTTGGTATCACTGGGAAGGATTGAACCCCCAGGCCATTTGGCTGAGGACCAGCTGTGATGGGGGTGATGCTGTGAAGCAGGAATTGCTTCAGTGAGGCTTTGGTGCTCACCGAGGCTGCTCCTTGAGTGTTTCACTTGTGGAGGTGGGAGGATTGTAGTACAGCGTGGTTTAAAGTTGTCCACCAGATGCACTGGCTCTGGGGACTTCTGGGAGGTGGAAAGTCAGCCACTGCTTGTGCCCAGCCTGGGGCCACTAGCAAGAGGTAGGCAGTAGGCAGAGTCCAGATGCTGCTAGTTGGAGAGATTTTGGAAATTCCAAAGCATGAGGCAAGACAGGCCATTCATATGGAAAAACTACTGGAAATGGCATGGATGGGCCTACAAATTGTGTGGGAACTACCATGACAGGGCAGACAGTGTGAGCCAGTTTGATTGAGACTCAGATACAGTGTCTGCCTGCTGGGTGTGTATGTGGGGAGGGCCTTTCCCCCCCAGTTCTCATCCTGTTACCAGCTAATTCAGTTTCTCCCCATATATCCCTAATTTCTCTCAAGCTGCTGTCTTAGCACCGGAGCTCAGAGGGACTAAGTCTGTGTGCAGGCCCTTTAAGAGTAACTGCCTGGGACTCCAGGAGCCTCTGTCTCCCTTAGCCTCAATCCCTGCTGAGTTTCACAGCCTGAAGTTATGGGGACTTGTCTTCTTGGCACTGAAATGCCAGGCTGGGCTTTTTGGTGTGGGACTGGGACTCTTTGCTCCTCAAGGCACACCCCTACAGCCAAGGTAGCCCTCTTCATTTTAAACCACCACACTTGTGTGGGACCAGCTCCTTCAGCATTTGAACCTGTCCTACCAGTCTCAATGTGGCTTCTTTAAATCCCTAGTTGTAGGACTTCCATTCAGCTAGATTTCAGGAGGTTCTAACTGATGGTTGTTCTGTAGTTCATTTGTGTTTTTGATGTGGTTGTGGGAGGAATGAAGTACGACATTTACCTATGCTGCCATCTTGACTAGAAGTCCTCTAACATAAACATTTTAAATGCTTATTAGTCCACTGATAGGATATAAAGATTTAAGTAATTTGGTACTTGTACAGGTTAAAGCCGTACCTATTCCACAGAATGTGTGACCTCAGTATTTCAAATGCAAAAAAACCCCATTTTTACATTGTCCCTTTAAATACATTGGAACCTCAGCTCTCGAAATTAATTTGTTCCAGAAGGCTGTTTGAGAAGCAGTTCGTTTGAAAACCATATTTGCTTTGTTTGTTGGCTGAGAAACACGTGACTGATCCTACAGGTATCAGTATGAAAGATTGTTGTGTAGAGAACTGAAGTTTTGTTAGACAACCGAGACATTTTTGTCTGGGAACAACTTGGTTGAGAACCGAATTTGTTTGAGTTGGGAGATGTTTAAGAACTGAGATTTGACTGTATCTTGTTTCTGGCTTTGAACTCTTGATAGTAAAAACCCAAAGTTATATGTATATTTCAAGTGCTACTTTATAAAATCTGAATTACCAGTACAGCTTTTGAAA
Organism: Tonatia bakeri; assembly: GCA_004024845.1. Taxonomy (NCBI): domain Eukaryota; kingdom Metazoa; phylum Chordata; class Mammalia; order Chiroptera; family Phyllostomidae; genus Tonatia; species Tonatia bakeri. Next base: position 145,555 of record PVIA01002238.1, read on the forward strand.
TACACACCTGATGCAGTTTATTTCCTTTTGAACTTATTAAGAGACAGGAAGGAGAAATGAATTTTATTGGACTTGCCTGGCATGTTCAAGGACCACCAAATAAACCAGTATTGCTATATTAGTGTCACCTTAAGAAACAACTATAGGAGAGGCGTTGGAAAATTAGTAAATACCATTCTTTTGAGGAATTTTGCTGTCAAAAGGAGCAAAGAAATGAAACTGTGTCTGGATCTGGAGAAGGTGTACCTGTGAGATTTGGGATATTGCAGCATGATTATAATGTAGTGGAAGTGAATTAGTAGAGAGAGAAGATGATGATGCAGGAGAGAGGGAGAGAAGTGCCAATGAGATATACTAAGGTAGGAGCAGGGGATTAGATCTAGTGCATTTATAGAAATTTGGCCATTGACTAGAGCTCAGTAGGTTCATCTGTAATATCAGAATGAAATGTAGGGAACATGGAATCATGTATTAAAGTATAATTTGGTGATTTGATAAATGAAAACAACATACTTTTCATTTTTGGAAAGGTCATATAAAATGCATACCCAATTATCCTTTTAGCATAAGTTAGAAGGGAATAAAATGGGAGGGAGATAAACATGCATTTAAATCCTGGCTCTGCAGTGGACTAGCTGACATGTGATAAAACTGTTACAACATCCTTGTGTTATTTAGGGGCCCAGGAGGAAACAGAATTCACCCCCAGGTTGTTTAAATAAAAAGATTTTGAGAAGAGGAGCAGGATTGAGGATGGATAAGATATGAGATGATTAGGCAACCATGGGGAGCTGTTACTGCACCTGGGGATGAAGGAACAGGGTGGAAATGGTGTTTTTTGAGTACACAATGCTGTTTCCAGACTCACAGCTGAAGCTGTGAAGGGAAGACCATCTGTTAAGAACTGTTGTCATGGAGGGGCATAGCTATTGCCAGAGACAATGGTGCAGAGGCAGGGAAGCAGCAGAGAACTTGATCTCTCTCTCCCTAAAGTCCAATTTCCTGCTGTTGGCTTCCAACCTAAGGAAAAACCAACAGTATGAGAGCTCAGGGATACAGATTATAGGGGTCAGCCTCCCTAGGGTTGAGTGAAGGTCAAATAATAGACCTGGGAGGCAAATACAGAATAACTACTTAATCACTAAGCTTCAGCTTCCCTTTACGTAAAAAGGGTTACTTGCGAAGTTGCTGTCATTTTCCATGGCTGTCAAGCAACTGACACATTGCTAGCGCATTGTGACTAAGGGGGTAGCATAACGGTTAGGAATCTTGAAAGCTTTGGAAGTAGGCACATCTGAATTTCTTTTCTTTTTTTTTCCCAGAGTTCATGTCAGACAGGTAATGAATGTGCCGATGTCCAAAGTTTGTGGGGGGCACATGTCACACAAGAGCGTGGACACCCATTCATCACGCTTTGAATTTCATTTTTGTCTCTGCCTCTTATTAGTCATGTGACTTAGGGCAGGTCACTTCAACTTTCTTACTTGCGGTTGAGCCATCTGTAAAATGCAGAAATAAGGCTTGTCACAGAGAGACCTAAGATTAAAGGAGAGAATATGTAGTGTCTACCACAGTATCAGCACTTAGCATGCATTCTGGTCACAACCATCGTCATATGATTTGATTAATAAAAATAGTAAATGATTACAGTAACCCTCGCTTATCCATGTGGGATGCGTTCCAAGACCCCCAGTGGATGCGGCGGATAGTACCAAACCCTGTATTTACTATGTTTTTTCCTATTACAGACATACCTATGATAAAGTTTAATTTATAAATTAGGCATATTGAAGTTAACAAACAATAGAATAGAAAAGCTAAGCAATATATTGTAATAAATCCTGTGATTGCGGCATTACGTGAAATGAGGGTTACTTGAATGCAAGCACTGCAATACTGGGACAGTTGACATGACAGACAAGACGGCTACTTAAGTGACTAAATAGTGGGAAACGTTATGTGTGGATAAGCAGGACAAAGGGGTGATTATTTGTCCTCAGTGGACCAGCATGAGATTTCATCATGTTGTTTTAAAAAGTGTGCAGTTTAAAACTTAATGAATTGTTTATTTCTGGAATTTTCTATTTAATATTCTCAGACAGTGATCGACCTCAGGTGATTGAAACCATGGATAAAGGGGACTACTGTAGCTTCTGGAGTAATACTGGTCTCCCAATCTCCCCCAATCCCCACCCCACCCCACCACTTTTTTTTTGTTTCTCAGTTTTTGGCTGGAGCCCTCCTTTGCCATATAGAGGTCAAAATTACTGTTTTTGCACTTTGGAGTATTAGGAAGTACTATTTTATTTTGACTTTGTGGCTGTTGATTTATGCTTTGGTTTATATTAAAAGAAAAATCAAAGTTAAATGGGTTTTTTCATTGGGCCTGAGTTGGAAGGCAAAGGAATACAAAAAAAAGTTGGACATACTGAAATTCAGTATTTCATTTGCAAAGATTTCATTAGCAAAGATTTGTACACAAAGCTCAAATAAAATGTCATCAAGAAATATGAGAACAGCTCTGTAAGTCTGATTTGAAGACACATATATGTTTTTCTTTTTGACTGCATAGGGAACAATGAAATAAAACCTCATTGACGTAATTGAACCTGATAACATCGCCTGGTTGTACCTGCTGATGTTTCACTGTGGTCTTGGTGGTTTTGTAGAGCTCTGTAAAGCATGTTGGACTTATAAACATTCAAACAGAAACTTTGATCATGATTCAACTTTTAACCACAAAGAAAAGCTGAATTTATATATAAAGGCTCAGTTTTCAGTTCACTTTATGAAATCAACTAAAAAATATTTTAATAGTGTGTATACCTCATGTGTTTCTTAAAGGAAATGCTGTTTTTAAAATTAGTTTTGAACAGATAACCAGTATGTACAAATTATATGAAAATTATATTTGAGATTATAAGCAAACAAATAATGGAAACTCCTAAAAACAGAAAGTTAAAATTTCATACTTTTGTTAATGTCTTATAGTGTAACAGAACCATGTTTTTAGAATATAACATATCACTATAACTTTTATTTGTGCTGTGGTTCAAAATTCAGCTGTATTTAAATTATTTACAGGTTGTACTTTAGTATTGGGATTAAAGTTTAGATGCCTAAAACTTTGTTGACTGTGGAACAATGTATATACTTTATACTTGGAAGTAAATTTTAAAAGAACTCTCAGATACTATTACATGGGGGAATGAATACATTCTGCTAGTGTTTCTTAAACTGTGCAAATAGGTTGTGTAGGGTAGGTTCATTGTGTATCCAAATTCTTTTCTCTGTTTCTTTTAATAAAAATTACGAATTTATGACAGAAGTCAGAGAGTGTTTGTTCTTGTTGGTAATGAATACTCACATTCAACATGGACCTGGAATTTTAAAGAGATTTCTTGCTGAAGATTATTTTTAGGGCCGTGTCAATAGCTAAGTTAATGGACCTTGTCATACTTTAACAGCTTGAGAAAGTTCTTTGCATTTTATTGAAGAAAATACTTCTATTGTATTTGCTATTTATGCTTTTATACTTTCTTTTTTTATATCTACATTTGCTTCATTTTTCCTTGGCACACTATAAAGATGTATACCCCGTGCCGGAACTTAAGTGTGTTTACAGTTGTGGAGTGGCTCCAACACTGTGTCATGCATGCCCAGTGTGTGTGTTATAACCACCAGCCTGTTTTCTGTGAGAAAGTCGCCTGTAGATTTGCAGTTAGGAGATGCTCATTGTTTAGCAAGGCTCTTCCTTGCTGTACAGGTAACTGATTCTCTCAGAACTGATTCCAACACATGTTTTCCACTCTCTATTATCATAGTTTACAAAATAATCATTAAGTAGGGAAAAATCATCTTTTGTGGTAGAGGGTTTCTCAGTGATAGATACATGAAAACGTGCCTGCTGTCTCAGGAAGGACAGCAGTAGTTATGTGTGTGGATTCATACTAGCACGTGTGTCCAGCAATAAAGTAAAATATCTTCTGGGACGGTACTCTTTTACATTATATGCCTTTATTCTGTGCTGTCTCAAGGTGCCACATAGTAAATATATTTTGATCTGTTCTTGTCCAGCATAATGTTTATCAGCTGTCTGGCTAGTCTTATTGGTCTCTGGTGAAATTTATCTTTTTGATATGCTTTTGCTGTGAGGAGTACAGCACCCAAAGGGAACCTCTATAGGTTTTCTCTTGTTTTAGGAACAAAAATCTTCAGTTTCATACAGGAATGCATTTCGTGCTTAGTCTGGAGAAATGCTATTCGTTTACCAAAAAGGTTCTGTTTTGTTTGAATGTCATAAAAGTTTTCATGGGTTCCCATATTATTTGATAAACTTTCAATCTAGACAACATTCAGAAAAATATAGGATGAATGAATTGTAAGTTTAAAAAAAATCCAGCTTTTAGATACTCACTCTTGTATGTCCTGGTCGTATTTTTGTTTTTATGAATTTGTGTAGTATTAGCTCGCCCACAGATTTGTTTGTGTTCTGTGTGCACTGGAGTCTTGTTCTTTATTTAGGCTCAGCATTTGTTCTGAGTTACTTATGTTACTATTTTAATAAATTCTTTAAGCTTTAATTTTTTGATCAGGGATCTAATGTAACACATTGAAAAGAACACAAATTTAACACATATAAACAATAATATTCAAATGACACACAAATACTTTAGCTAAGATGATTTGTGCTCTTACAAAAGAATGCAATCCTAAGGACACCAGCTTTTAAGGATATGAAGCTTATTAAGATTAATATTTCTGTAAAAATTAGATTTTCACCTTTTACAATTTTGAAATATATGTAAACAAACTCGATTTCTTTTTTTCCTCTCTAAATAGTTCAGACTCCTGAGGAACAGGAATAACAATGGCTAATACTCCATGACTGTTTCCTAATTTAAACTTTTATCTAAGTGTTAATATTATTATGGGCATTAGGCTATAATTTCATTAAGGGTTTTGCTCCTTGGGATCTCTCTCTTTATCCTGTATTAATAGATCTCTTATTATCCTGGATCATTCTTATTAAGTACGGACCAGCTCTAGGACCTGTCCTGTTAATAACAAGAAAGTATCACCCCACATTCTTTTCCAATTACTGCTCCATTTCATTGTTGCTATTTGCAGCACAATTTCTCAAAAGTTTTCTTTAGTCACTACCTCTACTTTTCTACCTTCATAAAGTCTTAATTTTTTATTCAAGCTGGGTACTTATAAAACATAGAGACTAAGGACAGCAAACACCATCTACCCACAACTACCACTCACTTCGAACATTACTAGTGACTTTGAAGATCCGTGTAGGACACTCTCAGATCCAATTTCCTTCTCTTCTCTCTTAAGATGTTCACCATGATGAATTTCTTTAGTTTCTCATGTATTTATATTCCTAAAAATTATATTTAAACATAGTTTTATGTTTTTAGGGTTCTTCATTTATATGGTGTAAAGATGTACTTTGCAATCACTTTTACTGGATCTGTTCCGTGGCGTGAATATACTGGAATTGCTCCATTTTATTTTTTGGACAGTTGGGTTGTATCTAGTTTTCTTGCTATTCCGAAGAGTGCAGCTATGTGTACTTGTCTCCTGGTTGAACTATATAGCAAAGGATTAGGCTTTAGGGTTTCTCCCTTTATCTGTTATGAATTGATGCTTTTGTAAAATATACTAAAAATGTCTCAACAATGTCAAATTTCTAAATATTTACTGTTAATTTCTATATCTTATTGTGGACAACACATTGAATAATGCTGTGTTAAGATATATTTAGTTGCAAAATTCTTGATCATATAATCTTCTACTTATGCAGAAAATTTAGTTTCATCAAAGTCACTAGTGTTCTAGATCAAATTTCATAGAAGGCAGTCTGCAACAATTTGTGGCTGTTACTCTGTCTGTTTTCAGTTCCTAAGATGCAGGAGATTTCAGATACAGGCCTGCTGGGTTTTGGTGAATGTATTTTTTATCCTAGAGAAAGTGAGTGCAATTAGGAATGAGCTGCTGCTTAAGAGTCTAGCAAGTACAAGTGAGAGAAAACTATGATAACGGGCGGAAGAGCCAAGGAGGAGTGAATTTATAAAGCGAGACAGACTGTCTACAATACAAAATTCTACAGTAGAGAAGTCTAAAAAGTAAGCATTGAGAAAAAAATTGTACATAGTAAGGTTTTTAGAAAATTCTAAGAGCACAATTAAAACTGAGTGTACAATACCTCTCATGTTAGCAGCAGCTCTTGAGTAGGCAGCCTCAGAATGGTCTCAGTGCATCAGGGGAACATTCTCAGAATGCATGCTAATGATCGTATAAGCAAGAAGCAGGACTACTTTATATCAGTGTTTTCAACCTTATTATCAACCCACTAAAGGAGCCTTTTTTAGACATTTTTTCTTTAATCATCACTACTCCTCTGAGATTTTAATACCATAGATTTATAATGTATCTGTTGAGGTACTATGGATTTTCAAGGGCCACGACCATTGTAATATTTTTAAGACTTTTGTTTTGTACCCCAAGAACCAATTTTCACCTTCTTGGGAGTGATAGAATTTCTGTTAGGAATGCATACTATTCCCTGGCTGGTGTGCCTTAGTGGATTGAGCACCAGCCTGTGAACCAAAAGGTTGCTAGTTCGATTCCCAGTTGGGGCACATGCCTGGGTTGCAGGCCAGGTCCCCAATGGGGGTGCATGAGAGGCAACCACACACTGATATTTCTCTCCCTCCCTTCCCCTCTGTCCAAAAATAAATAAATAAATCTTTTAAAAAAAGAATGTATGCTATGAATACAAATACAGCTTTTGGTATTAGAGTGCAAATATTGGAAACATAATAACTTAAGAGGCAAGGAAGACTCAATGTTAAGAATCTGTACAAATGAAAATATGCTTGGGTTAGCCAAAAATTAGCTTCTATTTACACTAATTGGGGAAATGAGGTATAGTCATTTGTCACTTAGATGGTACCCCTGTGAAGTTATGTGGGTTGGGTGATAGTACAGTCAGGCCAGTTTGTAGATTCAGAATGTAAATTAGTGAGTTGATGCTTATCTCATAATTTTCAGTGACCCATCATGTGGCTCTGTCTTTACTACTGTCTATTTTGTACTTTTATTAGTTAAAAAAATACCAGATTTACAGATACCACAATGATGGGAAGAACTGTTGCTGAGCTAAACAGGGGTTAATCCACCAGCAAGCGCAAACGGAAAGAAATGTATGAGCAGGAGTTTGCAGTGGAGAAAAGAATTATTCTGACAGGTGAGGCTGTGTTCCACAAAACTCATCTCCCCCATGGCTTATAGACAGGCTTTATACAGAAAAACTAAGAATCATCATAAGTAAGGGGTTTGGGTAGTGGGTCTTGGTCATTGGCCAAGAGTGAGGTAAGGGCAATAAATTAATTATTTCAGGTCCTGAGGGCACCTTCGAGTCCTTTAGTCTGGTTTCCTGGGGATGTGATGGGATCAGCCTGCTCTAGGGCCTGGAGCTAAGACACCATTTAGACCACATTATCTTCAGCTTAATATAGCCCATACCTTGTGGTCCTTAGTCAAAGTATGGTCATTGTTTCTTGCTGCCTCAGGGGGTTAAAGATTAGTGAGTAGAAGGGCTGAGGCTTAAAGGGCAAGCTGTGAAGAAAGTGAATAGCATTCTGAGGTAACATATTAAATCAAAACTATACATTAAATAGGGCCCTTGGTTGTCCCCCTTCTTTCATGCATTCCTCACTCTTGAGGTAAAACAGGCAATGTTCTGGCTGCTACCAGCTGATTAGGGGCACTGACTAGAGAAAGAGGAATGGAATTCTCTTGCACTCAGTTGAAAGTATTGCCGAGTCCAGGTCTAAGATCTTTAGTTAGAATCACCATTAGATTACTAGCCTTGGCTATCCTTAGGCAGCAATTACAAAGACAACAGCAACAGATTAGTATCCCAATACTGCTAATACAGACATTCTCCAAGGGCCAGTCAGAGAAGTGAACCAGTAGGTGAATGAATCTGTATAGTAAAGGTCGTTGACCTGATCTATGGCTTTGTTCATGTGAGTTAATAAATCAGAAATATTAGGGTCATAAGCTGAAATATAAGTACACATTCCTATCTAATAAAAGTACATGTTCCTTCTTGAGCTGCACTTAGTATGTCTATTACTATTAGGTTCTGTAAAACCACCTTTCTCATTGGGGCTGTTTGATTCAAAAGAATGCTTTGTCTAGGGTTATTAAGACCTGAGGCTGTGAACTTTGCTAAGTCCTATATTTCTAGCTTTGCTGAGATGCCTACATATCAGGGCAAGGAAATAGAGACTGGCTATTTCTACCAGGCCATGATCCTTGGGCATGTGGACCTCAGTCCTTGCAAATTGTTCTTTCTCAGGAAGGGTCTTACAGATCCATCCTGGCAAAGATGGGAACCACAGAGTGCATTGCCAAATCCAGCCATTGGGGAGGTAAGGCCAAAATTAGTGCTGCAAATCCAAAATCTTTCTTTGGGTACAGAAAAGATCCCAGATGAGGAGGACTTATCTCTTCCTCCTTCAGCATCCGGAATTTTATGTACATGCTGACAGACATTCAGGGATACCCACCCTACCTGATGAAGGGCCAGATTAGACTGGTTGGTTTGTCCTATGTAGGAAGGGGCCATGATGGTGTGTGGAAGCTATATTCTGCACATAGCCATCCAAGGCCATCCCAGAGATGATATGTGAGAGAGACAATAGGACAATAGTATGTTTTTAGACTAAGTCATAGATGGTTATATACTTCTGTGGAAGTGACAGCTCACCAAAAGAAGGCATTGCTCGTAACAGAAATTGAAACAAGATAAAGTTAGAGATTAGAAACAATTATCTTGGGATTTCTGTAGTGGGTGGTCTTTATTTTGGTGAGCAGCAGCTTATGTTTTTAGATGGTTTTCTTCTGGTAGATATTCTATAGTACTCAAGGATGCTCAGGTTGAGTGGTGGTTCCTAATGGTGTCCTTGCTCAGGAGAAAGGGTATGAATCTGGACCTGGCTTAAATTCAGGAGTGATGGACCCAGGGCTTGATTCCTCTGAATTTAACAGAGGAATGAGGTGTTAGTAAAATCTGATCAGTTCTCACCTATTTAGGTTTAAGCTGATTATCAAGACATTTATTTTTCCAGGATTTTAAAAATGCTCAATTTCCTGGAATAAAAGTGTGTAAGGGGATGTATGTGGAGTACCTCATCTTGTTAGAAGCAATCTTAAGAATAGAAGTCACAGAAGGACATCTGGTCACAATGGTGATGTGGGTAAACATGGTTCCCAACTTGCACAACCACATCAAAATTACAATTAAACTGTAGAACAGCTGTCAGAAATTGAGCTGAATGGAAGTCCTACAACTATGAAATTAAAGAAGAAACCACATCAAGACTGGCTATTGTAGTGGAGATGCGGAACAGGTTGGTCTCACACCTATGTGTGGCAGATAAAAATTGGGAGCGATATCTTAGGAGCAAGGGGTCTCAGCCCCATACAGATCTCCCAGCCCAAGGTTTCAGTGCCAGGAAGAGAAAAGTCTCTGTAACCTCTGGTTGTAAAAACCAGCAGGGATTGAGGCTGTCATGGACAAACTGCTAGAGGCCCAGGTAGTTCCTCTTAAAGAGTCTATGCACAGGCTTGTTCTGACTCATTCCCTGAACTCCAGCATCCAGGCAGCAGACTGAAAGGCAGAATGAAAGATCTGAGCCACAGGGTGACTAGATTAACAACCTAAGGAGTCAGCTGCAGACAGTAGATCCCTGGCGAAGTGGGGGCAGAGAGGACTAGAGACTCTTAAGGAGAGACTGGCAATAAGGCTTTGGGGACAGAACTGAGAGAGAGAGTAGCCACCAGGATCCTGATGCTGAGTCATCTCCCATACAGCAGCAGCCATTCTGCTCAGGAAGACCACTCCTCTCTGAGTGGCAGCAGCCTGAGGGGAACAATAGCCCCGACTCCAGGAAGGATTCTGCCCCGCCCTGTGGTGCCAAGCCTGACTGCTTAGTGCAAGAATAGCTAGACTAACAACGGAAGGAGTCAGCCACAGACACCAGATCCCTGCAAGTCTTGGACAGGCTGCCCAAGATCAGACCAGGTCAACATCTGACATCACCAGAGGCAGATCCAGAAAGAAAAAACAGTGGTAAACATTAGAAGCTACCAAGATGAAATCCTCTGTGTTCTTCTCCATGATGATTTGTTATATTTTCTTTCCTGAATAGCTTTTTAACATTCATTTTTTGTCCATCGCATTTGTGGAAATAAGTCACTATATTTTATACTATAGTTTATTTTAAGTCACATATTTTGCCCCTCCCCTCTTTTACCACATTTTACCTTCTCCTTTCCTCTATTTTTGTTTTAAATTTTGCTACAGCTCATTTCCATTCCACATTCTTACTATTTCTCCCTCGTCCAGCCTCTCAAAACCCATTTTCTGTCAATGGTCATGTTACACCCTTTTTCCCCGCTCTTAAAATACTTGTGTTCTCTCTCCACCTTTAGCAGTCTTTCCTCATTTGTTGTGGACTGGGTACTTGTTGTATTTTCTTCAGTTTTATCTCTAGATCTTCACTAATTTTGTATTTAAAATCTTAAATCTTACTGGTCCCCTCCTCTTTTTTTGTCTCTAATTTTTAATTTTGCCATTTCATAGCCAGTTTCTTCTTTCTTTTTCTCCTTTTTCTCTTTCATTCTGCCCTTTTTCCCATTATTCTCCTCTTCTTCTGTCTTCTTTTCCTATTTGTCTCAAGTTTTAATTTTTCCTTATTTTAGCCTGGTTTTCTCTCCTTACTCTTAAAACTGTCATTGTTTTCAGATGACATGATAGTGTACATAGAAAACCCTATAGACTCTACCAAAAAAACTACTTGACCTAGTACGTGAATTTGGTAAAGCAGTGGGATACGAAGTCCATATTCACTAATTGAAGGCATTTTTGTACACTAACAGCAAAATATCAGGAACAGAAATCAAGAAAAAAAAATCCCACTTGCTATAGCAACAAGAGAAATAAAGTACTTAGGTATAAACCCAGCCAAGGTGGTAAAGGACCTGTATTCAGAAAATTCCACAACACTGAAGAAAGAAAGAAAGACACAAAAAAGTGGAAGCATATACCATGTTCATGGATTGGAAGAATTAATGTCATCAAAGTGCCCATACTACCCAAAACAATTTATAGATTCAGTGCAATCCCTATTTAAAATACCAGTGACATATTTCACAGATATAGAACAAACATTTCAAAAATTTATGTGAAACCATAAACGACCCTGAATAGCCTCAGCAATTTTGAGAAGGAACAAAGTACTAGGGATCACAATACCTGTATGATGTCCTCAATGACGTTCTTCTTTCTGAAGGTTGCTGTGGCTGTTAGCAATCTTTTGTGGTTCCGTATACATTTTTGGATTGTTTATTCTAGTTTTATGAAAAAAATATTAGTATTTTGATAGGAATTGCATTGAACCTGTAGATTGCTTTAAGTATTGTGAACATTTTAATGATGTTAATTTTTCGTATCCCAGAGCATGGTATAGGCTTCCATGTCTTTGTATTTTCTTCAGTGTCTTACAGTTTTCTGAGTACAGATCTTTTACCTTCTTGGTTGAATTTATTTTTTTTAAATGTACTTTATTGATTATGCTATTACAGTTGTCCCATTCCCCCCCCACACACCTTTATCCCCCTCTGTCCTGCATGCTCCCTTTCACCTGCATTTACCCCCTCTAGTTCATGTCCATGGGTCATACACTTAAGTTCTTTGGCTTCTACACTTCCTATACTATCCTTAACCTCCCCGTCTGTTTTCTACCTACCATTTATGCTTCTTATTCTCTATACCTCTTCTCACCCTCTCCCCCTTT